>CM035158.1:50806549-51204089 GCA_020205615.1 Panax quinquefolius
TCCCGTCAAGTAGATTGCGATGATCTAGGGACCTTCATGCCAAAAAGTCGCGAGAGAAACCCTAAGATAGGTCAATCTCTGATAAACCAAATGCGGAGGAAAGTCTCTTCATGCTTTCCATTTTCAATTACCTGTAAAAGCATCTACTTGTAATTTTATTCCATGTTCATCTTTATGTAATGGAAAATATGAAGAATATTTGTGCATGCATGACATGTTATCAGATAATGCCTGTTTTTACAGGATGATATTCCTAAAGTAGACATATTATGATAACATTTACATTATCCCTAAGACTAAACTACATAAGTCATTTGTAGGGAAATGATTGTGCCTGTTACCCGCTCAAAATCCAAAAAGGCCACGAGCCTACAGTCAATCATGTCTTCTTCTAACCAGTCTAATCCTGTTTCTCGAGAAGAGTTTGACAGATTAAGTAAACAAATTACAGATTTGGTTGTCCTGCTTAAAGAATTGCATCAGTCTACTCAGGGTACAAAGATGCCTACACATACAGAATCATATGCACAAGGAGGGACGCAAGGTTTGGATAAAACAAATCCAGAACCTCAGTTGGATACGACCAACAAAGACCTTGAAAGCACCCATCTGAAAGGAGATCCAGACACCAGTGATATCAGGAAGAAAGTCCTTAAAATGGAGGAAACTATCCGTACTCTCAAAAGGATTGAAACACATGGAAGTGTTTCATATACTGGCCTTTGCATATTCCCTGGTGTTCATTATCAGAGAAATTCAAAACCCCTAACTTTGAAAAGTATGATGGATTAGAGGATCCTTACACACATTTGAAGGTGTTTATTGGATAACTTGGATCTTATGCGGAAAACGAGAAGCTCAGAATGCAACTGTTCCAAAAGAGTCTAACTGGAGAAGCCCATTTATGGTATACCAGATTAGACAACTCCAAGATCCATAGCTGGGGAGAGCTAGCTCATGCCTTCCTCACTCAATACAGTTTTCAATCTCAGATGGCTCCTGGCCGGTACCAGATTACCAAGGTCAAGAAACAATCTAATGAGTCTTTCAGAGAGTATGCTCAAAGGTGGAGGCGCCTTGCTGCTCAAGTTATTCATTCCATGACAGAGTCAGAAATGGTCATGACTTTTATAGGCATACAGGAAGCTCCTTTCTATGAAAGAATTTTAGTTGGTATTTGCAAACCATTCTCTGAAATGATCAAACACGGAGAGATGTTTGAGATAGGATTGAAGTCTGATAAGATTCAAGACCTAGCCGCTCTTAAAGCAATTGTTTAGCACATCCAGTCCGAATCTTATGGAAACAACCCCGGAGGGTCCATAAAAAGAAAGAGGATGATATTTCCTTGATAGTACAAGGTCAAAAAAGCAGTCAGAACATGCCTATACAGAGGAGAAACTACTCCCCTTTCCGAGCACAGTCTTCAAACCCTCCATTGCCTAAAGGTGGAGATGCAAAGCGCCCTCGAACGTTCACACCCTTAGGGGATTCGCTCGAGAATATTCTTGCTCTTCTAACTACTCAGAAGAAAATCACACATCTTCTTCCACCAGCCAACCTTAATGGGAGGGGTTTCAATGCTACTCGAAAGTGTGCTTATCATGCCCGAGCACCTGGACATGATACTCAAGATTGTTGGGCCTTGAAACACAAGATTTAAGATTTAATAGACAATGGTGAGATCGTGGTTAGCAAACCAGATCAACCTCATGTGCAAGACAACCCTCTTCCTCAACACAAAGAAGAAGAGGTCAACATGATTAGTTGGAGCACTGGACAGAGTTCCAATTTTAATAGTGAATCATCCCAAACCATCAAAGATGGTGTTGAGAGATGGGATTATGCAAAGTTCCAATTTTCTATGGAACGTAAGATGAAAGCTCTTTGCAAGAAAAATGAACAATTAGCAGAACTGGTGACTCGCTAGCATCAAGTTACACGCCAGTTAGTCAGCCAGGAGCATGCCTATCTCCTTCCTTTTGTTATGAATGCTCCCCCATCACCTTCATAAAGCTAAGCTGTGGAGGATAAGGTTGCAAAGAGAGCAAATGCTAAAGCCCGCCGAGATTTTGCCAATCAAACGAAATTTACATACCTGGGGCCAACCTATGGAGGAGATATTCCAGATGTTAATCAATGAAGGAAGAATTAACTCCCTTCTACCTCCAATCAATCCCCGTTCCAGATGGTTCAACTCTGATGGAGTTTGTCAATATCATTCACATTCTCGCATGATCACAAAGACGAGAAGAATCTTTGGGCACTCCGCCACCAAATTCGAGAATTTAATGGACAAGCAGATCTCAGAATCGCGGGACGATGACAACTGTCTTTACTAAATGGAAGGGATCGATGCTTGATTATATCCATTGAAGATGATAGGACTGTCAAACCATTTCCCATCCAAGCAATTCAACTTAAAGGAGCTGACAATCCTTCGAAAGTGGCTGCACCAGAGCCAATTTCTTTACCTTTCAGACCACAATATCCTGTTGTCAGCTTACATAAAGTCCCATGGAATTATGGGCAAGCTGAAGGATCCACGTCTTATACTACTACTATAGTGTCGAAGGAAAATCCATTGTATCTTCCTTAGCGGGTTATGAAGCCCACCTTCAAAGCGAAGGGGAAGATTCTCATGGAGAAAATTGAGAAATTCCTCCGCACTATGGGTCAAAATGAAGCCAAGGTGGTTCTAAGCTTAAGAGAAGCTCCACATCAGATATCAATATTGGACTTGGTTTTCTCTTCCGAAGATCACAGGAAGATCTTATTAAAGGTTTTGGAAGAACCTTACTTGCCAAAATCAGTGGATGCGGAAAAATTTCAACATATGGTTGATTACATTTTCAACAACAATGTGATATCCTTCATTGATGACGACATACCTCCCGAAGGGACCGGTCATTGTAAACCATTTCACATCGCAGTTTTGTCCTCCGGATATATGTTAGCTGGAGTTTTTATAGATGAAGGTTCATATCTGAATATCTGTCCTTATGCCACCTTGGTGAAGATGAACATCAATCTCAAATGGTTCCGAAGTAGCCATACGGTTATCAAAGCTTTTGATGGATCCCGACGAAATTCTGTCGGAGAAATTAAGCTGCCAATTGAGATTGGTCCAAACATATTCAATGTATCCTTCCACGTCCTCAAGATAGATTTAGGATACAACCTGCTATTGGGGAAACCATGGATCCACATGGCTGGAGACGTTCCTTCTACACTACATCAACAACTCAAATACATTGTCAACAATAGCCTAGTCACTGTCAACGTTGAGCTGAAATGTCCTAAACAATGAGATCTACCTATCATCAGCCTCAATTCTGAAGTTGAGCCGGCCAGTTTTCATACTTTGGAAGTGAGTAATACACAATACCATCCTATTGGAGACTTCCCATACCCAAGATTTCTACTGAGGTTATTCGGCCACTCAAGAAATGATGTCATTGGGTCATCAGCCTGAACAAGGCCTTGGTAAAAATTAGCAGGGTATTAAGCACCCTATTCAAGTGTCTAGTCAAACTGGTACATCCGGACTAGGCTATTCTACCAGTTCCAGTCTTAGGAATCCTCATAAGCACAAGCAGGTTCCTCAAGTTTTTGCCGCACGGCGATTTTCTCCATCTGCACCTCATGAGCTGATAAAGTCTCCGGTAAAGGTGTCAGCCCATGTTATGGCTATGCTGTTTCCCAAACCAGTACCATTCAAAGAAAAAGAGGTCCTGATTCCTGATCCCGAAATGGAAGAAAGGGAACAGAAATGTAAACATGTAATCGCCTTGATGATGTTATGCATACGCATCATTATCTATGATGAACATACAAATAGATATACCCTAGACGATGATTGCCCAGATGTTATGGTCATCATTCAGGAAAAGAAGGACGACGACAGCCTCTCCATCACTGCAGTCCATTAGGACTTTACCCTCGAAATTGAAGCAGCACTCCATGCATTGCTCGACGAGGGTAAAACGGGCAGAAATCCATCTGCCCTATAGATAACTTTAATTGCTTTCTTTTCTAAACAGTATTAGCAGTTATTTTATCAGTACATGCTAACACTTTTGTATGGTTAAATAGTTTCATATATTAAGTAAAAGCATATTTTGTTTCAGGACTCTGAATTTAGATTTGTTTGTACTTGCTAATGAGGTGCCTTTTCTCCAAAAGGACTATAACTTTGATGCAAGGTTGGACTCAGACTTGATAGAAATCCAAGAGGACATTGAGACACCTTAGGAGATTAAGGAATGGGTCACAGACAAACCAAAACCCATCCTTGACCAAACCACTTCTTTCAATCTTAGAACCTTAGAAAGCCCTAAGCTAATCCAGATTGGTTCATACCTCACCCCAAACCAACGGAATGACATGGTTGTTCTATTAACCCAATTCCAAGATGTGTTTGCATGGTTTCATGAAGACATGGTGGGTTTGTCCACTGACATTGTCCTTCATCGCCTTCCCATTAAAGAGGGATTTAAGCCAGTCAGGCAGAAACTCAAGCGATTGAAACCTGAGTGGAGTTTAAAGGTGAAAGAAGAAATTGTGAAATAATTTCAAGCTGGCATTATCATGGTGGCTACATATCCGGAATAGATATCCAACATTGTTCTCATGCCTAAACCAGGAGAAAAGGTGCGAGTTTGCGTGGATTATCGGGATCTAAACAAAGCATGCCTTAAAGATAGCTTTCTTGTGCCCTTTATCCACATTCTTATTGACAATATTGCTCAATACGGCATGTACTCCTTTGATGATTACTTCATGGGGTATGTGACGCCCCCAAAGTTAGGTATACATCACCCATCATGGGTCGCCACTTACATGGTACAGAATTTAAATACAACTTATTAACATAATCGCTTTGTATGCAATACGACATAAAGCGTGAGTTTAAATACAAATATCGTCTACTAGATATTATACAAACTCAAACAAAAAGTCCTCATTATAATTATTATCACATTATTTCACGTAGAATAGTGAGGACTACTAATGCTATCTTGAGGACCATCACTCGTTTCCCAGACTCGTCGTCCCGGCTATATTCTCATTTTCAAGAGAAAAAGTGAAAGAAAGGGTGAGCTCAACTAGCCCAAGAAGAAATATTATGACTAAGATAATGCGAATAAATTATCAATAGTCTTCAACAATGTTAAACCGATAAAATACAATGAGACAACCGGTTTAAGCTGCGGTTGAATATGCAATCCATTAAAAGAGTTGAGTAGAAAATAAAATCTACTATTTTTATGATTTAAAAGGTTTTTCATCATCTTTATTATATATTTGAGACTCAAACTTTAATAAATAATCCACATCATCGAATCACCCCACACTACTACCAAGGATATTCTTTTAGTATCGCGACCACAATTATTCTTGCACTACGGGCAAGAATAGTTGTGTATTCATTAATGGTCATGATCATGCCAACAAGCTGTCCATCAATGCACTACTACTAATCGAGGATTTTTACCACATCATTTGTAACATTACGGCCATGATTACACCGAATAATCCCTTGTCATAATCATACCAAGTCCATCCATGCTCTACAGGCCACAGATGACTTTAAAAAAAATATAAACATGAGGATGATGACAATGATATAAGAATTCAATAAAACAAGTTCAAGAATTATTTTATCCGAAATTATTAACGTCAAACATCAACATGATCTTGCTTTGTAGAGTAAAATTCAAGAATCTTCGAGAAGAATATTTCCATGAAAGGATACTGGATGAAGCGCAAATGTCAAGGATATTCCACTAATTTCATGGAGTATAGAAGTCAAAGTTTTAACCAACTGGGTATAATAAAAAAATGGGTTAACAAAAGAAATCACCATGCATGCGGTACTTCGCATAGACAGGTTATTCCAACAGAATAATAATAACGGAACCAGGTCAGGTGAAATTCACACCGACAGGATGTTCCAACAGAATAATAAAGATGGAACCGGATCCGGTGTAAAAACACACGATAGGATATTCTAACAGAATGATAAAGAGCGGAACCCGGTCCGGTGTAAAACACAGACGAGGATGTTCCAATGTAATAATAATAAAAAGCGGAACCGGTGGTGTAAAAACACACGATGGATGTTCCAATGAGAATAATAGAAGAATGTCACCAAGTATAGGGTAAATCGGCATTATACTGAGTTATTCCAAAGAATAATAAGCAATGGAATAACATAAGGATTTCACCAAGTATAGGGTATATCTGGCGTGATACAAAGTTATGTATAGGGTATGCCACTTTTACGAGTTATTCCAATGGAATAATAGTGAATGGAATAATGAAGTTCTCTTCAAGAAGAAAGAATAACACCCACTCACTAGTAAAAAGAACCTGAATATAGAAGTAGTGAAGTAGCGAGAATAATCTTCTTCTTTCTATAACTTTCTCTATAGCTTCTCTCTATAATTTCTCTCTCTAGAGTTTCAATGAATTCGTAAGAAAATAATGAAGGAATGAGCTTCTATTTATAGGAAAATGGAATGCATAGTAACTAATCCATAAACGGTCCAGATTGATTTACTTTAATCTGACGGTCCATATTTAAAGCAAAATCTTTTAAATAAAATATAATATATTCTATTTATATAAAAACATTTTACTATGTAAACACTATGCAAAACACTATGCAAAACACTATTAACACTATGCATAATAAAATATAATATATTTTATTTATAAAATAACTTTAATAAAGTATTATGTTTTATATAAAAGATGTTTCATTTTATTACATTAATAATATGAATAAAACAAAAAGTCATTATCGCTATAATAATTCATGACAATAATGGAATCAAATCGGTGACTTCTCATGAAGCATCAATAATCAATACTGGTGTCTTCTTATGCAACCACCACGTATTCATTGTACTTTTACTACCAAGAGTAGTTCAACTGAAGATCAGCAAGTAAAACTTCCGCCGTTATTTTAATAAAATATTTTTGTCTTTTTCTCAATCCGAAATAATAATTACTAGGGTCCACCAATGATTGAGTAGTTATGCGAATATTCCTCGCTAAACCGAATATTCCCAGACCAATCGAATATAATATAACCACTTGCATATACTTTGCAAAATTTATAAATATTACCCACAACTATAACATTATATCAAATTATTCCATAATATTCAAAATAATATTTATAGAAAATTCATCTTTATTTATAAAAGTGAGGGTCTTTACAACCTCCCTTCTTATAAAATTTCTCCCTCGAAATTAGGGGTACGTGACGGTATGTTGAAGAGGTAAGGATACCTTGATTTCATTTGATTCTAACTCCCAAGTCATTTCCTCAACATCGTGGTTCCTCCATAAAACTTTGACTTGAGGTATAACCTTGAGCGTAGAATATGTTCCTTCTTATCCAAAATTTGAGCAGGAACCTCTTCATACGTCAAATCTTCCGCTATTTCGTCCGGCTCTAACTCAATAATATGGTTCGGGTCTTTCACATATTTACGTAACATGGATATGTGAAAAACGTTATGAACACGAGACATATTTCAGCGGTAAAAGCGAGTCTATAGGCGCAGTTCCTACTCGATCGAGGATTAAAATGGACCGATGAATCGAGGATTAAGTTTGCCTCTCTTTCCAAATCTTGTAACTCCTTTCCATGGAGCAACTTTTAACAACACATGATCTCCTATATCGAATTCCACGTCCTTTCGATGAAGATCAAGATAACTCTTTTTGTCGATTTTGTGAGGTTTTATACGTTGTCGGATCGTTTGAATCTTTTTCGTAGTCATACGTATCAACTCCGGTCCCAACAACGTTGCTTCACCCACCTCATCCCAAAGATACCGAGAAACGACACTTTCTTCCATACAACGCTTGAATGGAGCCATGCCAATACTTGCTTGATAAGCTGTTGTTGTCAGGAAAACTCCACCAATGGTAAAAACTTGTCCCAACTCCCTTGAAATCAAGAACACGAGTCTTAATAGATCTTCAAGAGTTTGAATAGTCCTCTCCATTGTCCGTCCGTCTCGAGGATGATATGCCGAAAGCTAAATCGTAAGTCTGTGCCCATAGCTTTTTGCAAACTAACCCAAAATCGTGAAGTGAATCTTGGGTCTCGATCGGGAAACTATGGATCTAGGCATACCATGCGATCTTACAATCTCGTTTATGTACATACTGAGCAAGGCGTTCAAGTGTATAAGTTTCTCGTATCGGTAAGAAATGAGCATACTTGGTCAATCTATCAACAATGACCCAAATTGCATCAATGCCTTGAGAAACCTTAGGAAGGCCGTGTAACGAAATCCATGGTAATGTGCTCCCACTTCCATTCGGAATTTCAAGTGGTTGCAATGGACCTTTTGGTACTTGATGCTCGCTTTAACTCGTTGACAAGTTAGACACCTTGAGATAAGCAGCGCTATCTCTCTCTTCATATTGCTCCACCAAAATGTATGCCGAATATCATGATACATTTTGGTACTCCGAGATGGATTGCGAAAATGTGTGTGTTATGCGCCTCCATCATGATATTATACTTTAAATCGTGGTCGTTAGGAACACAAAGTCCGGAGTTGACTCAAGTATTCCTTCTTCATCGATTCTTGCTTCCTAAGATAGCACCCTCTTGCACTTTCTTCCTCATACGCATCAGCTCCAGGTCTGTAGCTTGAGCAGCTTTAACTTTATTGATTAAAGTCGGTTCTACTCGTATATTCGCTATCATCACATGCGTCCCTGGAGTCTTTAACTCTATCTCCATCCTTTGCAAGTCACACAAAATGGGCCTTTGTGTTGACAATAACGCACTCGTACTTGCATACGATCTTCCTACTCAATGCATCGCCACCACGTTCGCTTTTCCAGGATGGTATTGGATGGTATGATCATAATCTTTCAGCATGATTCAAGCCAACGTCGTTGTCGCATGTTGAGTTCCTTTTGAGTGAAGAAATATTTGAGGCTTTTATGATCCGTAAAGATCTCCACTTTCTCCCATACAAGTAATGCCTCCAAATTTTAAGTGTGAAGACAACATTTGCTAACCCGGATCATGAGTAGGATAATTCCTCTCATATTCTTTGAGTTGTCGCGAGGCATAGGCTATAACTTTTCCATGTTGCATAAGAACACATCCCAACCCTTTGCTCGAAGCATCATTTGAGATGACAATCCCTCAAGGCGGATGGTATTGTCGAACAGTCTTTGAAATAAGTCTCTTCTTGAGTTCTTGAAAACTCTTCTCACATTCTTCGCTCCAACCGAACTTTGTATCTTTTCGAGTCAAATTTGAGTCGATGGAGTAGCGATTCGAGAAAATCCTTCCACGAATCTCCGATAATAACCGGCCTAAACCGAGAAAGCTACGTGCTTGGTCATTGATTTAGGTTGTTCCGACTTTGAATAGCTTCAATCTCTTTGGGTCAACGGATATTCCATGACTTGATACCACATGCCCAAGGAATGCTACTTCTTGAGCGAACTCGCATTTCTTCAACTTGGCATAAAGCTTATATTCACGAAGCTTTTGGAGTGTCACCTCAAATGTTGCTCATGATCTTCACGGCTTTTGGAATAAATAAGGATGTCATCAATAAAGGCGACCACAAAGTGATCTAAATATTCCTTGAATACTCGGTTCATCATATCCATAAAGGCGTAGGAGCATTAGTCAATCCAAAGGACATGACTAGGAATTCATAATGCCCGTCTTAGGAGTTAAAGCCATCTTTGGAATGTCGTGGTTCTAATCTTCAATTGGTGATATCTGGAGCGAAGATCAATCTTTGAAAAGAATTTGGCTCCTTTGCAATTGGTCAAACAGGTCATCAATACGTGGCAATGGATACCTATTTTTGATGGTGACATGATTCAACTCCCGATAATCAATACAAAGTCGCATACTCCCATCTTTCTTTTCACGAATAGAAGCAGAGCACCCCAAGGAGAAGTACTAGGGACGAATAAAGCCAATGTCTAACAATTCCTGCGGTTGGGTCTTTAACTCCACGAAGTTCAATAGGAGCCATTCGATATGGGGCTTTGGAAATAGGTTTTGTACTAGGTTCAAGGTCGATACAAAATTCAATTTCACGCCCGGGGTAGGCCAGGAAGTTCTTGAAATACGTCAGAAATTTATTAACAATAGAAATATCGCTCAAAAGCGGCGTATTTTTGTTTAAATCGTGACATGAGCTAAGAAAGCTTGACATCCATTTTTCAATAAGCGAATAGCTTTATGGCTTGAGATGACCGTGATTAATTTTAATGGTTTGGTCGTTTGAATTAGCATAATAGGTTGATTAGGAATATGAAAGCTAACAACCTTACGAAACAATCAATTTTTGCATGATAAGTAGTTAACCAATCAATCCCACAGAATCACGTCAAATGCAAGTATTTTTAATGAAATAAGATCGACGGAGTAATGTGAGGGTACCGATTTGAACCAAACAAGACTTATAAGCAGTGGATGTAATGAAGGTTTCTCCCAACGGAGTTTCCACAGATAAGTCAAAGTCTAATTTCTCGAGTCAAATTTAATCGATGGCGCAAGTAAGAGAAATAAAAGAATGGGTAGAACCGTTATCAAATAAAGTGTAGACTTCATTAGAGTTTATGATAAGCTTACCCGTGATGACCTTATTCGGGTTCCTTGCTCTCGGGAGGTCACAACAAACGCTTCTCCTCTTACTCTGGGTTTGACTTTTCTGGGACGACCTTTGGTGCCTCCATCCTAGTTGAATTTGTCTTGATGGCGACAAAATTGAGCTAAGTGACCTTCTCTTCCACAATTATAACATACTTTGAATGGCATGGCACGATTCGGATTGATGTGTCCCTCTTCTCGCATTTGAAGCATATGATAGGTGGTCTTTCACCTTCCTTAACAACAAAAGTCTTTGTAATCGACGTCTTTCCATCATTGTTGAATCTCCGTTTCTTGAAATGTCCATTCTTATTGTTTTGGCCGATTACCCCAAAGTGGTTACCATATCTCGGCTGTTGATTCCCTCCACGCTTGTTGTCACCGCTTCGATGACTACTCTCACCGGTATTATAACTTTCTTAATTACCGCTCTCTTTTAGTTGCGTTGACTCGTTATCGCGCTCCACTAAGCGAGCCCTATTTATAAACATCGAATACAAACACGGTTTATGAGAAATAAGATGTTGGACGTATCTCGACTTCAAACCTCTTAAAAACATTCGCGCCATTCTCTCTTCATTATCCACCAAGTGGGGGATGAAACCGTGATAACTCGCAAATTTTGCCTCGTATTGCGACACGGTCATATTGTTTTGTTCCAACTTGATAAACTCTACCTCCTTCATGTGGCGAATACTTTCGGGAAAGTATTTGTCGTTGAATGACTCTGGAACTTCTCCCAAGATATCTTGAGACAATGAGTTGAGTACGCGTTTTACCGATTCCCACGATGTCCAAAATCTCTCCGCAACGTAAAATAAAGGCAAAGGAACTTTTGCTCCTCGGAGCATCCCAAGACATCAAATATCTTGGTAATCTGCTTTATCCATGCTTCCGCCGAAGTGGTTTTGGCTCTCCCTTAAACTCCGGTGGTCCCGGCTCCTTGAATTGTTTAGCGGGACCACCGAGAGTTTTCCGTGTTTCCACCCCACGTTTTGGACGAGAGTCGCTCTCTTTCTTTGTTGCATAAATTGCATAAAGCCTCACGAACATTTGATCATTCATCATTTGGTCGGTGTTGTTTGTTTGCATGAGATTTGTCTTCTTCGATGCACATTATCACGATTATTGATATGTGGTGAATCAACGATCGCTGTGCTCCATTGCTATTCTCAACATTCTCGGATGTCATTTTTGACATCGCCACAAAACAAAAGATTAATTGACATGTAACAATTATCTTTATATTTCAATGAAACCAATAAAATAGCACATAAACTTAGGTAGGTCATACTAGCGAAGGTATTCCCGCCTCTCCCCTCCTAGTACTTTTTTTCACATCTTAGCCGAGGATCATATCCCTTAGCTCGATATCAGTTGTGACGCCCCCAAAGTTAGGTATACATCACCCATCATGGGTCGCCACTTACATGGTATGTAATTTAAATACAACTTATTAACATAAGCTGTCTTGTACAATACGACATAAAGCGTGAGTTTAAATACAAATATAAATCTACTAGATATTATACAAACTCAAACAAAAAGTCCTCATTACAATTATTATCACACTATTTCACGAATAGTGAGGACTACTAATGCTATCTTCAGGACCATCACTCGTTTCCCAGACTCGTCCCGGCTATATTCTCATTTCAGAGAAGAAACGGTGAAAGAAAGGGTGAGCTCAACTAGCCCAAGAAGAAATATTATGACTAAGATAATGCGAATAAATTATCAATAGTCTTCAACAATGTTAAACCGATAAAATACAATAGACAACCGGTTTAAGCTGCAATGAATATGCAATCCATTAAAAGAGTCAAGTAGAAAATAAAATCTACTATTTTATGATTTAAAAGGTTTTTCATCATTTGTTATATTTGAGACTCGACTTTAATAAATAATCCACATCATCGAATCACCCCCGCACTACGGCCGAGGATATTCTTTAGTATCACGACCACAATTATTCACGCACTACGGGCCGAGAATAGTTGTGTATTCATTAATGGTCATGATCATGCCAACAATCATCCATCAATGCACTACTACCATCGAGGATTTTTACCACATCATTTGTAACATTACGGTCATGATTACATCGAATAATCCACGGTCATAATCATACCAAGTCCATCCATGCTCTACAGTGCCACGGATGACTTTAAAAAAAATATAAACATGAGGATGATGACAATGATATAAGAATTCAATAAAACAAGTTCAAGAATTATTTTATCCGAGAAATTATTAACGTCAAAATCATCAACATGACATCTTTGCTTTGTAGAGTAAAATTCAAGAATACTAAGAAGAATATTTCCATGAAAGGATCTTTGGATGAAGCGCTTGAAATGTCGAGGATATTCCACTAATTTCATGGAGTATAGAAGTCAAAGTTTTAACCAACTGGGTATAATAAAAATGGGTTAACAAAAGAAATCACCATGCATGCGGTACCAGCAGACAAAGTTATTCAATGAGAATAATAATAACGGAACGGTCGGGTGAAATTCACCGCAAGCGAGGATGTTCCAACAGAATAATAAAGATGGAACCGAGATCGGGTGTAAAAACACGAGATAGGATATTCCAGCAGAATGATAAAGCGGAACCAGTGCGGTGTAAAACAAATGCAGACAGGATGTTCCAGCAGAATAATAATAAAAGCGGAACCGGTCCGGTGTAAAAAAAGCAGACGAGGATGTTCCAGCAGAATAATAGAAGAATGTCACCAAGTATAGGGTAAATCGGCGTATCTGAGTTATTCCAATGAATAATAAGCAATGGAATAACATAAGGATTTCACCAAGTATAGGGTATGCCGCATATACAGGTTATGTATAGGGTATGCCACTTTTACAGGTTATTCCAACAGAATAATAGTGAATGGAATAACAGAAGTTCTCTTCAAGAAGAAAGAATAACACCCCCTACCAGTAAAAAGAACTGAATATAGAAGTAGTGAAGTAGCAGAATAATCTTCTTCTTTCTATAACTTTCTCTCTATAGCTTCTCTCTATAATTTCTCTCTCTAGAGTTTCAATGAATTCGTAAGAAAATAATGAAGGAATGAGCTTCTATTTATAGGAAAATGGAATGCATAGTAACTAATCCATGAACGGTCCAGATTGATTTACTTTAATCTGACGGTCCATATTTAAAGCAAAATCTTTTAAATAAAATATAATATATTCTATTTATATAAAAACATTTTACTATGTAAACACTATGCAAAACACTATGCAAAACACTATGCAACACTATGCATAATAAAATATAATATATTTTATTTATAAAATAACTTTAATAAAGTATTCATTTTATATAAAAGATGTTTACGTTTTATTACGTTAATAATCTGAATAAAACAAAAAGTCATTATCGCTATATAATAATTCATGACAATAATGGAATCAAAGTGAGTGACTTCTCACATAAGCATCGATAATCAATACTGGTGTACTTCTTATGCAACCACACGTATTCTTGTATTTTTTACTACCTGAGTAGTAGTTCAACAAGTATCAACCAGTAAAACTTAGCCGTTATTTTAATAAAATATTTTTGTCTTTTTCTCAATCCGACAATAATTCTGTTGTGGGGTCCACCAATGATTGAGCCATTGTACGAATATTCCCTACTAAACCGAATATTCCCCGACCAATCGAATATAATATAACCACTTGCATACTTTGCAAAATTTATAAATATTACCCACAACTATAACATTATATCAAATTATTCCATAATATTCAAAATTAATATTTATAGAAAATTCATCTTTATTTATAAAAGCTGGGGTCTTACAGGGTATCATCAAATTATGGTCGCTGAGGAAGACCATGAGAAAATTGCTTTCATCATGCCTTGGGGAACATTCTACTACAGACGGTAGTCATTCGACCTCATCAATGTCGTGGTAACCTACTAGCGAGCTATGATGGCTCTCTTCCATGATTTAATGCACAAAGAGATAGAGATCTACATGGATGACATCATTATCAAGTCCCGAAGGGAGGAAGACCACTTAGACCATCTCAAAAAGCTCTTCAGCAGATTGCGTAAGTACAACTTGAAGTTGAATCCATCCAAGTGTGCCTTTGGTGTCAAATCAGGCAAGTTGCTAGGTTTTCTAGTCAGCCACAAAGGGATTGAGCTGGATCCCGCCAAAATCCAGGCCATCAGGGAAATGCTCATTCCTCAGACAGAGAAGGAAATACGGGGATTTTTGGGAAGAATCAACTTCATTAGCAGATTTATTTCTCAACTCACAGCAACCTGTGAGCCCATCTTCAAATTGTTAAGAAAGAACTCCTCCATGAAATGGAACGATGAGTGTCAGAAAGCCTTCCTTACAATCAAAGACAGCTGGTTAACGCTCATGTTTTGGTACCTCCCAGGGATGATGTTCCCCTATCCATGTACCTGTCCATTAATGACAATGTCATGGGCTGTATGCTGGGGCTAAAAGATGATAGAGGCCAAGAAGCGAGCTATCTATTACCTCGGTAAAAGATTGATGGCAGATGAACACAAGTACATTACGATTGAGAAGACATGTTGTGCTTTAGCATGGGCTTCCATGGCGTTCTGACATTACCTCCATGGTCACACAACCCATCTCATATCCGCGTGGATCCTCTCAAGTATGTGTTGTTTAGCCCATCTTTGAATTGTAAAATTTACATCCGGATGGAGTTAATCCTACAACAATTAGACATCGTCTACGTGATGCAAAAGTCTATTAAAGGTCAAGGAATTGCAGATCAACTGGCCGTCACACCTGTAAGGGATTACAAACCCTTAGAAACATATTTTCCCGATGAAGGGGTAATGGCAGTTCAGCAACACCATCAGTACGATACATGTCATACATGGAAAATTTATTTTGATGGAGCTGTTAATACAGAAGGTTCTGGAGCTGGAGCAGTTCTAGTATCCAGTACGAGGGAGCAGTATCCCGTTGCCATCAAATTGTAGTTTGTCAGCACCAACAACACAGCTGAGTATGAAGGCTATATCATGGAGCTAAAACATGCCCGTTTAATGGGCATCAGGCGGTTAACTGTCTTTGGGGATTCGGAATTGGTAATCAAACAATCCACAGGAATCTATCAAACCAAAGAAATACATTTGTTGCCTTACCATCGGCAAGTTTTACAGATGGCTTTGGAGTTCGAAGAAATCTCCTTTCTACACATTCCTCGTAATTAAAATGATTTTTCGGATGCACTAGCAACATTGGCCTCCTTGATGCACATATCTGATAAGGAAAACATGCCAAGTATCACATTTACCCTGCAAAAGGCCCCATCTTATGGGAACTATGTTGGAGAAGTATCGGATGAGTTACCTCCCATCCACAACCCTTGGTATCAGCATATCATGGAGTATCTATGAGATTGATCTACACCCGCTGAGGCGAGCCTGACTGAAAAGAGGCGGATCCATCGACTTGGAATGAAATTTTACCTGAGCGGAGATGCACTCTACAAAAGAGATGCAGGATTAGGTCTCCTCAAATGTCTGGACAAAGACTAAGCTTAGAGGCTCATTAATGAGATCCATGGTGGAGTATATGGCCCCCACATGAGCGGACCCCTACTTGTCAAGAAGATCCTCAGAACAGGGCATTATTGGCTTACGCTCAAAGCTGACTGTGATAATCACGTCAAGAGGTGCTATCAATACTAAATACATGGGAATGCTATCCACGCCCCTCCAAGGGAACTCCATAATATGAGTTCGCTATGGCCCTTCTCAATGTGGGGAATGGACGTGATCGGGCCCATCGAGCCCAAAGCCAGTAATGGACATCGATTCATATTCACCATGATCAACTACTTCAGCAAATGGGTAGAAGCAGCCTCCTTCCCTAGGGTTACCAAAGAAGTCATCATTGCTTTCATCAGAAACAATATCGTCTGTCGATATAGATAACCAGAGGTCATTATGTCAGACAATACTAAGAACCTCACAACAAAATGATGGAGGAGTTATGTAGTAAATTTCACATCAAACACCTTAACTCCGTCATCTACCATCCAAAGATGAATGGTGCTGTTGAAGTGGCTAATAAAAATATAAAAAAGATCATGTAGAAAATGTCCACCAATCACAAAGGATGGCCTGACCTCTTGCCTCTGACTTTATTAGCCTACAGAACTTTAATGCGTGCCTCCACTGGGGCAACCCCTTACTCATTAGCCTATGGGATGGAAGCAGTGCTCCCCATAGAGGTGGAAATGGAACCCCTCAGAGTGTTAATCGATGCTCAGTTGGATGAAGACTAATGGGTACAAGACAGGTATCACCAATTATCTCTAATAGACGAAAGGCAAACCGCGACTATCTTCCATGGTCAGTTATATCAGCAAAGGATCGCCAGATCCTACAACAGGAAAGTCCGACTACGGCAGTTCAAACAACATGACTTGGTTTTAAAGAAGATCATTGACAACCAAGATCAATCTAAGGGAAAATTCGCTCCTAACTGGGAAGGCTCATTTGTTGTCAAGGAGGTATTGACAGGAGGCGCTCTCAGACTACAGGAAATGGACGACGATGAATTTCCATAGCTTATCAACTCGGACATTGTGAAATGGTACTATGTCTGAGGTTATCATCAAGCAAACATCCTGGTTTGTGATCATCAAATCCCTAGTCATTCCGGTTTTTTCTAACCCTTTATACATACTTTTCTGCCCCTTAGGGAAACATACACTTCAAACCAACAGTCTGGTTTCACCTCATTTCAAACCTTCTATACAATTTTGGTTATCCTATAGATGGGATTGAACCTTTCACACCTGCAGTTTATCCTGAAGACGGGATTAAACTTTTCTACGCCTGCAGTTTTGTCCTGAAGACGGGATCAAATTTTTTTCCACACCTGCAGTTTGTCCCAATCATGGGATCAAATTTTCTTCTCCCTGCAGTATAGCCTGCACATGGGATTCATACTTCTCTTCGGCTACAATTCATCCTGAGGGGCGAACTACGTCGACTTGATCTCCCTGATACACAGGAGTACTTAGGCAACCATATTCTATATGGCCCGATCGCAATAAAGAAAAAAAAACAACAAAAACATTTCTGCCCTTTCTCTACAAAAACAAAAAAACAACAAAAATACTTCTACACCCTTCTTCATCAATAAAGCTTCTACACCCATCTACCTTTCACATTCAACGTTGAACCTCTTACACCAGGCTCAAACTACGCAAACCTGATCTCCTCTTCAATAGGAGTACGTAGGCAGCTATCTATGGTTCGGTCTAACCCCCTACCAGAACAAAAATACTTATCACATGGTATTGGGATCAAATTTTAATCCACCACATTTCATCGACTTCGGACCAAAGGGATGGAATTGCCCAACCTCTCCTCACCAATAGCAGATTCGGTGACCATCTAAGCTGCGTTTGTGCCTCAAAGAGAAACACCAATCCATAAGAGATGGAATTAACTAGGCTTCTCATAAATAGAAGTACTGGCGACCATCTGTGGTACGGTCAATCTTAGAGAGGAAAAGTCATACTCCTCTCAACATTTCCATACAGAAATCGGTCCCAAGACACCAAAGATGGTAGGGATATATACAGATCAATGATCAGTTCTGAGAGATCCTGCGTTGGCTCAATGTCCACACATCAAGGATCAGATCAGAATGCATCAAGATCACCAAGCCCTGAAGAAGCAGATAAATATCAAGCAAGTATCAAGGCACAACTGAAAGGGAAGTAAATCAAAATATATTTCTCTGCCATATATAATATTGTTTGATATATATAATATGTGATGTACATGATAAAATGGCTAAGCTAGTCTGTGCAGGAAAAATACAAGTCTATTTACGGATCTGTGTGTATGCGAACTATCAATTCTAACATAGCATCCCTCTCTAAAGAAGGAGGTAATGATGTAAGCTCCTGCCCAATGGTATTTACACAAGCTAGTAGATCTGAGGCTAACTGCATGGTGGCATGATGCTCATCAATATATGCACTCATATTGGCAAGGATGCCAATCGTATAGGATCAAATTGAAGTATTGTCTGCGATGGCCACATCCCGAGCAGATAGGGCAGCATCCCGCTCCATAATTAATGCATCTCTAGCTGATCTACCCTTATCTCTCTCTAACAGAGCAGCGTCTCTCCCATCAAGAGCTATCAACATCGAGGCCCTAGCCTGATCTCTTTCATAGGTCATCAGATGTAGACTCTGCTCCAGATAATGTGTTGAATGTTGAATGACAGTAGCACTCATAGTGGGAGAATCCATCACAAATGCTGGCAACCCAGCAGTCAAATCCTCCTTGATGGGAATATCAACCTCCTCCATAGGCTCCTCATCATCAGAATCAGTCCTCTGCACTGTGGATATTATCGCAGACGATGCAGTCTCTGTCTCCATCCATGCGGAATACTCTGCAGAACAACCTGGATGACTGACAAAAAACTCAACTAGCTCATGCTGATCCCAACAGGTATACAACCTGGATCTGTCCTTTGCTGATAAATGGCGAGAAGCGAAGCGCTGACTCGATGCCCCCTCGAAAGGATGAAAATCCTAAAACTAGTCAAATTGACACATCATAGCCAGTGGGTGGTTAAGTAATCATGCCTCTCAAACCAGTTAGAGGAAGATAATCCATGCCCGAAGCATGAGTAATGAAGCTATAGGGTCAACTAAGCCTTGTACACGACAATATAGCGAACAGATCTCCAATCCCTACCAGGAAAGCTGACCAAGATGCAGCATCTGTACACTCCGCAGACTGAAAGGAGTATGACATGGATATATCATGTGTGAAATAATACCCATGCCATCTGAAAGTGCCAATCGGTCTCAAGTGTGACATAAACCACACGTACAGCATAACTGAGCTGCCTGTAAACCCTCCTGCCGGATAAGTGCAGCAGTATGTAGCTGACCTCAGTCTCTGCAATGATCATTGGTATGATGGTGTGACCCTCCTTGAGAGCTCTCACTGCCATAATGACACCAATGTCCAACTCATCCATGTACCATGGCATGTAGACATACGACAACATGCATAATAGTAGTACATCCACTCTGGCCAAATGCCAATGATCCTCCGGTGTGGTGAAATCCCTGGAATACCGTGCATAACTATCCTCTGAGCCAAATCTGTTAAACAGAAAATGCTAGGATATAACGTGGCCAGATGTGATCTCATCCTGACCACTTTATGCCTCAATCCAGTGAGGGTCATGAACTGCCTACTCATGTCTCCAATCGCCATATGTACGCAAGGTCTGTCCAATGGTAGCATCGTCAAATGTGCATACTCCTCCAAAGTAGGAGTCAATTATTGGGTCCCAAATCGGAAAAACTGCCTCTCTGATACCTAGTGCTCCAGCATTCCCTCCACGAATCTTGTGGAAACCTGAAACATCAATAGGGTCATAGTATGCTGCAACAAATGATCTACAGTCACCTTGTTTGATGGTGACATGCTATCATACCACGATCACATACCCGATGCCACCAAAAATAGTGGGGTATGATCAATACGGTTAACTGTCGAAGAAGACATATGTACGTGCCGTGTCATAAGACCATCCAGGGGTCAATGCTAAATATCTCTAGACATACATACATATGCATAACATAATAACATGCATGATACAATAGATAGAAATATGATATAGGGAATGGAAAACTGTACGTGCATTCCTAAGTATATCATCATCTAATACATCGTTGTACAGCTAAAATACAGGGAAATGGGGCAAAATTGCCCTACATCTAATAGAGGCCTATCAAAAGATATAGAGGGAATGGGACGAAGCTACCTAATATCTAACAGAGGCCTATCAAAAGAGATAACGAGAATATACATCAGAAGAAGTCAATGGTATCGATGTCTACATCGTCAATCCTGTCCACATGATGTAACTCCTCCTGAGTCACTAGATCTCTATCTACATGGATGGCAGGCCTACACAAGGGAGGATCTATACCGGCAAAGCCATATGGGTCACCTGAGGGGCCAACGCCAGAGCTGGAAGGATTAAAAGTGTCTGCCTCTAAAGGATCTCTGCCCAAGTGTTAGATAAAGAAATGTGCCCGGTTTAACTGTCGGGTCAAACTGTCAATCTGTGTCACATGAGTCGGATCTCTGACATAGGCTAGTCAATCCTTCATCATCATGGATCCTGGAATCATATCTCCCATGAACTGAGTGGCGCGGGTCTGGGCTCCAATGGTACGAGGGAACCACCAATGCTGGAACATCTCCTAAGTGCAGGGACCCTTTGATAATGTAAAATCGTCAACCCCCAACAATGGGATATCAATGATGTGTGTAAGACCCCAAATTTTATGAATAAAGATTTAATTTTCTCAAAATATTTTTTTAAAATATTATGGTGTGGATTTGAGATAGTGTTATAGTTGTGGGTAGTATTTATAAATTTTGCAAAGTATAAAAGTTGTTATATAATATTTGATTGATCGAGGAATATTCGTTTTAACAGGGAATATTAATACGACAACACAATCATTGGTGGACCCCACAACAGAAGTATTGTCGTAGTTAGAAAATGACAGAATTATCATTTTATAAAAATAACGGTGAAAGTGTTACTGTTAAAACTATTGAACTACCCAGTAGTAAAAGTACAGTAATACGCATGGTTGGATAGTAGCACACAGTATTGATTATTGATGCTTACGTAAGAAGTCACTCAGTTATACTCAATTATTGCTACAGTAATTAATGCATCATATCTCTCATATTATTGATTCAATTGTTGTCACAGTATCATCTATATAATATGTTATATTATTAAATCAATAATTGAGACGAAAAAGTTATTCATATTATTATTTGCAATATTGCCAATGTCTAGAAGTTCTGTCAAGGAAAGGTTTGGTCACCTAATTGCGCGCCAATAAGGAGAAATCCTTATCGGAAAGCCCCTTCTTTCCTGGGAATAACCTGGTTGTTAAATATTGTGAGTTATAATATTAATGATGAATAAGTTCATATTTATTAAAGATGAAATTGATAGTTCCATTGTGTGGGAATTATTTTTGTTAGTGGAAATCGACATTTATTTCGATAATAATTGATGTATAGAGGTTATATTGACCAATCGGGTAATTAACCGGATAAATGAGCAATTAATTGCTATTAATTCACATGCTTATAACTATGTGTTCACATGTGTGTACTATTGATTCACATGATTTACTATTAGGGGAGTTAGTGCAAGATTGATAATACTTGCATGACTAACTTAAAAATGGAGGTATAGATGAAGGTATTATACTATAATTAATTTTTTCACATGTTTAGAACTATTGAGTCACATGATTTACTATTAATACACATGATTTACTATTAGGGGAGGTGGTGCAAGTTTGATAATACTTGCAAGACTAAATTAAAAATAAAGAAAAAGATGAAGGTATTATACTATAATATTCTGAGCCCCAAAATGTGCAATTATCGAAACTGTATTTTCCTATAAATAGAAGCTCATTCTTCCTTCATTTCTCACCAATTCACTAAACCTATAGAGTAATTATTATAGAGAAAAATTATAGAGAAAAAGAACAAGAGAAGTCTACTACCTCACTATTCCAGTATCCAGTTTTCTTCTAAGGTAAGGGGTATTATTTCTTTCGTATTCATGAAGAGAGCTTCTATTATTCCATTCTTTATTATTATGTTGGAATTACCTGTCTATGCAAAGTACCGCATACATGGTGAAATTTTTTACATTATTCCATTCTTTATTATTATTTTGGAATAACACATACATCAAGTACCGCATCGTGGTGAAATTCTTACATTATTCCATCCTTTATTATTTTATTGGAATATCATATGCATGCGGATTACGCATGACACAGTTCCATTCTTTATTATTATGTTGGAATATCACATACATGCGCGTATTGCATGACACAGTTCCATTATTTATTATTCTATTGGAATAACTCGCATACATGCGATTATTGCATGCACGGTGAATTCTTACATTATTCCATTCTTTTTTATTACATTGTAATAACTTTTTATACATGTGGATTACCGCATGCATGGTGAATGATCATTCGTATTCATTCTTTATTAAATTGTGGAAATGATGCATTTCACGTGGATTACTGCGCATGGCGGGTGAAAATCCATTTCCAGTTTTGTATATTCTATTATACTTGTATGAGATATCATTTCTTTTGTACTCGTCATGGAATATCATTTTTTTCTTTGGTATTTTTTTACGAGTTACTATTCACTAAGTTACTATTTACCCAGTTACTATTCACTCTAGTATTATTCACTCGGGTATTCGGGGCACTTTTTGTGTCAAAGTACTATTCACGAGTTACTATTCACCCGAATATTATTCACTCGGATATTTGGGGTACTTTTCATGTTGGGATACTATTCACGAGGTATTATTCCCGAAGTACTATTCACAGGGTACTATTCATTCACGTAGTATTTACCCAAAAAATATATTTCTCTTTTACATCCAAATTATTTTTGGTACATGAATATTATTCTTGAATTTTACTCTATAAAGCAGTATCATGTTGACAATTTGGACATTATTGATTTCTTGATAAATTAAATTATAAATCTTTAAAATTTATCCTTGAACTTGTTTTATTGAATTATTATGTCATTGTCATCATCCTCATGCTTATATTGTGATGAAAGTCATCTTTGGCTTACGTGCATAGATGGACTTGGTATGATTATGACCAGGGATTATTCGGTATAATCATGACCGTAATTTGACGAATGATGTGGTAAAAGTCCTCATTGGCCTGTAGTTCGTTGATGGATAGTTGTTGGTATGATTATGATCAGGGATTATTCGATATAATCAAAACCATTGATGATTACATGAATATCCTTGGCCATGGTGCAGGGATATGATTCGATGATGTGGTTTATTTATTAAGCTGAGTCTCAGTGATAAAGTTGATGAAAAACTTTTTAAATCATAGAAGATAGTAGATTTTATGCTCTACTTGACTCTTCTAATGGATTGCTTATTCCGCTGCAGTTGTTATCTTAAAAATTGTTTTCTATTATGTTCTATCAGTTATTAATACTGTTGAAGGCTAAGGATAATTTATTTTGCATTATCTTAGTCATAATATTTCTTACTGGGCTAGTTGAGCTCACCCTTTCTTTCATTGTTCTCTTCAGGAAATGAGAATATCGCTGGGATGAGTCGGGGAATGGAGTGATGGTCCAGGATAAGTGGCTTTAGTAGTCCTCACTATTCTACGGAATAATGTGATAATAATTGTAATGAGGACTCCATTGAGTGTGGATATTGTCTAGATGACAATATTTGTGTTTAAACTCTCAGCTATGTTTTGTCGTATTTTACACGACTGTTGTATAATTAAGTTGTATTTGAATTTTTGTACCATGTAAGTGGCGACCCAAGATGGGTGATATATACCTGTTTTAGGGGCGTCACAATGGGTGACTGTGAAACAGGCCAATAACGCCTGGCAGGAGGCAAGATCGGTATGCGAATCTCTCCTATGGTGCTCCTAATAGCACGCTCTCCTAAATAGAGCTCCCATCCTCCATCTGTGAAGAGAGGAATCCTACGGGTGGAAATCACGTGCTCGACCCCAGTCGGGTACCCATCCTCAAATCCAATGCTCAAATGCTCCCCAGAGTAGGGAACCCACATGATGACATCCGATGTCAACAACTCCAGCTGTAGGCAGTAATGAGTGAAACCCTCAACAACAGGGACCTCCGCCAATATGGAATGATGTCATCTCCGTCTTCGTGCATAGGTGTCTAAACCTAACACGCTCACAGGACGTAAGCATGGAAGCCTCTCATAGGCTCAAAACTGCCAACAGAAAGGCAAACATCTGCTATCAGTCAACGCTCTTAACCTGTACATAGGAAAAGACAAGAGAAATACTCACCAGCAGAAACGGGTAGAATCCTAACCAACCCTCGGTCAAGCCCTGCGATCGCATGCGCATTTCCTTGAGGAAATAGGCGAAGGTGTAGGAACACCAATCGTAATCTCCTATACGGTCCACGTGTCGAGTGGCGCTGATCAAAACGAAGGACATCGTAGAAGAGTTATCTGCTATGAAGAAGCCCCTAATGATCATCAGGAACAATCGCCAAAGAATGTGATCCCTGACTCTCACATCATTGGGTATGGGCTCACTCAACAGCCCGCTCATAGCATCTATGCTCAAAGGACCTGTACGTACAGTCCTGCCCTTGAGCGCCTCTGTCGGAACTCCCAATAAGGATCTGATGGCAGTAGGGGTGATATCCACCGTACAAGTCACTAGATCCCCTTTAAACTCCATACCTATGATAAACCACCAATCCATCGGCTTCATCATCACTTCACAGTCCAGCAAATGGAGTGACTAAGTCTGGTGAAACCAGCGCTCAGACAATGCCCTGAGGTAACCCTAGGGACAACGACGGGGAAGAATGGAAAAGAACATCCCGAATCCCCAGCCATGCACAATCGCTCTATAGTCATCGTGCAAAGCTTCATACATAGAGTGGATGTTGAACCAATTCCCTCGAGACTGTGTAAAGCCGGGAACCTACATCAAATGCAGATCAACATCAGAACCCTTTACTCCTCATCAATAGGAAACAAGGAAGATTAAGATCCAATTTTATACCTCGTTTGCATGCAGGTAGACTGAAGGATGTCGACTCAAGTCGCCCAGAAGCTCTGGGTTCGCCACTTGAATACCTGGAAAATCCCTACAGGGAACACGTGCATCAGGAGCAGGAACCTCAACCGGTACATCCTACTCCTCATCCTCGATGTCTAGCACTTCAACCCAGATAGGAAATATCACCGCCTCCACCAAACGATGAGGCTATCTAACAGAACGGGGTCAAGGCACTTCAGAAGCCCTCCTACGTATGCCAGAAGTGGTCCTGCGGGAACTATTCGGCTGATCCGGATCCATAATATCTGGACAATAAGTCTCCAAATCACCTCAGAAAGGGTGTGGTAAATTCTTACCTGGAGTTTTGTTCAAAATGCATTTTTATGACTACATGCATGCATGCATTGTTTTAACATACGTATACAGTAGAGTTAAAAATGCATGACTACCCAATACACATAGGCATGACTAGGTGGCCATTTTGTAGCACACCTACCCACAGTCATATACATCCTACACACATTAATACATCACATTAATCCAAATCTTTCACGAATTAATCTTAAATGGTCAACTTCAATAACTTCTCTCTGCCTTTTCTGTTCAAGGCATCTGCCACTACATTTGCTTTGCCTAGATGGTACAGAATCTCATAATTATAATCTTTGATCAATTTTAACCATCGGCGGTGCCTCATGTTTAATTCTTTCTGCGTGAAGATATACTTCAAACTCTTGTGGTCCGTATATATCTCACACTTCTTGCCATACAAATAATGCCTCCAAATCTTCAAGGCAAAAACTATTGCTGCTAACTCCAGGTCATGAGTCGAATATCCCTTCTCATAATCTTTTAACTGACGTGAAGCATACGCAAGGACCTTGCCATGTTGCATCATTACACAGCCAAGTCCCTTGTGTGAAGCATCACTGTACACCACAAACCCTCCCGTGTTGTCCGGTAAAGCCAACACAGGTGCTTAACTAAGCCTCTTCTTCAACTCTAGGAAACTTTCTTCACACTTCTTAGTCCAAATGAACTTAACTGTCTTTCTGTTAAGATTGGTCAACGGTGATGTTAATTTTGAAAAATCCCGAAAGAATCTTCAATAGAATCCCACCAATCCTAAGAAACTCCTAATTTCTGTCGGCGTCTTTGGATGCTCCCAATTGATAACCGCTTCTACCTTCGCTGGATCCACCGAAACACCATTCTTGTCGATAACGTCTCCTAAAAACTGCACTCTTTATAACCAAAACTCACACTTGGAGAATTTTGTATATAGCTTCTCCCTCCTTAATGTTTCCAACACTATCCGAAAATACTCAACGTGTTCTTCCTCCGTCTCTGAATATACTAGAATGTCATCGATGAATACGACAACAAACTTATCCAAGTACTGCTTGAACACTCTATTCGTTAAATCCATAAAGGCTACTGGCACGTTCGTCAATCCAAATGACATTACTAGAAACTCAAAGTGTCCATACCGAGTTCTGAATGCCATCTTTGGAAAATCCTCCGGCCTCACTTTCAGTTGGTGATAACCGGTCCTTAAGTCAATCTTTGAAAAGTACTTTGCCCCCTTCAACTGATCAAACAAATCATCTATCCTGGGCAACCGGTACTTGTTCTTAATGGTGACCTTGTTCAACTCTCGGTAGTCGATACAAAGTCTTAACGACCCATCTTTCTTCTTTACGAATAAGACAGGTGTTCCCCAAGGTGATACGCTCGGTCGAATGTATCCTTTATCTAACAACTCTTGTAATTGACCCATCAGTTCTTTCATCTCTACCGGTGCCATATGATACAGTGCTTTATATATCGGTGTTTTCCCTGGTGCCAAATCAATGACAAACTCAATCTCTCTATCCAGTGGCAATCCCGGAATATCGTCTGGGAAGACATCAACGAAATCCCTTACAATAGGTATTTGACTCAGTTCACTCTCGACTCGTCGAGTATCAACCACATGTGCTAAATAACCTATACAGCCCTTCTTAAGCAATCTCTGCGCTTGCACCATCATCAGATAATGAGATTGTCTTGGCGATTTACTACCATAAAATACCACCTTCGACTTATTCGAAGTCTTAAGGTGTACACACTTCTTCTTATAATCTATAATTGCTCCATGAACCGATAACCAATCCATTCCAAGGATTACATCAAACTCCCCCAAATGAATCGGTATCAAATCCACTTTGAGCTTAAATCCTCGCAACTCGGTATAGCAATTCTTATGAATGTATTCTATAGGGATAATTTCCTTGTTTGCTACTTCTATGTTCATAGGGTGTTCTAATCTCTCACGGGGTAAGTCTAACTATTTAGCAAATTCTTCGGAAACAAAAGAGCAGGTAGCACCCGAATCAAATAACATGTATGCATCTATATCATTGATCGGAATAATACCTGACACCACGTCCTTAGACTCCTTTGCATCACATCATCGGTCGTGTTGAATGTTGAATGTTCGTGTCGTTGAGTCTGTTGGCTTGGCTTGGTAGTGACCCTCAATATTCGATCCATTATTGTTGTTGTTACGGTTGCCGCTAGCTACATCGCCTTTTTTTCGGGTAGTCCTTAATTTGATGGTCTGTGGCTCCACACGAGAAACATCATCCCTTCTGCTTATTCGGACATTGAGGAGCCATGTGCCCCGGTTGTCCACAATGATAACAAACACTCTTTCCCCTCATGCACTCCCCCGAGTGATTCCTCCCACAGTTGTTACACTTCATACTTTTCTTAGCATCCCCTCCGGACTTATTACCTCCAGAGGATTGACTCTTCCTCCATTTATGCTTGTTGGGGTTGTTACCTCCGTTGCTTCCCCCTTTCTGTCCATCCTAGCCGGTCTTCTTTTCTTGTTTGAATCGACCGATGGCCTCATTGCCTCCTTCGGCAATGATAGCCA
Source organism: Panax quinquefolius (assembly GCA_020205615.1). Lineage (NCBI taxonomy): Eukaryota > Viridiplantae > Streptophyta > Magnoliopsida > Apiales > Araliaceae > Panax > Panax quinquefolius. The sequence continues at coordinate 50,834,823 of CM035158.1, forward strand.
TTTCCAAAAGATCAGAGTAAGTCTTGATCTTCAACACAGCCACTGCCTTCTACACCCATGGTTTCAGTCCTAATTCGAACCTTCTTGCCTTCCTGGCCTCCGTGTCAACCTGATGTGAAGCGAGTCGGGCCAACTCGTTAAATTTTGTTGCGTACTCTGCGACAGACATACTACCTTATTTTAGTTCCAGAAACTTAACCACCATATCCTGTTGCATATTCTCCGAGAAGTAATTCTCGAGGAATAGCTCCTTAAATCTCTCCCAAGGAATAACTCCTTCGTCTGCTCAGCCCCTATTGGCTTTCCACCAATAGTTAGCTTCGTCTTTCATCATGAAAGTGGCAAAACTCTTCTTTTGTGATTCGGCCACTCGTGCGACCTCAAACATCTTCTCCATTTCTTCTATCCATGTCTGGGCTTCAATTGGGTCCAAGGTTCCCCGGAATTCTGGTGGTCCTACCAATTTAAAGTCCTTAAAGCTAGCCAAGTGTTGTCCTGGCTGTCCTGCTGTTGGTGTGGGTCTATTTTGCATTGCCTCTGTTAACAGGTTAACGAAGTTCTGCACTGGATCAACATTTGCCCCTCCACCATTGTTAACGGATCCTTCCTCCCTCTGATTCCGCTGAACTCTCCTAGGCGGCATGATCTTAGGAAAGGAAGAAAATTATTAGGCCTTATTTGATATGATATCCATGTTAGCATTAAGAAGTTTAAGACGTCTATCAATCATTCTTGATTTAAATAAACAACTTCTGTATCACAATAAAATTCGATGGATTTGCTCAACCCATCACTTACATACTCTACTTGAGTTTTCTACTAAAGTTATAACCTAGGTTTCGCATTCCTAACATTTATAACCTACTACTCTGATACTAACCTGTGGCGCCCACAAATCCGGGTCCTCTGACCCCGGTTCAGTTATCACGATAAACTACAAACATCAACCTCTAAACAACATACGATAACTAAAATTCGGAATATAATAAACGTACGTCATTCATTCAAAAGGTGTTACTAGTCCCAAGATACGATAACCTTAATATCATCTTACAATCATACCCTAAAATAATCATTAGGGTTCATATTACATAACAGTAATTTAAACTAAGCACAAGGAAAAATTTGCTCCTTGCCACTAGTCTACATCTTTCCTTTACCCTTGTCCTTCCCTGAGGTCTTGGGCTTAGCTGCAATATATTCATGATATAGCAAGGATGAGCAACAAGTTTGCTCAACAAGTTTATATACAACAACAAGGATATATCATGTTGAATGGAAAAATATCTGGCAATGGATTCAACAGTATGAATATTGCAAGCAAAGATAATGTTTGCTTTTAGAATGACTGCTAGTCAAATAGACTTTAAACTATAACACTCCAATGGAATCAATAGCTAATTGACCCTTTGGTTACTGGCTACAGAATAAGTACTTGAGGGGATCAGCCTCACGTACTCTATGTATATGCATAACATTTAAATCTACTCTGTGTATCTTATATTAGATACCTGGTACTCCCCTATCATAAAAGGGGTGTTCTTTCAGTCTAAGGATCCTTACCATCAATTGGTTTGGATAGCTTTTATAAAACTTCATACATTTATACGGTAGAACAAAGGTTAGGACTCTATCGATGAGTTCAAGAATTATTGAACTTTAATGATGTACAAGTCCAAGACTGTACGAACTCAAGTGCACTAAGTGTGAATATCAATAATATCGATGTGGGATAATTGTAAGGTAATTAAACCACTTAATAGCATGCTTGGAAATAAGATTCAAGCTTAAATGAATAGCTTTCAATTCAACAATAACCTACTCAATACGATATGAGGAGGATAAGAAACTTTCACAACAAATAAAGTTGTGTAAGTTAGGAAACATTGCAACACTATAAAATAGTGTTCGGATACTTGCTCAATATAAATTGGAGTAAGTTTAGGGCAACTTGCATTCAACATACGAATTGTATGAAATTCAAGAACTTGCACAAAATCCAATGTTTGTGTAAGTTAGGAAACTTGTCTGTTTGCTCAGCTACAATATAATTCTAGCTTTAGTTACTTGCGTTGAAACGACCTAATATTAACAAGTCAGTCTTTTCAATTAGTATGTGTAAACTAGTACGAGTCTACACTTAAAGAATCAAATCCTCACATAGCATGCTTCTATACATGTATCATTACTTTACTCGATTAGTTTCTAACTATTTCATAGTTGAAATCACCATTTACTAAATCATCATAGGATTCTTTCAATAACATTCTTATTATCATATGACTACTATACTGGACATGTATTACATATTAGAGTAACCATATAAGCATGCATTAGTTCTTAATTTAATAATGTAACTCGAATCAATGCAGATGGCATGCGCCACGCTTGGTTTTGTACTAAGGAGTGGCGGCGGATCGTAGCTTCTCTGGTGCAAACCAAGACATGGTTGCTTCTGCAGAAAGCCAGTGCACACACGACTTGCACATAAACAAACAATCATGCACAACGCACATGCTATTATATGAATAACTAAGTTTTAACCCTTCATCAAACATATCAAAGGTCATTATTCGTTTTTACTTAATCAAGACTTCAAATGTTAAGCTATCAATCATGTAAGTCACTTTACCTACCATACATCATACTTTCATATATATACATGACAGACATCAAAAACATACTTACAAGTTCTCAACTTAATGTATATATAGTTTATCAAGTTCATTTTCAAAACTTTAATTCTTCATTAGAAAAATTCATTCAAGCATGCATGATACGTTTATATTGTTTAATTCAAGCTTTCATATGCATTTGTGCACATACTCAAGTTATTTACATATTTTTACAAGGTCAGAGTGTATATTACTCCATGTATAACATTTATATTTTTCAAATCTTTAAACCTTCTTTGATATTCCAAGTCAAAACAAACCTATTATGGCTTACTATATAAATAACTACCATAGTCCACAAGTTCAGGTCATTTGTATGCGTATAATAATCAAGGTAACATGCTCAGAATATCTTAAGAAGCTATCATGAGCAACTGTGATCTTCTACCCGCGCAGCCGCGCGTTGAAAGGCTAGGGAAGTGGCGCGGTCGCGCCACCTCGATTAGAAAGAAAACAAATGGCCTCTGCTTCTACAGAGGCTCAACTCCAACCAATGCCAAACATCTTATGCAGTAACTCAAAGTACTTTCAATACTTCTAAGCATGCATATTAACTAAAACAACACAGAGGAATGCTAATTCATATCAATTAACAAAGAATTCTTGAGAATTACAAGAATTTAACAAAAACTCAATTCAAGAATATAAGAACATAAATTGGGATTTCCATACCTCTTGAGGTAATTGAATTGCAATACTCTTACTCCTTACAAGCTCCTTAGCCAATAAATCTCAACAATTTCAACAAGGAAGGTGATGGTCTCATTTATAGAAGAATGGTTAACTAGATAATGCCATTACCTCACAAATCAAACCATTGGCTTTCAAGAATGCACAAGGGTTAAGAGAGAGTTAGTGAGAGTTGGTAATCTCAATCATGAATCCCACTCCCCATCCACTAATTGATCTAGATTGGTGAATTTGAGATGAAGAATAGAGTAGGCTTGCTAGCTTGTTCACGTGGGAAGAAATGAAATGGGACTCTTATTATGGGACAAGAGAACAACTCTCAGCATTTGCACCAAATGAAATGCTACAATTGGCGTATCCATATATACACATAATATAAACTTTGGTTATAAAATATGTATACACCATTCATTTCATACAACATAGGTTATAATGATTCAAAGAGTATACAATGTATTTCCCAATTATAAGATATCTAGTAGTGCGCATACATATAATTCATGAACATTTTCAATCACCATGACTGTTATTATCATAATAACTTAATGAAATCATTATTAATTTAACAATTGATATTATTATATGTCAATAGCGTATACATGAATGTTTACCCACACACTCACATTATATAACAATATTATTATGCAACTCACATAAATGCAAATAACTCTTTCTATATAGTATATATATTATAGACATCCTAATGTGCCACCTTGTACTATATAAAATATATAGTTAACTACCATATAATAAAGGTTTACTATATTGCACAAATTAATCAAGTAACATATAATCATTTTATAAATTATTAATCTTTACACATTAATTATTATTTATCCAATAATAATTATCAATTAACACATTATCAATTAATTACTCATAATTACAATTAATCAATATCTCGACTCTTGTTACTATATTCAAATAAATTGAATATTTAATTAATACTCTTATCAAGTCTTTGATATTAGAATCTTAGGGTTAGTCCACTAATTTAAATAAACTATTAGTGACTCCCTTTAATCATTTCATAAATTCACATAACCACATAAGGTTTAAATAAACTCATAAAACTAACTCATTAAAATTAAATCACATATTTAATTAATAAGGAGTTTAAAATTCACGGTTATTACACACTATACCGATAAGCTCAACTTTTGCAAATCATGTTCGACAATACCTCACACAGGTCTAATGCCACCAAACGCAGGGTCGTAACCCTAAAATACGTATCCCCGGAGGGGGTCACAACGCAGACTTTCAAACATCCACGTATCCCCGACGGGGGTCACAACGCAGGATTTCATTGATAAAGTATCCCCGGCGGGGGTTACAACGCATTCTCAACCATTGATACACACATCAATGATGGTCAAGCAACCTTGATGTTATCTCAGGCGGTGGCAAGTAAACCCATCGAAGCAACGTATCCATGTCTATGTATCCCCGGCGGGGGTTACAACGCATTCTCAACCATTTATACACACATCAATGAAGGTCAAACAACCTTGACGTTATCTCAGTCGGTGGCAAGTAAACCCATCGAAGAAACGTATCCATGTCTATGTATCCCCGGTGGGGGTTACAACGCCGAAGTCAGACATTGATAAAGTATCTCCGACGGTGGTCACAACATGATTCAACCATTGATATACGCATCAATGAAGGTCAAACAGCCTTGACATACTCTCCAACCAGGGTCACAACACAATGCAATCATTGATACACACATCAATGAACGTCAAGCAGCCTTGACAGTTTGCCCAACATGGACCTATCCGGTGATACACACATCGTGAAAGGTCAGTGCGTACGACACTACTGCTGTTGGCGAAAGAACTCAACAAAGATCATGGTATATGTTGGTGACACAAACTAGAGAAGACCACCCTCATCGGAGAGGACTGATGATGGAATATGTTATACACATCCTCAAATAGACAAAGCTTTATCCCCACAGATCTCTTGCACACGAGAGGCACCTCTATGGAGTAGAAGTCTGTATCAAGGATCCATGACTTTGGTGATAGCCCCAACGTCAACATCCTTGAAGACTTGGATCGCATGTGTCAAGACATTCTCGATTGTCATCCACGGCGTAATTAACAGGGAATCGATAATCATTCATTCCTACATCATACATTTGCATCATGTTGCTGCACATAACATCATGTTTATCTAGTTGCATTTCAAGTGTCTAGGATTCTTTATCCTATCCATGCCTTGAATTACATGCATATGATAAAGAGGAGCATCTGTAGACAATCAAAATTTTTGCACATTACTACTAACATCATAGAGGCGGATTTGTCTTCTTCGAGATAACCACGGAAGGCGGCTCACATCCATTCCGGATACTACCGGAAGTTCATTCTCAACCCCAGAACACACACCGGGGGTATCAATTCCAACCTCAGAGATAACCCCGAGGTTTTTCCTTGGAGATAACCCCAAGGAATGATGTTGCAGTTTCGGCGATAACTCCGAAAATGCTTGTTTCAAATGCATGTGATCAGCTTCAATCTCAGACCTCCTGCCGAGGCACTCATACCAAAGACCCGGAGCTAACACCATGAAGACAAGCACACTTACAGATGACCTTGTGGAATTTAAACACTTGCAGCAGTCCAATCTCAGATGTAACCCTGAGCAACGTCTGCTATCAGCCCAAACCGGAGATAACCCCGGTGAGGAGTCAAATCGTCATCTTGCCACCTCAACCCCAGCGTGTCGTCTCAACATTTCATACATACATTTCTACACAACTATGTCCCACAAGAGCCAAGGAGTTCCAATCCCAAGTGACTATTATGCGTGGCAGCACACCGGATAGAATTTAAAGCTTGAAGACCATGGGCATGGTCCCCTCTTCCTGACTTCGTACAACCTCTAATCCCATGTCATTGCGTAACTCTCGACAAAAGCAGTCTGAAGAAGGTCTTGTACACCTTGTTCGAATGCTTGGATTGAAGTTCTGCAAGTTTGAGCGGACATCACAGTGTACGAGTGTATGTACTTCGAGACAGCGGGACCCACGGAGCCCGGGGCACCACGCGGCAAGCAGAGATCATCTGCTCATGGTGCAAGCATGAGTACACTCATGGCTCCCCCTCTATAAATAGAGGGCTTTGGGTGGCCATATTAAGAGAAAAAGAGGCGAGGAAGCCCTGTCCAATTTGCTCTGTACACACCCCATATTGAGTACTTTCTCATTTTAAACACATGTTAGCTCACATATAGCTATATTTTACCGGCGGTAGCTGAGTGTTTATCCATCTAGAGTCGTAGAAGCCTACTTTGGCAGCCCACTGTACGCTTTCTCACACTCTATAAAGCCTTTCTCTTCATATTTGCACACACTATTCTTCACATTGAGAGTCGTGTTGTGTGCGTATGCAGGATTTTGAGGTCAAGTGGTTTTAATTTTTAATCGTATATATATACTTATATATGTATATATTTATATATGGACTAACATTATCGAGTTATGCCTCGATTGAGCCTAGATTTATGTCTGGAGCGTTTACTTGCTCTTATATATATATATATATATATATATAGTATTCACATTTCTGTTAGGCCTAGAGTTTACTTCGTGGCGGTTGATAAATCTTTACTACTTTCTTTACATTTAGGTCCTTTGGAGTTTACTTTGTGGTGGTTGATCGCATTTATTGCTTTATTTACATTTTCGATCCCCGTGGAGGTGCTTCGTGGTGGTTAATCGTGTCCATATATATATATATATATATATATATATATATATATATATATATATATATATATATATATATATATATATCGCTTTTATATATTTACATTTTGATCCCCAGTGGAGGTACTTCGTGGCGGTTGATCGCATTTATTACTTTATTTACATTTCTGATCGCCCATGGAGGTGCTTCGTGGTAGTTGATCATCTCTGTATATATATATTTACAGCTTTTATATATATAACTGTTTACTGTTTTTCATATAAATTGCGGTATCATGTGAGCCTAAGAAACATGTGGTCACAGATTCAGTCTACTGAATCTAAATTCGGTTCTCGTAATGGACATTTTTCAGCTGTAAGTAGCTTGTACATTATTTACGGTGTTTGAATTTTTTTAGATGGCTATCATGCCCATGAGGAGTTCTGCACTGCTGTATACACTACAAAAAAATGGGGCTTCAGCAACAACCGATTTTCGTTGCTAAAGGTGCCAAATTTCGTTGCAAAAGAGTTTTAGCAACGACTTTATTGTCGTTGCATCTTTCGTTATGCAATGAGCGTTGCTAATTATTCCGCAACGAACATTTTTTTTCGTTACCAAAAGTAATACATTTTGCAACGAAATTTGTCTTTCGTACAGAGACATCGATCCTTTAGCAACAAAATGTATTGTTGCAGAATAATTAAAATTTAGTTGCTAAAAAGCCCATTTCGTTGGAAAAGCCTACTAATTGGCAAAGAAATGAACTCTTTTTTTTGCAACGACCATGCATTTTTGTTGCAATTGACACCATTTTGCAACTACATTTTCCGTTGCAGTAAATTATGAAAATTGTTGCCTAAGCTTGCTTTCGTTATGGAATGTAAAATTTTTAGCAACGATTTTCATTACTGATTATATTATTTGGCAATGACATTATGCTGAATCAGCAACGAAAATGTTTGTTGCTTGTTATTTTTCAATAGCAACGAAAGTCGTCAATTAGCAATGACATTATATGTTGCCATTTCTTTATATGTGCAACGAAAGTTGATATGATTTGCAACGATAAAAAATGTTGCCTTTTATGTTAGTATTAGCAACAATATCCTCTTCGTTGTTATTAGGTTAATTTTTCGTTGCTAAATATAAAATTTTTAATGCCATTAGTAACGAAAATTTGTTGCTAAATGTATAAAAAATTGTTGCTATATTAAAACTTGTTCAATGCTTTGGTAACGAATTATATTTTTGCCAAATCAAAATTTGACATTCTTTGTGTATCTGGCTGGCTCAATGTCCCCATAGAAAATAATGGAAAAAATACAAAAAACTAAAATATTATTAACTTAATAAAATCATCCACTATATAATCATTCATTATCTTTACAATTAACCATCTAAAGCTACCACGGTTCTTCAATCAAAATATATATCTACATATTTAGAGAGTACACTTCATAATTTCGTCCCTTATCTTCCGTAAATGTAGCACAGAAATTTGATACCCAGTAGTGTAAGGAAACTGATCTTTTGTATGTAACAAGAGCATAGAGGCAACTGATCCACTCACCTCAATAATAACCAAAATTAAGCAAGTTAGTTAACAAATAAAATTCCAAATAAATAATGAATTCCACTAACATTTATAGCCACATGACCATGTAAGCAATCACACAGCAATCTTTTAGGGGAGTATTTGGTACCTCATTCCTAAAAGCCTGACCAATCTGAACAGCAGCAAAAGGGAGCTTGCTCCCATTGTAATAGTACAAGTCCTTGAAGTTCACAAAAATACCTTGTGCAATTTCAGGTCGCATATACCTGGCCAGTTATTGAAAATATTAAGACAATTAAAAGGCTCATTGGAACAAAATACACTTGATGAAAAACTAAACTTCATAAAGTAGTAACTAATTTACTACAGTTAGATAACATAAGCTAACCAAACAATTAATTTTAATATATATACTGCTAACAAATAATAACGCTACTCCCTTCCTACACGGGAATGGTTTAGGTATGTATGATACACGGGAAACAAAACCGTATGGCCTAAATATCAACTGAATTCATAAGAAAAACACAAATAATTAAAGTGAAAAAGGTTAGGCTAGCGTTAGGCGGGCCCAAAGTCCCACAGGCATGGACCTGTTGTGACAAACTTCGTCCACTCTTTAAACAAAAAAGAAGATATCAGTGCAAAGTCTCATTTCAGTCATAATTTGAGATTTTTCTCATTAAATCTTCACTAGCAGAACAGTGTTCAAATTATTTGGATCCACATAAAGGAAAAGTAGATAACATAAGGGAATTAAAAAAATTATATAGTAATTAAAAAAAGACAATTTCAAAAGGGGTATTTTTGGAAATTTAGTCACTACTATATATAGTATAAATAATGAACATATGGGTAGTAATCTAGGCAGCTTACCACCCAAGTAGCTTCTTCCATCTAGCATATCCAATAACAAGCACGAAAACTAATACACAAATAGCAGTGGTAAGTCCGACAAAAAGGCTGAATACTCCATTGGTTTCGTATAATCCACAAGGGATGTTCATTCCAAACATCCCAACTGTTAGAGTCTCTAGAGCTATTGCAAATGATGTAATCGTTAACGTTAGCTGCAGTTGAATAAGTTCATTTTGCTGATTGTCGAGCTGGATGTTAACATAGTCTTCTGTGTCATCAATGTACTCGTGAACCTGCAGGTTTTACAAAATGCAAGTCATCGGAAGGGAACTACATGAGCATTTTGCTTGAATCAAACAAATGATTACATAGACATGTCATTTTTTTGTGTTTTATGGTACCCCAAGAATTTGTTAAATGTCTAGGTGGGAGACTCAAACCATGGTCAATGCTATGGTGGGTTGGTTCTAAAAGCACAGGGGAAAATCCTTGGTTGCACGTAGACATGTTAGTAGCTAAAGAAATTACCTTTGAAAAATGTCATAGTAGTGTGCCACCAACTATGTACATATAAATAAACAACAATTTAAATTACAATATAGACTACTAACATAAAATGAGTCCATATGATCAGTAGCATTACAATATCTCTCATCCAATAATACTTGCAGATAATATCTTGTTACGAGTGCCATCCAGCTGAATGAAATATGCCTCCAGCAACATCTCCAGATCCTCAACATCCTGGTCATTAGCATAGTTGCTAGTCACCAAACTCCCACATCTATTAGAACTAAGACAACAAAGATTGGATGCACTAGCTGTGATGTTATTTGAAGCCAAAGCTCCCAGTAAAGCCTCGGATTGCTGATTCTGGATCAATTTTCTTGTCAAGTATAAATAAGCCATATCTTCGTTGTCATCTAAAAGATGTTCAATTTCATCCCTCACATAATATAAGACAGGTAAGTTCCTTAATAAGAAATCTTCATCTACAGAGCATATGACAACATGGAGTTCCTCATATTTAGCATTCAAACGAATTTTTTGAATTACTCAAGCTTAAATCGAGTACAGTAGACATAAAAGTAAAAACTTTCTAAAATTAAACATAATATGCCTAATATCATTGTTTTTTCTTTTTTGTTTCTAAAAGTAAACAAAAGATCTGATACAGTAAACATAAAGATACCTTTTGTACCCTTGTAAGCAAATGAGTAAGATTACTTTTCAAACTCCTGACATGCTCAAGATTCTTGGTGCTAACACTTCTCGCTAATTCATCCAACACGGGGTACGCATCTCTCTCAAGGTCTGCCACACTAGAGTCCAAATATGTACAGACAACTTCCAGTGCAATTTCCAAAACCTGAAACTCAAATGGAAGCTCAGCCTGCAAACCTTCAACAGCTTCAGTGTAAAATCCCAAATTTTACGAATAAAAATTTAATTTTCTCAAAATATTTTTTCAAAATTATGGTGTTGATTTGAGATAATGTTATAGTTGTGGGTAATATTTATAAATTTTGAAAAGTATGAAAGTTGTTATATAATATTGATTGGTGGGGGGAATATTAGATGCAACATAATCATCGTTGGTGACTCCTATTAACGTAATTATTATTTCGGATTGAAAGCGACAAAAATATTTTTATGAAAATAACGGCGGAAGTTTTACCGTTAAAAACCGTTGAACTACTCGTAGTAAGTAAAAGTACAATAATACGAAAGTGGTTGATAAGAAGTAGTAGCCTGTATTGATTATTGATGCTTTATGTGAAAGTCACTTAGTTTTGTTCAATTATTGCTACGATGAATTGCTACATAGTATCTCACGTTATTTGATTCAATTATTGTCAATATTTTATATATTATTAAATCAATAATTGAGATAAAAAAGTTATTAATATTATTATTTTCAATATTAATGATGTTTAGAAGTTCTGCCAAGGAGAGGTTTGGTCACCTAATTGTGCGTCAATAGGGAGAAATCCTTATTGGAAAGCCCCCTCTTTCATGTGAACGACCTGGTCGATTAATAGTGTGAATTATAATAGTGATGATGAAGTTTGTTTTATTATTATTATAAATGTAATAAAATGAGAATACTTTTATAAAGTTTTGTTTTATTTGATTATAAATAGAATATAATATATTTTATTACGCATGTTGTTTTGCATAAATGTCTGCGTAGTATTTGCATAGTAAAATCTTTTTATATAAAATAGAATATTTTTATAAAGTTATTTGTTTTATTATATTATAAATAGAATATATTATATTCTATTATGCATAGTGGTTGCATAGTGTTTGCATAGTAAAATCTTTTTATATAAAACAAAATACTTTTATAAAGTTATTTATTTTATTAGATTTTAAATAATATATATATATATATATATATTATTAATAGAATATATTATATTTTATTGCATATTATCCTTTTCATTCTCCTATAAATAGGATGCTTAGTTAGAATTGAAAACACACCAGAAATTCAGAGAATTCTTCTTATATAATCTTGAGCGTATTTCTTTAGAGTTTTAAGAATCTTTGAGCGTAGAAAACAGTATAAGTTTTCTTCAAGAATATCCTCGCCCTACGAGTCGGAATACTCTTCTTTCTAAGGTAAGGGATATTATTTGTTGTACTCGTAAGGGATATTATTTGTTGTACTCGTAAGGAGTATTATTATTTCGTATTCATGAAGAGAGTTATTTTCTTTCAAATACTCGTAAGAGCTGTTAGTCCATTCTCTATTATTATGTTGGAACAACCTGTCTATGCGAAGTACTGCATACATTGTGAAATTCTTTCGTTATTCCATTCTTTATTATTTGTTGGAATAACCTGTCTGTGCGGTCTATCGCATGCCTGGTGAATTCTGTTGTTATTCCATTCTTTATTATTCTATTAGAACATCCTGTCTGTGTGGATTACGCCTGACCTGGTTCCATTCTTTATTACTCTGTTGGAATAACATGTCTATGTAGATTACCGCATGCATGGTGAATGATCCTTTATATTCATTCCTTATTAACTTGTGGAAATGATCTCTCTACGGGGATTACCACATGGCTGGTGAAAATCCATTTGCAGTTTCATATATTATATTATACTCAGTTGGTTAAAGTTTTGGATTCTATACTCCATGAAATTAGTAGAATATCCTGGATATTTGCGCTTAATCCAAAGATATCTTTTCATGGAAATATTCTTACGAGCATTCTTGAATTTTACTCCACAAAGCGAAGATCATGTTGACAATTTGGACATTATTGAGTTGAGGATAAATTAACTTATAAATCTTTAAAATTTATTCTTGAACTTGTTTTATTGAATTTTATGTCATTGTCATCATCCTCATATTTTATAATATGTTGAAAGTCATACGTGGGTCTCAGTAGTGCATAGATGGACTTGGTATGATTATGACTAGGGATTATTCGGTATAATCATGACCGTAAAGTTATAAATGATGTGGTAAAAATCCTCATTGGCCCGTAGTGCATTGATGGACAGTTGTTGGCATGATCATGACCATTGATGAAAACACGAATATCCTTGGTCCGTAGTGCATGGATAAATTGTGGTCGTGATACTAATGAATATCCTTGGCCGTAGTGCAGGGATGATGTGGATTATTTATTAAGCTGAGTCTCAACAATAAAAGTGATGAAAAACCTTTTTAAATCATAGAAGATAGTAGATTTTATTCTCTACTTGACTCTTCTAATGGATTGCTTATTCCGATGCAGTTAAACTTGATGTTTGTTATATTTTATCAGTTTTACACTGTTGAAGACTAATGATAAATTATTCTGCATTATCTTAGTCATAATATTTCTTACTGGGCTAGTTGAGCTCACCCTTTTGCTTTCATTATTCTCTTCGTGAAATTAGAGCGTAGCGAGGACTAGTGGAGAATGGAGTGACGGTCCTGGATGATAGCATTAGTAGTCCTCACTATTCTATGAAATAGTGTGAAAATAAATGTATTGAGGACTTATTTTGAGTTTGAATACTGTCCAGAAGACAATATTTGTATTAAAACTCACAGCTCATGTTGTATATTTAAGGTTGTATTTGTATTCTATACCATGTATTTGGCGACTCAGAATAGGTGATGTATACCAATTTTGGGGGCATCATAGTTGGTATCAAAGCTTAGGGATATGATCCCTGGCTGAGATGTGAGATAAGAACTAGGAGGGGAGAGATGGAGAATTCCTTCGCTAGTATGACCTACCTAAGTTTATTTGGTATTTAATTGGTCGATCAGAGTATAGGGATAATATGTGATATGTTAATTAACCCTTGTTTTGTGGCAGTGTTTGAAAATGGCAGCTGAAAATGTTAACAATGGAGTGAATAAGACCGTTGAGACACATTTAATCACTAACCAGGTTAATGTGATGTCACACGAAGAAGAAATTAGAGATATTTACGTGGTGAGTGAAGAACTAATAGTTGCACCCGAGCTAGTTGCAGAGGAAGCAGCTGAGATTGAGGAAGAAGAGGAACCTAAGGAGAATTTATTAAAAGAATTTTATGATAGAAATTTAGAATTACAAAATCGTATTCATGAGTTAGAAGAGCAGGCTAAAGAACGGCAGGTGGTCGTGGAGCAAAGAGATGTAATAATTCAAAATTGTGTTACCCGATGTGCGATGCTTGAACAGAAACACTCTTTGGCAGAGTATAAGATATTAGAGCTGGAATCTAAGAATGCTATGATCAAAATTCTGATGAAAGAAGAAACAACTGAACGAAGGAGAATAGATGATGCATGGGTAAAAGCCGCACGACGCGTAGATATGGTAGAAAAAGACGTCTGATCCAATAAGGCCAAAATAGATGAAATGGATTTTTCTTTTTGGACAACAATTGGGAGAATCCAACATCGAATTCAGAATTACCCTGTGCAAAGCGGTCAACCCCAATTCGATATGGATCAGAGAGTAATGATTCAAATCATGGATCAGGAATGTGACGAAGCAATTAAGGGTGGAATGTACTCTACAGCAAAGTCAAATCCAGTAGTTTAAGTGAGAGCGTTTGTTGAGAAACCCGAATGAAGTTATTATGGGTAAGTTAATTATAATCTCTTGCGAAGCCTATACCTTATTCGATACCAGTTCTACCCACTCTTTTATTTCTCCTACTTGCGCTCAATGTTTAAATTTGACTCCGGAGAAATTAGACTTTGATTTATCTGTTGAAACTCCGTTGGGAGAAACCTTCGTTACCTCCACTATTTATAAATCTTGTTTGATTCAAATCAACACTTTCACGTTACCTGTCGATCTTATCTCTTTGAAAATGCTTGCATTTGATGTGAGTATAGTGATAATATGTGGCATGTCAATTAACCTTTGTTTTGAAGATATATTCTAGAATGATATCTGAAATACAAGAGAAGAGAAATGGGAAAATCATGATAGAGAGGAAATAACCAGGAAGGTACAATCCGAAAAAAAAGTAAGGTATTTTCATCTCTTCGAACTACCAAGTGCATAAATTTCGAGGGCAAAATTTCATAAGGAGGGGAGATTGTGAGATCCTGAATTTTATGAAATGAAAGTATTCAATTTTCTTATAATTATTCTATTTAGTAAATGGTTAAAATGATAAAAGGTTAAAGTTAAGGGTGATAATTGAAAAATTTTCAAAGTAAGCAAGTTATCATAAAATAATCGGTGATAAAACTACAGTAATACGCATGGTTGCATAGTAGCACACAGTATTGATTATTGATGCTTACGTGAGAAGTCACTCAGTTATACTCAATTATTGCTACAGTAATTGCTGCATCATATCTCTTATATTATTGATTCAATTATTGTTACAGTATCATCTGCATAATATGTTATATTATTAAATCAATAATTGAGACAGTAAATTTATTCATATTATTATTTGCAATATTAACAATGTCTAGAAGTTCTGTCAAGGAGAGGTTTGGTCACCTAATTGGGCGCCAATAAGGAGAAATCCTTATCGAAAAGCTCCATCTTTCCTGGGAATGACCTAGTTATTAAATATTATGAATTATAATATTAATGATGAATAAGTTCGTGTTGATTAAAGATGAAATTGATAGTTCCATTGTGTTGGAATTATTAGTGTTAGTGAAAATTGACATTTATTTCGATATTAATTGATGTCTGGAGGTAATACTGACCAATCGGGTAATTAATCAGATAAATGAGCAATTAATTGCTATTAATTCACATGATTATAACTATTTGTTCACATGTGTTTACTGTTGATTCACATTCTTGTACTATTAGGGGTGGTGGTGCAAGATTGATAATACTTGCATGACTAAGTTAAAAATGGAGGTATAGATGGAGGTACTATACTGTAATTCATATTTTCACATGATTATAACTATTTAGTCACATGATTTACTATTGATTCACATGATTTACTATTAGGGGAGGTGGTGCAAGTTTGATAATAGTTGCAGGACTAAATTAAAAATGAAGAAAAAGAGGAAGGTATTATATTGTAATATTTCGAGCCCCAAAACGTGCAATTATCGAAACTATATTTTCCTATAAATAGAAGCTCATTCTTCCTTCATTTCTCACCAATTCACTAAAGCTATAGAGCAATTATTATAGAGAGAAATTATAGAGAGAGAAGCTATAAAGAGAGAATCTATAGAGAGAAAGAAGAAGAGAAGTTTGCTACCTCACTATTCCAGTATCCAGTCTTCTTTTGAGGTAAGGGATATTATTATTATAGTAAGGGGTATTATTTCTTTCGTATTCATGAAGAGAGCTATTGTTATTCCATTCCTTATTATACTGTTGGAATAACATGTATACGCGGACTAGTATACATGGTGAAATGCTTCTGTTATTCCATTCTTTATTATTATGTTGGAATAATCTGTCTATATAAAGTACTGCATACATGGTGAAATTCTTCTATTATTCCATTCTTTATTATTCTGTTGGAATAACATGTCTATGTGGATTACCACATGCATGGTGAATGATAATTCGTATTCATTCTTTTTTAAATTGTGTAAATGATCTGTCTACGTGGATTACCGCATAGCGGGCGAAAATCCATTTGCATTTTTGTAATTTTTCTAACCCTCAAAAATTCTGGAAAAATTGAAATGATATTTTGTTGAGTTTTCTAGATTGTGTCCAAAAATGGCAATTTTTGAATGTATAGATTAGGAGTTATGAATTTTATGGGAAAAGACTATTTTAAAAGTAAACCCTTATAACTCCTTGTGGTTAACTCCAAAATTAGTGAAATTTTTATTGGAAGTACATATATATATGAGAGTATACCACCTGTAAAATTTGAATTTTTGGACAAAAGTACAGTTTATGATAAATGTCTAAATATTCGGCAGTATTGGCCATATGAAAAATAGTAAATGAATTTTAAATATTCCAAGAAAAATATATGTTCAATATGGGGACTATATTCTGCTAAATCCCAGAAAAGAAAACTTTTTGGGACTGATTTGTTATTTTTCATGAAAATGGTTTGTTTACGAACATATGAATTAAATATGTTATGTGAAGTTGAAAAATTGGTAAATAGGATTTTATGGCTTGGAAATCCTATATAAGGTATATGCAGATTTTTGATGAGAAATTTGATCATTGGTGATGAAATCTTATGAGTATAGCATTTTTGAATGATTAAATGCATTATTTGGTAAAGTGTAAACAATTAAAATAAATTGTTTATAAGTTTAAGAAATGATTAAAATATTGTTATAATATTAATGATATTAGATTATGAGATTATTAAGTGATTGATAACATTTGGATATTTTAAACTCTTGATAAATTTAAAGTCTTTAATATTTATCTTTGATTTCGTTTGATTAATACTTATATCGTTGTCATCATCCTCATGCTTATATTATGATGAAAGTCATCTTTGGCTTACGTGCATAGATAGACTGTTGATTATTGGTTTCTGATTGTATATTTTTTGCTTTACGTGCAAATATGGATTTGTTGATTATTGGTTTTATAGTTGTATATCTTTGGCTTACGTGCAAAGATGGACATGTGTATGACATGATCATAACCACTGGTGATAATAACGAATATTCTTGGCCCGTAGTGCATGGATAATTTGATGATGTGATTAGCAAGATCATGACCATTAGTTAACAATTGAATGTCTTTGACCGTAGTGCACTAACAGAAAATTGATTGGTATGATCATGACCATTAGTTTTATAGTTGAATATTTTTGGCCCGTAGTGCAAAGGTAGACAATTGATTGGTATGATCATTGTTATTACATTTGAATATCTTTAGCCTTTGGGGTAAAGATATTGAGTAAACGTTCTCTTAAGCCTTTGTGGCAAGGAGAAACTATTGATTTACATGATTATAAATATGAATTGTGGATTTAACTATAATCTTTGGTGGTTTAGGTGAAGACAGGTGATGATAGTTCTTCTTATCTTGAGTATAATAAAGAATTGTTAATGGGTATTACAGCGATAAAGTTGATGAAAAACTTTTTAAATCATAGAAGATAGTAGATTTTATGCTCTACTTGGCTCTTCTAATGGATTGCTTATTTTCGCTGCAATTGTTGATCTAAAACTTGTTGTCTATTGTATTCTATTAGTTGTTATACTGTTGAAGGCGAAGGATAATTTATTCTGCATTATCTTAGTCATAATATTTCTTACTGGGCTAGTTGAGCTCACCCTTTCTTTCATTGTTCTCTTCGTGAAATGAGAATATAAATTTGGGACTTAGTCCTGGGAATGGAGTGATGGTCAAGAGATGGGGGCTATAGTAGTCCTCACTATTTCTATAAAATAGTGTGATAATAATTGTAATGAGGACTCCATTGAGTGTGGATATTGTCTAGAAGATAATATTCGTGTTTAAACTCTCAGCTATATTTTGTCGTATATAGTTCAACAGTTGTATAATTAAGTTTGTAGTTTATTTATGTAGTGTGATATATGGCGACTCAGAATGGGTCGTGTGGACCTATTTTGGGGGCATCACAGTTGGTATCAAAGCTTAGGGATATGATCCCTGGCTGAGATGTGAGACTAGAACTAGGAGGGGAGAGACGGGTAATTCTTTCGCTAGTATGACCTACCTAAGTTATTTGGTATTTAATTGGTCGGTCAGAGTATAGTGATAATATGTGGCATTTCAATTAACCTTTGTTTTGAAGATATATTCTAGAATGATATCTGAAATACAGGAGAAGAGAAATGGGAAAATCATGATAGAGAGGAAATAACCGGGAAGGTACAATACGAAAAAAAAAGTAAGGTATTTTCATCTCTTCGAACTACCAAGTGCATAAATTTCGAGGGCAAAATTTCATAAGGAGGGGAGATTGTGAGATCCCGAATTTTATGAAATGAAAGTATTCAATTTTCTTATAATTATTCTATTTAGTGAATGGTTAAAATGATAAAAGGTTAAAGTTAAGGGTGATAATTGAAAAATTTTCAAAGTAAGCAAGTTTTCATAAAATAATCGGTGATAAAAGTACAGTAATACGCGTGGTTGCATAGTAGCACACGGTATTGATTATTGATGCTTACGTGAGAAGTCACTCAGTTATACTCAATTATTGCTACAGTAATTGATGCATCATATCTCTCATATTATTTATTCAATTATTGTCACAGTATCATCTGCATAATATGTTATATTATTAAATCAATAATTGAGACAGCAAATTTATTCATATTATTATTTGCAATATTGACAATGTCTAGAAGTTCTGTCAAGGAGAGGTTTGGTCACCTAATTGCGCGCCAATAAGGAGAAATCCTTATCGGAAAGCCCCCTCTTTCCTGGGAACGACCTGGTTGTTAAATATTATGAATTATAATATTAATGATGAATAAGTTCGTGTTGATTAAAGATGAAATTTATAGTTCCATTGTGTTGAAATTATTAGTGTTAGTGAAAATCGACATTTATTTCGATATTAATTGATGTTTGGAGGTAATACTGACCAATCGGGTAATTAATCAGATAAATGAGCAATTAATTGCTATTAATTCACATGATTATAACTATTTGTTCACATGTGTGTACTGTTGATTCACATTCTTGTACTATTAGGTGTGGTGGTGCAAGATTGATAATACTTGCATGACTAAGTTAAAAATGGAGGTATAGATGGAGGTACTATACTGTAATTCATATTTTCACATGATTATAACTATTTAGTCACATGATTTACTATAGATTCACATGATTTACTATTAGGGGAGGTGGTGCAAGTTTGATAATAGTTGCAGGACTAAATTAAAAATGAAGAAAAAGAGGAAGGTATTATATTGTAATATTTCGAGCCCCAAACGTGCAATTATCGAAACTATATTTTCCTATAAATAGAAGCTCATTCTTCCTTCATTTCTCACCAATTCACTAAAGCTATAGAGCAATTATTATAGAGAGAAATTATAGAGAGAGAAGCTATAGATAGAGAATCTATAGAGAGAAAAAAGAAGAGAAGTCTGCTACCTCACTATGTCAGTATCCAGTCTTCTTCTGAGGTAAGGGATATTATTATTATAGTAAGTGTATTATTTCTTTCGTATTCATGAAGAGAGCTATTGTTATTCCATTCCTTATTATTCTTGTTGGAATAACATGTGTATCATGGACTACACTAGTATACATGGTAAAATTCTTCGTTATTCCATTCTTTATTATTATGTTGGAATAATCTGTCTATGTGAAGTACTGCATACATGGTGAAATTCTTCTATTATTCTATTCTTTATTTTTCTGTTGGAATATCCTATCTGTGCGGATTACGCATGACCTGTTTCCGTTCTTTATTATTCTATTGGAATATCCTGTCTTTGCGGATTACGCATAACCTGGTTCCATTCTTTATTATTCTGTTGGAATATCATGTCTATGCGGATTACGCATGATCTGGTTCCATTATTTATTATTCTGTTGGAATAGCCTGTCTGTGCAGTCTATTGCATGCATGGTGAATTCTTCTGTTATTCCATTCTTTATTATTCTGTTGGAATAACATGTCTATGTGGATTACCACATGCATGGTGAATGATCCTTCGTATTCATTCCTTATTAAATTGTGTGAATGATCTGTCTACGTGGATTATCGCATGGCGGGCGAAAATCCATTTGCAGTTTCGTAATTTTTCTGACCCTCAAAAATTCTGAAAAAATTTGAAATGATATTTTGTTGAGTTTTCTAGATTGTGTCCAAAAATGACGATTTTTGGATGTATAGATTAGGAGTTATGAATTTTATGGGAAAAGACTATTTTAAAAGTAAACCCTTATAACTCCTTGTGGTTAACTCCAAAATTAGTGAAATTTTTATTGGAAGTACATATATATAACAGGAGTATACCCTGTAAATTTTTTGAATTTTTGGGCAAAATTACAGTTTATGATAAATGTCTAAATATTCGACAGTATTGGCCATATGAAAAATAGTAAATGAATTTTAAAAATTCCAAGAAAAATATATGTTCAATATGGGGACTATATTCTGCTAAATCCCAAAAAAGAAAACTTTTTGGGACTGATTTGTTATTATTCATGAAAATTGTTTGGTTATGAACATATGAATTAAATATGTTATGTGAAGTTGAAAATTTGGTAAATAGGATTTTATTGCTTGGAAATCCTATATAAGGTATATGCAGATTTTTGGTGAGGGATTTGATCATTGGTGATGAAATCTTATGAGTATGGCATTTTTGAATGATTAAATGCATTATTTGGTAAAGTGTAAACAGTTAAAATAAATTGTTTATAAGTTTAAGAAATGATTAAAATATTGTTATAATATTAATGATATTAGATTATGAGATTATTAAGTGATTGATAACATTTGGATATTTTAAACTCTTGATAAATTTAAAGTCTTTAATATTTATCTTTGATTTCGTTTGATTAATACTTATATCGTTGTCATCATCCTCATGCTTATATTATGATGAAAGTCATCTTTGGCTTACGTGCATAGATAGACTGTTGATTATTGGTTTTACAGTTGTATATTTTTGGCTTACGTGCAAATATGGACTGTTGATTATTGGTTTTATAGTTGAATATCTTTGGCTTACGTGCAAAGATGGACATGTGTATGACATGATCATAACCACTGGTGATAATAACGAATATTCTTGGCCCGTAATGCATGGATAATTTGATGATGTGATTGGCAGGATCATGACCATTAGTTAACAATTGAATGTCTTTGGCCGTAGTGCACTAACAGAAAATTGATTGGTATGATCATGACCATTGGTTTTATAGTTGAATATTTTTGGCCCGTAGTGCAAAGGTAGACAATTGATTGGTATGATCATTGTTATTACATTTGAATATCTTTAGTCTTTGGGGTAAGGATATTGAGTAAACGTTCTCTTAAGCCTTTGTGGCGAGGAGAAACTATTGATTTACATGATTATAAATATGAATTGTGGATTTAACTATAATCTTTGGTGGTTTAGGTGAAGACAGGTGATGATAGTTCTTCTTATCTTGAGTATAATAAAGAATTGTTAATGGGTATTACAGCGATAAAGTTGATGAAAAACTTTTTAAATCATAGAAGATAGTAGATTTTATGCTCTACTTGGCTCTTCTAATGGATTGCTTATTTTCGCTACAATTGTTGATCTAAAACTTGTTGTCTATTGTATTCTATCAGTTGTTATACTGTTGAAGGCTAAGGATAATTTATTCTGCATTATCTTAGTCATAATATTTCTTACTGGGCTAGTTGAGCTCACCCTTTCTTTCATTGTTCTCTTCAGGAAATGAGAATATAGCTGGGACGAGTCGGGGAATGGAGTGATGGTCCGAGATGGGGGCTATAGTAGTCCTCACTATTTCTATAAAATAGTGTGATAATAATTGTAATGAGGACTCCATTGAGTGTGGATATTGTCTAGAAGACAATATTCGTGCTTAAACTCTCAGCTATGTTTTGTCGTATACAGTTCAACAGTTGTATAATTAAGTTTGTAGTTTATTTATGTAGTGTGATACATGGCGACTCAGAATGGGTCGTGTGGACCTATTTTGGGGGTGTCACACTCCTAATCAACCTGTTATGCGAATTCAAGTAACCAAACCACTAAAGTCAATCATTGTCATATCAAGCCATAAGTAAAAATCCCCAAGCCTTTCGCTGGTGACTTCCAAGTCTTGGAATACACCAAAGCTAGAATATCTGTAGGGGACGTCGTGAATAACGGTGGCAAGTTGATAGGTATCAATGTGACGTGATATCCAAGTCTTGGATGAGAGTCACAGTTTTGAATGATATTTCTATCGTTAATAAATTTCTTGACGTATTCCTGAAGACTTCTTGGCCTACCCCAGAGTGTGAAATCAAATTTTGTATTGACCCCCGGTACAAAACCCCATTTCTAAAACCCTTAAATATTTCTTCAACTAAAACGAACGTAACATGCGCCAAAGACGTTGGCTCGAACTGTTGGAAATTACAATCATACCATTCAATACCATCATGGAAAAGCGAACGTGGTAGCTGACGCGTTGAGTAGAAGATCGTATGCGAGTACGAATATACGAACCTACGTGAAGATAATGAATATATGATTAGAACCGACTTTAGTCGATAATGTTAAAGCTGCTAAAGCTACAGACCCGGAGATGATGAATACGAAGAAGAAGAAGACGAAGAAGAAGAAGAAGAAGAAGAAGGTTCAAGAGGGCATTATTTTAAAAGCAAGAGTTGCTGAAGAGAGAAAATCTCAACCCTCGATTTAATTAGCCCATTTGAAATCCTTGATCGAGTAGGAACTGTGGCCTATAGGCTCGTTTTACCGCCAAATATGTTGTGTGTTCATAATGTTTATCACGTACCGATGTTACGTAAATATGTGGATGACCCGAACCACATTATTGATTTAGAACCGAACGAGATAGCGGAAGATTTAACGTATGAGGAAATATCTGTTAAAATCTTGGATAAGAAGGAATATATTCTACGCTCAAAGGTTATACCTCAAGAGTTAGAATATGACGAAGTGTCCTCATTTGTTCGGCATACCAGGTACGTACGTAAATTTCGAGGGCGAAATTTCATAAGGAGGGGAGATTGTAAAATCCCAAATTTTACGAATAAAGATTTACTTTTCTCGAAATATTTTTTCAAAATTATGGTGTGGATTTGAGATAATGTTATAGTTGTGGGTAATATTTATAAATTTTGAAAAGTATGCAAGTTGTTATATAATATTTGATTGGTCGGGAAATATTCGTTTTAACAGGGAATATTCGTACGACGACACAATCATTGGTGGACCCCACAACGGAATTATTGTCGGATTGAGAAAATGACAAAAATATTTTTATGAAAATAACGGCGGAAGTTTTACCGTTAAAACTGTTGAACTACTCGGTAGTAAAAAGTGCGAGAATCTGGCGTGGTTGCATAGTAGCACACGGTATTTATTATTGATGCTTACATTGAGAAGTCACTTAGTTTTGTTCAATTATTGCTACGAAGAATTCTTCGCATAGTATCTCACGTTATTTGATTCAATTATTGTCAATATTTTATATATTATTAAATCAATAATTGAGATAACAAAGTTATTAATATTATTATTTGCAATATTAATGATGTCTAGAAGTTCTGACAAGGAGAGGTTTGGTCACCTAATTGTGCGGCAATAAGGAGAAATCCTTATTGGAAAGCCCCCTCTTTCCTGGGAACGACATGGTCGATTAATAGTGTGAATTATAATAATGATGATGAAGTTTGTTTTATTATTATTATAAATGTAATAAAACAGCATACTTTTTATAAAGTTTTGTTTTATTTGATTATAAATAGAATATAATATATTTTATTATGCACGTTGTTTGTATAGTTCCTGCATAGTGTTTGCAATAGTAGAATCTTTTTATATAAAACAGAATACTTTTATAAAGTTATTTGTTTTATTAGATTATAAATAGAATATATTATATTCTATTATGCATAGTGGTTGCATAGTGGCTCTGCATAGTGTTTGCATAGTAAAATCTTTTTTATATAAAATGTAATACTTTTATAAAGTTATTTATTTTATTAGATTTTAAATAATATATATATATATTATTATTAATAGAATATATTATATTTTATTACATAGTATCCTTTCTATTCTCCTATAAATAGGATGCTTAGTTAGAATTGAAAACACACCAGAAATTCAGAGAATTCTTCTTATATTACCGCATGGCTGGAAAAAATCTATTTGCAGTTTCATATATTCCATTATACTTAGTTGGTTAAAGTTTTGGCTTCTATACTCCATGAAATTAGTAGAATATCCGGGATATTTGTGCTTCATCCAATATCTTTTCATGGATATATTCTTCTGAGCATTCTTGAATTTTACACTACAAAGCAGTATCTTGTTGACAATTTGGACATTATTGAGTTTAGGATATATTAATTTATAAATCTTTAAAATTTATTCTTGAACTTGTTTTATTGAATTTTTATGTCATTGTCATCATCCTCATGTTTATAATATGTTGAAAGTCATCTGTGGCCTATAGTGCATAGATGGACTTGGTATGATTATGACCAGGGATTATTCGGTATAATCATGACTGTAAAACTACAAATGATGTGGTAAAAATCCTCATTGGCCCGTAGTGCATTGATGGATAGTTGTTGGCATGATCATGACCATTGATGAAAACACGAATATCCTTGGCTCGTAGTGCATGGATAAATTGTGGTCGTGATACTAATGAATATCCTTGGTCAGAAAAGTGGGGATGATGTGGATTATTTATTAAGTTGAGTCTCAAATGATAAAAGTGATGAAAACCTTTTAAATCATAGAAGATAGTAGATTTTATTCTCTACTTGACTCTTCTAATGGATTGCTTGTTTTTGCGCAGTTAAACTTGATGTTTGTTATATTTTATTAGTTTAACATTGTTGAAGACTAATGATAAATTATTACGCATTATCTTAGTCATAATATTTCTTCTTTGGGCTAGTTGAGCTCACCTTTTGCTTGCTTTCATTGTTCTCTTCGTGAAATGAGAACGTAGCAGGGACTAGTCAGGGAACGGAGTGACGGTCCAGATGATAGCATTAGTAGTCCTCACTATTCTATGAAATAGTGTGAAAATAAATGTATTGATGTAAAATCCCAAATTTTACGAATTAAGATTTAAATTTCTCGAAATTTTTTTTGAATATTATGGTGTGGATTTAATATAATGTTATAGTTGTGGGTAATATTTATAAATTTTGCAAAGTATGCAAGTTGTTATATTATATTCGATTGGTCAGGGAATATTTGTATGATTTACGTAATCATTGGTGGACCCTACAGCGTAATAATTATTGTCGTATTGAGAAAACGACAAAAATATTTTTATGAAAATAACGGCGGAAGTTTTACCGTTAATACTGTTGAACTACTCGGTAATAAAAGTACAATAATATGCGTGGTTGCATAGTAGCACATGGTATTGATTATTGATGCTTACGTGAGAAGTCACTCAGTTATACTCAATTATTGTTATAGTAATTGTTGCATCATATCTCTCATATTATTGATTCTATTATTGTCACAGTATCCTCTGCATTATATGATATATTATTAAATCAATAATTGAGACGACAAAGTTATTCATATTATTAAATTACAATATTTACAATGTCTAGAAGTTCTGCCAAGGAGAGGTTTGCTCACCTAATTGCGCGCCAATAGGGAGAAATCCTTATTGGAAAGCCCCCTCTTTCCTGGGAACGACCTTGTTGTTAAATATTGTGAGTTATAATATTAATGATTATTAAGTTTGTGTTGATTAAAGATGAATTTGATAGTTCCATTGTGTTGGGATTATTGGTGTTAGTTGAAATTGATATCTATTCCGATGATAATTGATGTCTGGGGGTTATATTGATAAATCGGGTAATTTATCGGATAAATGAGCAATTAATTGCTACTTATTCACATGCTTATATAACTATTTGTTCACATGTGTGTACTATTGAGTCACATTCATTTACTATTAGGGGAGTTGGTGTAAGATTGATAATACTTGCATGACTAAGTTAAAGATGGAGGTATAGATGGAGGTACTATATTGTAATTAATTTTTTCACATGTTTAGAACTATTCAGTCACATGATTTACTATTGAGTCACATGATTTTACTATTAATTCACATGATTTACTATTAGGGGAGTTGGTGCAAGATTGATAATACTTGCAGGACTAAATTAAAAATGAAAGAAAAGTTGGGAGGTATCAGATCGTGTAATTTTGAGCCCCAAAACGTGCAATTATCGAAACTATATTTTTCAATAAATAGAAGCTCATTCTTCCTTCATTTCTCACCAATTCACTAAATCTTTAGAGCCATTATTATAGAGAGAAAGAAGAAGAGAAGTCTGCTCCCTCACTATTCCAGTATACAGTTTTCTTTTGAGGTAAGGGATATTATTTCTTTTGTATTCATGAAGAGAACTTCTGTTATTCCACTCTTTATTATTCTGTTGGAATAACCTGTATATGCGAGCTACCTTATACTTGGTGAAATTCTTCTGTTATTCCATTCTTTATTATTCTATTGAATATATCACATCATGCATGCTTTCTGTGGGACTGTTTTAAATCTTTATTATTACATTGGAATATCATGTATGTGCATTTTACATGGGACTGGTTCCAATATTTATTATTACATTGGAATAACTTTGTCTATGTAAAGTACTGCATGCATGGTGATTTCTGTTGTTATTTCATTCTTTATTATCCTGTTGGAATATCCTATCGGTGCGTATTACACCTGACCTGGTTCCGTTATTTATTATTACATTGGAATAACTTTGTCATCTGAAATACCGTATGTATGGTGATTTCTTTTGTTATTCCATTCTTTATTATACTCAGTTGGTTAAAGTTTTGACTTCTATACTCCATGAAATTAGTGGAATATCCTTGATATTTGTGCTTCATCCAGTATCTTTTCATGAAAATATTCTTCTAAGCATTCTTGAATTTTACTCTACAAAGAAGTATCATATTGACAATTTGGACGTTATTAATTCCTGAATAAATTAATTCTTGAACTTGTTTTATTGAATTCTTATATCATTGTCATCATCCTCATGTTTATATTTTGTTGAAAGTCATTTGTGGCCTGTAGTGCATAGATGGACTTGGTATGATTATGACTGAGGATTATTCGGTATAATCATGGACCGTAATGTTACAAATGATGTGGAAAAAAGTCCTCGTTAGTCTGCATCTTTGCATTGATGGGACAGTTTTTGTTATGATTATGGTTATTGATTCTCTTCGGCCAAGGGAGTAAAGATGAATTGTTTTATGGCATGATCATAACCATTGGTGAATACACGAATATCCTTGGCCGTAGTGCATGGATAATTTGTGGTTATGATACTAATGAATATCCTTGGCCGTAGTGTAGGGATGATGTGGATTATTTATTAAGCTGAGTCCCAGTGATAAAGTGATGAAAAACCTTTTAAATCATATAAGATAGTAGATTTAATCTCTACTTGACTCTTTTAATGGATTGTTTGTTCCGCTGCAGTTAAACTTGATGTCTATTATATTTTATCAGTTTAACATTGTTGAAGACTAGTGATAATTTATTCTGCATTATCTTAGTCATAATGTTTCTTACTGGACTAGTTAAGCTCACCCTTTCATTCACTGTTCTCTTCAGGAAATGAGAATATAGCGGGGACGAGTCGGGGAACGGAGTGACGGTCCAGATGATAGCATTAATAGTCCTCACTATTCTGTTAAATAGTGTGACAATAAATGTAATGTGGACTGAATTTGAGTTTGTATACTGTCTATGAGGACTCCATTGAGAGTGGATATTGTCTCGAAGACAATATTCTTGTTTAAACTCTCAGTTTATGTTTTTTCGTATTTTACACGACAGTAGTATATTTAAGTTGTATTTGAATTTTGTACCATGTATTTGGAGACTCAAGATGGGTGATGTATACCTGTTTTGGCGGCGTCACAGTTAGTATCAAAGCTTAAGGATATGATCCCTGGCTGAGATGTGAGATAAGAACTAAGAGGGGAGAGATGAGGAATTCCTTCGCTAGTATGACCTACCTAAGTTTATTTGGTATTTAACTGGTCGGTCATAGTATAGGGATAATATGTGATATGTTAATTAACCCTTGTTTTGTGACAGTATTTGAAAATGACATCTGAGAATGTTGAGAATAGCAATGGAGCGCAGGAGACCGTTGAGTCTCCACGTATCAATAATCAGGTTAATGTGCATCAGGAAGGCAATAATCCTCAGGCAAACAACAACACTGACCAAATGATGAATGATGGAGTGTTTAGAGGCTTTATGCAATTCATGCAACAATAGGTAAGAGAGACTCCTGTTCAAAATATAGGTAGAAATAATGGCAACCCACGGTCGGTCACCGCTAAGCAGTTCAAGGAGCTAGGACCACCAGAGTTTTTGGGAAAGCCAGAACCACTTAAGGCGGATACGTGGTTAAAGCAGATCACCAAGATATTTGATGTCTTTGGATGCTCAGAGGAGCAAAAGGTTCCCTTTGCCACCTTTATGTTGCGTGAAGAGGCAGATTACTGGTGGGAATCTGTAAAACGCACCCAGACTGACGCACTCAAGATGTCTTGGGAGAAGTTCCAAGAGCTGTTCAACGACAAGTACTTTCCCGAAAGTATTCGTGTGACACCCCCAAACCCAGGTACTTCATTCCCACAGGATTTGGTGTTCACATAAACAAACATTCATATCTAACTACCCAATCACAATAAAACTGGATAAATAAAACCTTTCCCATTAAAGGGTTACATAAAAAAAATCTCCCAGGTTGTCTAACCTTTAAATAAAATCATTCAAATGCGGAAAAAAATAAAATAAACTTCATTACAACCATTCAATTTAAAATCTGATAATCAAATATCAACACCTTATAAGTCTTCATTACTTGTTCATCTTTCCTTTTCCCTTACTGGTGCTAGGTACATCAACCTTCTCATCTTTAGCTGTAAAATTTATATAAGCAAGAGTGAGCAAACAAAGCTCACTTGAACCAATAAGGAATCAACAGGAGTATAATAATAATAACTGCCCATAATAGGCTCATCAAGACTGAACGGTACTCTAACAATGATAATCAGGAACTGAAATCCAAAATGTGAAATAAATATAACTGAGGGTCATAAGACCATGAACTATGTCCACAGTTGTAAGTAATCTTTCAACTCCAACTTTAACAGTCATAAGACTATAAAAACTCCTCGTACTTAGGGGGATCAGCCCTTCGTACCATGTATTGTGCACAAACATTTAACGTTACGCGTAAGTTATCCCCTAATAATAGGGTTGTTCATCTCAGTATTTAGAGTACAAGTCCGCACCAAAGAGAGTTTGGTTTGGATAAGCTTTCAAGGGTAATTTGAAGTTCAACGATCATCAACTAGAGGACTAGTTGAATTAATACTAATAACATCATATTATAGAATACTTGTAATTGAATCGTCATGGTAAATTAAAATCATGCTTTAGAATAATCTAATAGCATACAACTTGAATAACTATAACACACCTTGCTTGAACAATATTAAGCCATGGTTATTTAGAATTGAATACTAAGCATTCATGGCAATATGAACGATAAACTATTCAAATATATTCGGGCATGCTAAACAACAAGTTAAATACAAGAATAACTTGTTCAATATCAAAAACAAAGTTTAGAAACCTTGCATTATTATATTGGAAACAATAATTGATTCAACAATAAAATAGATTAGAGAACTTGTATCATTTATAAGGTAATCGAATTGAAAACCATAATTAGTTCAACAAGATAAAGGATTAGAAAACTTGCCTTGCTCGTAGACTAAACCAAACAATTCAAATCACAATATCCTATAAACATATGTCATCATGACATAGTTAGCCATTACCACTTTACAAAATAACTAAGTACGTTCATCATTTAAAAATTGGATTTTGAATCACATAATCAAGTTATAACACAAGTTAATCATTAATAACATACTTATTCATAGTATAAAAATACTAAAATCACCATTTTACAGTCCTATTATCATCACATAACAATTCCTTAAATTTTCGAGTACAAAAAGTAATAATCGTCGTAGATTATTTCGCTTAACTTTCACAAGCATGGCCTCCGATTTATATGTGGTGTGGTGCTACGGCACGGAGATGGCATTGCGGCGCGAGAATAAAGCTACAAGGCCGCGCTGCGGCGCGAAACTGTAGTCTTCGACTGACAGCTTAGGCAACAATATGACAAAAGCCAATTTTGGCCTACAAGCTCCTTTCTAACAGTCTAATTATCACATAAATCATATAGAGACTTCATATAAACATATTTCAAAGACTCTAAACATATTTTTACCCATAAAACAACATAAACAACGAATTTAAAACATCCAATTTCACTGTTTTTGATAAAAATTTACTTTTTGATAGCTTTAATGAAAAACCACACTGTGATTTTGTTTTTCAACCAAAACAGTTAATTCAAAGCATTTTATCAATGTTTATACATACTCTATCAATTTAAATAGTCAATTTATCAACTACACAACTAATTAGCCCTCAATTTCTACTTTAAATTAACCCATATTCATTCACACAAACTCTCTGTAAAATATTTTTCTTCACAAACTACATACATAACTACAATTCATTGAACATAATCATATATAACTTATGAAAATAACTTTACAACAATAGTTTATCATATGAATACACATAAAATCATCAATTTATCCTATCACAGGAATTTTACAAAGAACTAGGAGAAGAGAAAATTAGAACTTTAAAAGGGTAGGAGAATACCTTGATTGTAGAAGATGATGGCTATCCCTTTTTTTTATTATCAAACTTCTTTTCCCCAATTCTTTTCTCAAATTCTCTAGCCTTTCTTCCTCTCTTCTTTTCTCTCTCACTTTTCTTCTTCTCTTCTTCTTCTTCCTCTGAGTCTTTCTTTTCTTCCTAACTCTATCTAGCGTACTAGATATCTAACGTATGATAATAATAATAATATTAAATATATAATATAATACTAACTTAACTGACATCAGTTATGTTTTATTTGAAAATCAAAAGCCATAAGGCTTGTTTGGCTAACCACTAAAAAGATAATCAATTAATCATTATGCCTTGTTTGG
The DNA here is from genome assembly GCA_020205615.1 of Panax quinquefolius. Lineage (NCBI taxonomy): Eukaryota > Viridiplantae > Streptophyta > Magnoliopsida > Apiales > Araliaceae > Panax > Panax quinquefolius. The sequence goes on from CM035158.1 coordinate 50,866,521, forward strand.
TAAAACGCAGTTAGATTAAAGACTTAATAGGCATTAGGCCTTGTTTGGCAAAACTGAATTAAACACCCTTAATTTATTTTAGTAACTCCTTTATAGTAAGGTTATTTGTCACACTTTAATTTAATTAAATCAATTCTAAAACAATTTAGTAAATCCCTTTAACACATAAACTAATACCACAAAATTATAATTTTCTATATAATTATAACTTTTTTAATCAACTAACACATCTTTTAATTACAATTTCAAATAAAAGAATAATAATTCAATTAATAAATTAGCATAAAATAATTAATTTCTTAATTATTTATTTAACAAATAGTTACTCAAATTGAATCAAATTTGAACAATTATTTATTTAAAGATAAACACATCCATTAAATACTTAAATAATTCAATAAATATTTAGTATAACAATTAAAAATTCTGGAATGTTACATCATTCCCTCCTTACAAGGATTCTGTCCCCAGAATCATAATTCAAACAATTCATTCATCATATTCTCCCCTACTTACAAAGATTCTGTCCCCAGAATCGAAGACACGGATTAAACAAATAACTCAAGGTAATTCCTCATTATTTCAGCTTCGAGTTCCCACGTAGCCTCTTCGACATTGTGGTTCCTCCAAATTACCTTCACAGAAGGTATCACTTTATTCCTGAGCACTTGTTCTTTCCTGTCGACTATCTGGATAGGAACATCTTCATAGGACAAGTCTTTCTAAAATTGCAACGGTTCGTACTCGATGACGTGTTTGTAATCGAACTTATATGGTCGTAACACCGAAACATGAAAAACATTATGAATGTTTTGAAATTCTGGAGGTAGAGCTACCTCGTAAGCCACCTCTCCAACTTTTTGCAGTACTTCGAAGGGTCCGATAAATCTCGGGCTTAGTTTCCCCTTTTTAACAAATCGAATTTTTTCCTTCCAAGGAGAAACTTTTTGGAAAACATAATTTCCTACATCGAATGCACGATCTTGTCTGTGTTGATCTGCATATTTCTTTTGTCTGTCTTGAGCAACTATCAATCTCGTCCTGATGAGTTTGACAACCTCAGCAGTTTGTTGTACCAATTCTGGTCCTAACAGTTGACGTTCACCAACTTCATCCCAGCACAGTGGAGTTCTGCACTTCCTACCGTATAATGCTTCAGAAGCTAAGATGCCGATGCTTGCGTGGTAACTCGTTATCAGCAAATTCCACCAATGGTAATTGTTCATCCCGCCTTCCTTTGAAATCCTTGACGATGCTCTCAAAGATATCTTCCAATGTCTGGATCGTTCTTTCGCTTTGGCCATCTGTTTGCAGATGATATGCCGTACTCATTCGCAATTGTGTTCCCATACATTCTTATAGTCTCTTCCAGAAATTTGATGTGAACCTCGGATCTCTATCTGACACAATTGACACTGGAACTCCATGTCTCGATACGATTTCTTTAATATATAACTTTGCCAGCTGATCAAGATTGAATCTAATCTTTATTGGCAAAAAGTGTGCAGATTTTGTTAATCTGTCCACTATCACCCAAATCGCATCGTATCCTTTCTGAGTCGGTGGGAGACCTACCAAAAAATCCATTGTGATATGTTCCCATTTCCATTCTGGTATCTCTAACGGTTGAAGTAATCCGCTTAGCCTTTGATGCTCGGCCTTGACTCTCTGACATGTCAAGCACTTTGCAACGCATTCTGCAACGTCTCTTTTTATATTTGGCCACCAAAAATGTCGCCGCAAATCTTGATACATCTTCGTACTTCCTGGATGAATCGAATATCTCGAGTTATAAGCTTTGGTCAAGATTTCTTCTTTAATCTCTGGTACTGCTGGAACCCATATTCGTCCTTCAAATCTCAGCATTCCATCGGTATCAACCTTGTATTTCACCTCTTTTTCGTCAACCACACTTTCTCTTATTTTTCTGCATTCCTCATCCTGCAGTTGAGCATTCTTCACTTTTTCCACCAAAGTTGGACCGACTTCCATCTGGTAACATTTTTCATCGGATTCTTTTGGAACTTTGATTTCCAACTCTAATCTTGCCATTGCTGAAATAAGCTCCTCCTTATCAGTTAACAACATTAACTTTTCTCTGCCTTTCCTACTCAAGGCATCTGCAACCACATTTACTTTGCTTGGATGATAAAAGATTTCGCAATCATAATCCTTTATCAATTCCATCCATCTTCTTTGACGCATGTTCAGGTCCTTCTATGTGAAATTATACTTCAGACTTTTATGGTCTGTGTAAATCTCACATTTCTCTCTGTAGAGATAGTGTCTCCATATTTTCAATGCGAACACAACTGCCGCCAACTCTAAATCATGAGTCGGATACCCTTTTTCATAGTCTTTCAGTTGTCTTGACGCATACGCGATGACTTTTCCGTTCTGTATTAGGACACATCCAAATCCTTTGTGTGAAGCATCACTGTACACCACAAAATTTCCTGTATTATTTGGTAATGACAACACAGATGCCATACTTAGTTTCTTTTTCAATTCTCGAAAACTTCCTTCACATTTCTCCGTCCAAACAAATTTGACAGATTTTCTCGTCAAATTTGTCAACGGAGTGGAAATCTTGGAAAAATCCTGGATAAACCGTCTGTAATACCCTGCCAATCCCAAGAAACTTCTTACTTCTGATGGAGTTCTTGGTTGCTCCCAATTTATCACAGCTTCGACCTTTGATGGATCCACTGAAATTCCATCCTTGTCAATTACGTGCCCAAGAAATTATACACGTTCTAACCAGAATTCTCATTTAGAGAATTTCACGTACAACTTTTCTTTTCTTAGCGTCTCCAGCGTTAGACGTAAGTGTTCCACATGTTCCTCTTGAGTTTTAGAGTACACCAAAATATCATCGATGAACACCACCACAAACTTGTCCAAAAATGGTTTAAACACCATGTTCATCAAATCCATGAACGCTGCAAGGGCATTTGTCAAACCAAAAGACATCACTAAAATTCATAATGTCCATACCGAGTTCGAAATGCCGTCTTCGGTACATCCTCCTTCCCTACTTTCAGTTGATGATACCCACTTCTCAAATCTATTTTTGAGAAATATCTAGCTCCCTTCAACTGATCAAACAAATCATCTATCATCGGCAATGGGTACTTGTTTTTAATAGTGACTTTGTTTAACTCCCTGTAATCATTGCAAAGACGCATTGACCCATCCTTCTTCTTTACGAATAACACTGGTGCTCCCCACGGTGACACACTCTATTTGAATGTATTTCTTGTCCAACAACTCTCAGAGTTTGTACCATGGGCCTTCATCTCTACCGGAGCCATTCTGTACGGGGCTTTCGATATCGGAGCAGTTCCTTGCGCTAAGTCTATCACGAACTTGATTTCTCTGTCAGGCGGAAGTCCTGGCAAATCTTCCGGAAACACGTCCACAAATTCCTTAACCACTGATATTTCTTCCAGTTTCGCACCCTTCTTCTGAGTATCGATTATGTAAGCTAAATAACCCACACAGCCTTGACTCAATAACTTCTTGGCATGCATAATCGTCAGACATCTCATTTGTCTAGGCAATTTGCTACCATTGAAAACTACCTTTGACGAAGTCATAAGGTTTACACATTTCTTTTGGCAGTCAATTATCGCTCCATAATTGAACAACCAATCCATTCCCAAAATAACATCAAACTCTCCAAGTGTAATCGGAATTAAATCTACCATCAAAATATTTCCCTTAATGTTCACCCTACAGTTCTTGTATACGAACCTAACAAGAATTACTTCCTTATTCGCAATTTCTATGCTTAAAGGGAAATTCAATTCTTCACTAGGCAAACCTAATCTCATAGCAAATTCATCAGATATAAATGAGCAGTAGCTTTTTGAATCAAATAATACATAAGCATCAATATCATTGATTGGGATAATACCTGACACCACATCCTTTGATTGCACAGCATCTTGAACAGTCATGTTGAAGGTTCTGGCTGTGGGTTTGTTTGATGTCGTTGGTCCATTGATGGCCCAAGTACCTCCACTGCTACCTCCCTTGCTTCCTGTTGTCTCTTCAGTTTTCTTCTTAGGGCACTCATGAGCAAAGTGATCCTTGGACCCGCAAGTGAAGCAAACATTCTTCTTAGGTTGGTTGTAATTCGGGGCAATGTGACCCTCCTGGCCACAGTTAAAACATACTCGTTTCCCCTTCAAGCACACACCCTTATGAAACTTCCCGCATGTAGCACATGCTTCAAACTTCTTATTTCTTTGGTTGCCTGCTGATTTCCGATACCTATATTTCCATTCCACTTTCTTTTTGATTCTTGTTACCATTTCCACTACCACCACCTCCATTCTTAACCTCCACTTCATTCTTCTTCTTTTTCTGTTCTTGATTGAACTTGGTTACAGCCTCGCCTCCACCTTCAGCGAGAATTGCTTTTTCTATTACGGCTGCAAATGTCTTCAACTGGAACAAGGATACCCTACTAAACAACCAGGGCTTCAATCCCTGTTCAAATCTCTTTGCCTTGCGTTCGTTTGTGCCGACTTGATATGGCGCAAACCTCGCCAACTCGTTGAATTTCGCGGCATACTCCGACACCGTCATCATTCCCTGCTTTAGTTCAAAAAACTACACTTCTAGCTGACTCTTCGAACTCTCTGGGAAATAGGTCTCAAAGAACATCTCCTTGAACCTATCCTAAGCCATAATCCTTGGTCCTCCTTGAGTTTTATTGGCCTGCCACCAATAATTAGCCTCTGCTTTCAACATAAATGTTGCAAAAGCAGTCTTCTGATCTTCCCCTACTACCGCAACATCGAACACTTTCTATATCTCAATGACCCAGGTCTATGCCTCAATCGAGTTCATGGACCCACAAAATTCTGGTGGTCCACCCGCTTTAAAGTCCTTGAACGTTGTAGCTTGATTTTTTGGTTGATTCTGCGATTGATTTTGCAGTGCACCTGTCAGTAATGTCACCAGCTGCAGAACGTTGTTAACTTCAGCATTATCGTTGTTGGTTCCTTCAGTGGTTCTCTGTCGGGGTGGTTGACGTCTTGGAGGCATTTTCTGTTAAAAATACACCCATTAGATTATTACTCAACTTATTTAAGTAATTTCTACTTAACTTGCCCCATAAAAGTAATCACCACATAACACATAACACTTTGGATAAAAGAAGATAGTAACTTTTATTTATACTTAATTCTTTGAAAACATCATATCCATAGCATCACTGCTATTTACATTATTTTTCTGAACTACTAAAGTTTCAGGACATCATCATCATATCCCATAAGTTGCATAATACTTGGGATTTACATATTACTTATCATAACATAAATCATAAATCAAGTACACTCCCTACGATGTCCGATTAAGACACTGCAAAGCCTTACGACGTTCTTCCTCCATAATTCGGAACATGGTTCGACGATCTAGTATGTACGAGGGTAGTATCTCGAACTGAATTGGGTAACCCATGACTCGATCTTGAGCTCGATTGATCGCTATGTTGAACATGTTATCCATCTCTTCCATCTTCCTTCTCTTTGTTTGTGTGTCCCTCTCCGCTGTTCTAGCTTGTTGATAAGCTTCATTGTCCGCGTCTTCGGCTCTTGCCCTTTTTGCAGATTCTTCTCTCAACTTGCTCTTCAACTCTGCAATCTCTGCTCTCATTTGCTCATTCTTTTCTTCAGTGTGAATCAGCTTCTCTTTAACATTGTTCAGTCGTTCCTCTCAGTCCTGAATTTCGTCGTCCTTCTGTGCCATCGAGGCCTGTTGCTCAGCTACTATCTCTTGCAATTCCTCGACAGTATCTTGAAGTTCCACATTGTGGTCATGCACCTCATCGTATATACGGCCAGCTATCGAGTTAAGTGGAATCCTTTCCTCCTCGTCCTCTTCATCCGTCTGGGGAACCTCCACTGAATCCTCCTCGTCTGTCTCTATCTCATCATCCTCATTAGGTACTCTCTCTTGCTCAACTACTGTGACCAACGAAACTGTTTCTCATGGCAGTAGTTGTTCCCAAACTACCTGAATATCTCGAGGCTCCTCCTCCCCAGCTTGACTGTATCCTCCTATATTAGATATCCTGTCAACCAAAGTTTAAGTTCTAATTACTAATCATTACTACTCGACACCCACGAGCACATAAGTTGTAAACACATAAGCACATAACTGTTTTATTACTTCTTCCTTAAAACTCGATAAGAGTTTATCATCACTATCTTTTCGAAGGTTACTTCCTAAGGCTTTTCCCCACCTCATAACCTATGGCTTTGATACCAACTTGTGACACCCCCAAACCCAGGTACTTTATTCCCACAGGATTTGGTGTTCACATAAACAAACATTCATATCTAACTACCCAATCACAATAAAACTGGATAAATAAAACCTTTCCCATTAAAGGGTTACATAAAAAAAAATCTCCCAGGTTGTCTAACCTTTAAATACAATCATTCAAATGCGGAAAAAATAAAATAAACTTCATTACAACCATTCAATTTAAAGTCTGATAATCAAATATCAACATATTACAAGTCTTCAACACTTGTTCATCTTTCCTTTTCCCTTACTGGTGCTAGGTACATCAACCTTCTCATCTTTAGCTGTAAGAGTTATATAAGCAAGAGTGAGTAAACAAAGCTCACTTGAACCAATAAGGAATCAACAGGAGTATAATAATAATAACTGCCCATGATAGGCTCATCAAGACTGAACGGTACTCTAACAATGATAATCAGGAACTGAAATCCAAAATGTGAAATAAATATAATTGAGGGTCATAAGCCCATGAACTATGTCCACAGTTGTAAGTAATCTTTCAACTCCAACTTTAACAGTCATAAGACTATAAGGACTCCTCATACTTAGGGGGATCAGCCATTCGTACCATGTATTGTGCACAAATATTTAACGCTACGCGTAAGTTATCCCCTAATAATAGGGTTGTTCATCTCAGTATTTAGAGTACAAGTCCGCACCAAAGAGAGTTTGGTTTAGATAAGCTTTCAAGGGTAATTTGAAGTTCAACGATCATCAACTAGAGGACTAGTTGAATTAATACTAATAACATCATATTATAGAATACTCGTAATTGAATCGTCATGCTAAATTAAAATCATGCTTTAGGAATAATCTAATATCATACAACTTGAATAACTATAACACACCTTGCTTGAACAATATTATGTGACAACCGAAATTTTATAATTAATTTAATATTTATAGGAATGAATAAATATTTTTCGATGAATTAATTATTAGATTAAATAATTATTTGATGAAATTGTGATAGATTAATTTAATTATATGTGTTATATTTATTAAATTAATGTGGAGAATTTTATTATTCGACGTATGTAATTATGTGAGGTTATTGAATTAAAAGAAATATTTAATAAGTCTATTGTTATTTTAATTAATTTAATTATTAATTAGAGATTTAATAATTTGACATTATTATTAAATGAGAAATTTAATTACATTGACTATGTGAATTAATGAGAAGTTATTATATTTTATTTAGAATGAATTAAATAAGATATTGGTTTTATTTTATAAATGGAAATTACATTATTTTAACTATATGATAAAGTTTTATTAAATTAATTGGTTTTGAAACCAATTCTTGCCAGCCAAACAAGACCCTAAAGGGACTTGATAGCAGTTACCCATGATCGGGTAACTGACTCTACTGTATCGCTTCATTTCTTTTTATACGTCTTTCTTTTCCTTCCTTTTCATTATTTGGCTAAGTCTGGCATAAAACAGAGAGGGAAAAGAGAGAGAGTTTCAGAATTTTTTTTGAGAAAGTTTGTGACTCTGTGTTTGAAGTAGAGAGAATTGTCATCCTTGTTCATCTACGCTTGGGTAATTTTCTTCAACCCAAATTCCTATTTTACGTCTTTCAAAGTTTTCATGAATATGGCTTCATTCAAGTTCTGTTGAATCTCTGTAAATTGGGAAATTGTGTTAGGGATATATGTAATATTACAAGTAGTTTAGCACGTTTTACATATTGTATAGATTCCCATATCATAAGTTTCATAATATTATAATCGTATGTTATTTACAGAGTACGTGATATGGCCATATGGCCTTATACGTGATTTTAATATGTCAAACATAAATTGTTCTATAAAATTTCCACTTGTATATGATTATGCATGCTAAAACGAACAAAATAAAATTTGAATGGTTGGATTTGGTTTTATAACGAATCTGTGGCGTTGAATTTTAGGAATTTATGTTCAAACACTTCAAGAACATCAAGAACAGTACAATTTTGCATAATTTAATTATGTAATTATGTGTTTTAATGGGTTAAATCACTCTATAAATGTTGGGTACTGATTATGTATAAATTCTAGCATGTGGGTATGTTTAATTTGGTGAAATTAATGATCATGTAATGTTTAATTCGCTGAACTCTGTGTTCTTCGCGAACTAAGAATCAAAATCTGGAGTTTCGCGCCGCGACGCCAACTCCAGAACTGAAACCTCGCGCCGCATGAAGACCATGTCTCCACCGTAGCGATTACGATATCATGTCGCCTTGAGACCAAAGACAATAGTGGCGCCGCAGTGCCACTTAGCAGAATGTCCAGGAAATGTTTTTTTAGTGTTCAAGTATAGAAATGTGATTGTAACTTAGTCTAATGATCATAAAAACTTGTTAGACATATAATGAGGTGTTAAAATAAATTCTTAACACGTCCATAACACAATTACGTGTGAATTGAATGATTGAATGCATAGTTAACTTCTTGTTCGTGAAGTCTTAATTTTTGACAATAAGTGTAGTAATTGACTAAGTATAGTCATGAATTCGAGTTAGACAAAAGAATAAACTTATGATGTTTAGTACGTTATAATTGACTGGTGTTGTGAACATAATTGATATGTAGGATTTAAATCAAAAAACGATTTTAATTAAGTGTAATCTACGCACGAGGCAAGTTTCCTAACCTTACTTGTTATCATTATATAAGTTGATGAATTCACCTTTCTACATTGAGCAAGTTCTCATTATTATTGATCAAGTCTGTTTTGCTATATTATAGCCTATTAATCTTTCAAGCATGATGTCGTTATACAATACTTATTCTATTGTATACCTTTGAGATTTTATTCAAGTTAAATATTCAATTTCTATTAAACCTTGTTAGACTAGCGAACCCTTTATGATTCGACTAGTCCATAGTTGATGAGCGTTCTAAATTTCAGAATCCTTGATGAATTATCCAAACCAAACTTCCTTTGGTGCGGACTCGAATGTCAAACTGAGATGAACAACCCTGTATAGGGGATTATGTATGCGTTAGCATTAAGATATTGTGCACAGTATGGTACTAAGGGTTGATCCCCCTATGTACGAGAAGAAGAGTCCATAGTCTTATGACTATTAAAGGTTTCAAGGATAAACACTTGACAACCTAGGACATAGTTCAAGGTCTTACGACCCTCAGAATTTCTTTTGATTCTTGTTATTTATTCTTGATTCAAAAGTTGAGCTTTTATATCCGAAGTTATTATTTCTCTCGCATGTTATTATTCTTTGTTATATTGTTATACTTGTGGGCAATCGTGCTCACTCTTGCGTAATAATAACATTGCAGTTAAGAACGAAAGAGCAGACGAACCTTCCACTAGTAAAGGCAAGGGCAAGATTAGCAAGTAATGAAGACTATTTTATTATTATGGTTATGTAATTAGAATTGATGTTAATAAGACTTATTTGTTTATGTTTCCGCACAGATGATTTAAGGTTAAAGTAACCTGAGATTTATTTATTATGCAGTTGTTGTAACCCCATAAGGGGAGATTTATTATTTATTTCTATCTATTGTATGGTTTGCATTTATTTATAGGTAGATAGATAGATAATGTTCGAACAGTGAACACCAAATCCTGTGGAAATGGAAGTACCAAATTTGGGGGTGTCACAGGTTGGTATCAGAGTTGTAGGTTATGAACCTTAGGTGGGGAAACAACCTTAGGTAGTAGCCTTATAGGAGATTGAGAATATAGTAGTTGTAAACTCTTATCGAGTTATAAGAAAGGAATTTCTAAATTCATTGAAGATAATAAAAGACTTTATGTGCTTATGTGTTAATCTATGTGTTCGCTAGCACAGAATAGTAACTAAAACTTCAAATTTTGTTATCAGGATGTCGGATGTTGGAGGAGCTAGTCGAGCTGGGGAGGAGGAACCCCGAGTACCTATAGAGGAGGAGCCCCGGGACATTTATGTCGTCAGGGAACAGTTGGTACAGAGAGAGTCATCTCCGTTGATCAATGTTGTTGGTCAGGAGCATGAGCCTGAGACTGATCCAGAGGAGGATCCTGAGGAAGAAGAGGAGTTCCCATCGAACTCCATTGATGCTGAGATGTATGATGCACTTTATGATCGTAACATAGAGTTGCAAGATACTGTCCAGGGATCCGATTGGCGCAAGTGTTAGTCGGTGAGATTACTATTGAGCAGAGGGATAGGGAGATTGTGACTCTTCACACAAGTTTGGGAAACGTGGAGTGGGATCTGGTTCACGATAAGGGTCAAATCGAGGATAAGTCCGCAGAAATAGAAAAATTGAAGAAGGATCTGAAAGAGAGCTCAGAAAGGCTTGCCATAGCAGAGGAGGGTTGGGTACGAGAGTCACGTCGTGCTGATTTTGCAGAAGAAGGCTAAACTCGAGGAGACGTACTCTACACTTTAAAACGCAATGGATGCAGTCCAAGATCGAGTTAGGAAGTATCCAATCCAGTTTGAGGATCTACCATCATATATGCCAGATCGCAGAACGATGTCTCGCATCATGGAAGAGGAACGTAGCAAGGCTATTCAGCGCCTTAACAGACAGTGATAGTATTAGTTTAATTATGTGAAAACTATTTGGTAGTTAATGATGTAAATTTCGATGTGATTATAAACAAAGGAATATTTTAATGTTTTAAATCTTGTAGATTCTTTATCTCGGGATAGTTGATGTAAATAGCAGTGATGCTATCTTATGATGTTAAAACTTTTGAATTGAATGAAATGTCAAAGTTTATTTGAATTAATGTGTAAAGTGAATTATGATTAAATGTTCTAGTTAAGCCTTAATTGTTTGAGGGATTGAATAAAGACCTAATAAGCGTATATTCTTAACAGAAATATACCGCCTAGAAGAAGACAAAATCGTCAGCAAGCCCAGGAAGGGTCAACAAACAACAACAACGATGCCAATGCTAACCCCTTTCAGCAATTGGTGAACCTTTTAGCTGGAGCAATTAACAATCAACCACAAGCTCCACCAAACACCTCATTCAAGGACTTCAAGGCGGTAGGACCGCCAGAGTTTAAGGGTTCCACAAACCCAATCGAAGCTCAGACCTGGGTGATGGAGATGGAGAAGGTGTTCGATGTTGCTAGAGTAAGGGAAGACCAGAAAACCGCGTATGCGACGTTCATGCTGAAGTCTGAAACTAGCTATTGGTGGCAGGCAAATAAAGTACGGGGAGGTGAAGGTGTAATAACCTAGGAGAGATTTAAAGAAATGTTCTTCGAGATGTACTTTCCGACTAGTTCACAAAATCAGATGGAGGTTCAGTTTTTAGAGTTGAAACAGGGGAGTATGTCAGTAGCTGATTATGCAGCAAGGTTCAACGAGTTGGCTAGGTTCGCCACATACCGACGAGAGAAAGGCAAGACGTTTCGAGCAGAGACTGAATCCCTGGTTGTATAACAAGGTGTCAATGTTTCAATTGAACACTTTTGCTGGAGTGTTAGAGAAGGCCATACTCGCTGAGGGTGGAAGTGATGCAGTAACGAAATATAATCAGGAGTAAAAGAAGAAGAAGAGTGAGAATAAAGGTAATAACAAGACTGGTGGGAGTAGCACTGGGGGTAGCCATAATCAGAAGAGGAAGTGGACGGATAACTCGTCAGCTGGAAGTCAACAAGGAGAGCAAAAGAAGAAGATCGAAGCGTGCCCAACCTGCGGAAAAGCTCATTTGGGAGTTTGCATGAAAGGAAAGCGAGTGTGCTACAATTGTGGTCAGGAAGGCCACATAGCACCAAACTGTCCAAACCCAAAGAAGGGTGCATGCTTCACTTGTGGTTTAAAGGATCATCTGGCAAGGGACTATCCTAAGAAGGGATCTGGAAGGACGAGTTCAGGAAGAAATAGAGGAAATACCGGTGGAAGCACTCTGACTATCGCAGCGCCAACCGCAACCAACCGACCGAATGCCAGAACATTCAACATGACAGTGCAGGACACAGTGCAGTCTCGCGATGTGGTGTCAGGTATCATTCCGATCAATAAAGTTAATGCTTATGTGTTATTTGATTCGGGTGCTACTTGTTCATTTATATCCGATGACTTTGCTAAGAACTTAGAATTGCTTAAGGACGAGTTAGAATACCCCATGAACATAGAAATTGCAAATAGAGAAATTATCCAAGTTATGTACGTTCATAAGAACTGTAGAGTGGATATTAAGGGTAATATCATGAACGTATATCTTATCCCTATTCGACTAGGGGAATTCGATGTTATTTTAGGTATGGATTGGTTATCCAATTAGGGAACGGTAATTGACTGCCAAAAGAAGTGTATTAACCTTATGACTCCTTTAAAGGTTGTGTTTTATGGTAGCAAGTCGCCTAGACAAGCGAGTTGTCTGACGATGATGCAGGCCAGGAGGTTGTTAAGGCAAGGCTGTGTTGGATATCTAGCTTACATAGTCGATAGTCGTAAAGAGAATCCGAAAATAGATGAGATACCAGTAGTGAGAGATTTCGCAGACATATTTCCGGACGATTTGTCGGGACTTTCTCCAGATAGAGCAGTTGAATTCGTGATCGAATTGGTTCCAGGAACGGCTCCAATATCGAAGGCACCGTACCGAATGGCACCGGTAGAGATGAAAGAATTGATGGTCCAACTACAAGAATTACTGGACAAGAAGTATATACATCCAAGCGTATCACCGTGGGGAGCGCCGGTTTTATTTGTGAAAAAGAAGGATGGAACAATACGACTCTGCATAGACTATAGAGAACTGAATAAGGTCACGATTAAGAATAAATATCCATTACCACGAATTGACAATCTGTTCGATCAGTTTAAGGGAGCAAGATACTTTTCAAAGATAGACTTGAGAAGTGGTTATCATCAACTGAAGGTGAGACCAGAAGATGTACCGAAGACAACGTTCAGAACACGATACGATCACTACGAATTTCTGGTAATGTCATTTGGTCTAACAAATGTTCCTGTAGCATTTATGGGCTTAATGAATGGAGTGTTCAAGCCGTTTTTGGACAAATTTGTAGTGGTATTTATAGATGATATTTTGGTATATTCAAAAACCAAGGAAGAACACGAAGAGCATTTGAGGGTGACATTAGAGACATTGAGAAGAGAGAAGTTGTATGCTAAGTTTTTGAAATGTGAATTTTGGATTGAAAGAGTACAATTTCTTGGACATGTGATTGATAGAGACGGAATTTCGGTAGATCCCTCCAAAGTCGAAGCTGTGATTAACTGGGATCAGCCGAAGACACCGTCGAAAGTAAGAAGTTTTCTTGGATTAGCGGGTTATTACAGAAGATTCATTCAAGATTTCTCCAAGTTCGCAACTCCGTTGACGAATTTGACTAGGAAATCGGTGAAATTTGTTTGGACGAAGAAGTGTGAGGAAAGCTTTCAAGAATTAAAGAGGAGGTTGAGTTCAGCACCTGTGTTATCTCTTCCAGATGACACAGGAAATTTTGTGGTATATAGCGATGCGTCACATAAAGGACTTGGCTGTGTGCTTGTGCAAAATGGCAGAGTCATTGCGTACGCGTCACGACAACTGAAGGATTATGAGAAGGGGTATCCGACCCATGACTTGGAGTTAGCTACAGTGGTTTTTGCTTTGAAAATCTAGAGGCACTATCTCTATGGGGAGAAGTGTGAAATATATACAGACCACAAGAGTCTGAAATATATTTTTACACAGAAAGACTTGAACATGCGCCAAAGAAGGTGGTTGGAGTTAATTAAGGACTACGATTGTGAGATTCTATACCATCCGGGTAAGGCAAATGTGGTTGCCGACGCCTTAAGTAGAAAGGATCGGGAGAAACTGATGATCTTGACCGATCAGGAGGAGTTAATTTCAGTAATGGAAAAGCTGGAATTGGAAGTGAAGTGTCCTATGGAGATTGATGAGAAGCTATTTCAGATGCAATCTGGTACAACTCTACTAGACAAGGTTAAGGAGGCTCAACTTCAGGATGATGAATGTAAAACAGTGAAGAAGAAGATATACGAAGGAACCGAATCAAGATTCAAGATGGATAAGGAAGGAATACTGAGGTTTGAGAATAGAATTTGGGTACCGCCAGTACCAGAGATTAAGGAAGAAATTTTGAGCGAGGCTCATAACTCACAATATTCGATTCACCTTGGTAGTACCAAGATGTACCAAGATCTTCGACAACATTTTCGGTGGCCAAATTTGAAACGAGAGGTTGCAGAATGTGTTGCCAAGTGCTTGACATGTCAGAAAGTGAAAGCAGAACATCAGAGGCCGAGTGGGTTACTACAACCTTTAGAGATTCCAGAATGGAAATGGGAACATATTACGATGGATTTCGTGGTTGGTCTACCGATAACTCAGAAAGGCTACGACGCATTATGGGTTATTGTTGACCGATTGACGAAATCCGCACACTTCCTTCCGATCAAAATCATATTCAACTTAGATCAGTTGGCAAGGTTATATGTGAAAGAGATTATTTCAAGGCACGAAGTTCCGGTGTCAATTGTTTCTGATAGAGATCCGCGCTTTACGTCAAACTTCTAGAAACGTCTACAAGAATGCATGGGTACACAGTTGCGAATGAGTACGGCATATCACCCTCAAGCAGATGGACAGAGTAAAAGAACAATTCAAACATTGGAAGATATGTTAAGAGCTTGTATAATGGACTTTAAAGGAAATTGGGATGATCATCTACCGCTCGTAGAGTTCGGTTACAACAACAGTTATCACGCTAGTATTGGCATGCCACCTTACGAAGCATTATACGGCAGAAAGTGCAGAACTCCACTATACTGGGATGAAGTTGGCGAAAGACAATTACTAGGCCCGGAATTGGTACAACAAATAGTAGAAATAGTCAAAGTGATCCGAACAAGATTGACAGCAGCTCAAGATAGACAGAAGAAGTACGCCGATCCATACCGTAAAAATGTTGAGTTCGAGCCAGGTAGTTATATATTCTTAAAGGTCTCTCCTTGGAAGGGAAAGATCAGGTTCGGAAAGAAAGGAAAATTAAGCCCAAGATTCATTGGACCCTTTGAAGTTATACGAAGGGTCGGAGAAGTTGCTTACGAGGTAGCCTTACCTCCAGCTCTAGAGAATGTCCACAACGTTTTCCATGTCTCAGTCCTACGACCCTACAAACCCGATTACAAGCACGTGATTGAATATGAACCCCTACATTTCGACAAAGACTTATCTTACGAATAAATTCCTGTTCAAATTGTCAACCGAAAAGAACAAGTTCTGAGAAATAAAGTAATACATTCTGTTAAGGTAATTTGGAGGAACCACAACGCTGAAGAAGCAACGTGGGAACTCGAAGAGAATATGATGAAGAATTATCCTCATTTATTTACTTAGATTAGTATAGTCGATTCTGGGGACAGAATCTTTGTAAGGGGGGGGGGGAGAATGTAACAGGACGAATTGTTTGAATTGTGATTCTGAGGACAGAATCCTTTTAAGAGGGGAAAGATATGACAACCGAAATTTTGTAATTAATTTAATATTTATTGAATTGAATAAATATTTTTTGATGAATTAATTATTAGATTAAATAATTATTTGATGAAATTGTGATAGATTAATTTAATTATATGTGTTATATTTATTAAATTAATGTGGAGAATTTTATTATTCGACGTATGTAATTATGTGAGCTTATCAATTAAAAGAAATATTTAATAAGCCTATTGTTATTTTAATTAATTTAATTATTAATTAGAGATTTAATAATTTGACATTATTATTAAATGAGAAATTTAATTACGTGACTATGTGAATTAATGAGAAGTTATTATATTTTATTTAGAATGAATTAAATAAGATATTGGTTTTATTTTATAAATGGGGTGACATTATTTTAACTATATGATAAAGTTTTATTAAATTAATTAGTTTTGAAACCAATTCTTGCCATCCAAACAAGACCCTAAAGGGAGTTGATAGCAGTTACCCATGATCAGATGGCCCGACCTCATCAAGTCGCTTCATTTTTTTTTATACGCCTTTTCTTTCCTTCCTTTTCATTATTTGGCTAAGTCTCGCATAAAGAGAGAGGAAAAAAGAGAGAGTTTTAATTTTTTTGAGAAAGTTTGTGACTCTGTGTTTGAAGTAGAGAGAATTGTCATCCTTGTTCATCTACGCTTGGGTAATTTTCTTCAACCCAAATTCCTATTTTACGTCTTTTAAAGTTTTCATGAATATGGCTTCATTCAAGTTCTGTTGAATCTCTGTAAATTGGAAAATTGTGTTAGGGATATATGTAATATTACGAGTAGTTTAGCACGTTTTACATATTGTATAGATTCCCATATCATAAGTTTCATAATATTATAATCGTATGTTATTTACAGAGTACGTGATATGGCCATATGACCTTATACGTGATTTTAATATGTCAAACATAAATTGTTTTATAAAATTTCCACTTGTATATGATTATGCATGCTAAAACAAACAAAACGAAATTTGAATGGTTGGATTTGGTTTTATAACAAATCCGTGGAATTGAATTTTAAGAATTTATGTTCAAACACTTCAAGAACATCAAGAACAGTACAATTTTGCATAATTTAATTATGTAATTATGTGTTTTAATGGGTTAAATCGCTCTATAAATTTTGGGTACTGATTATGTGGAAATTCTAGCATGTGGGTATGTTTAATTTGGTGAAATTAAAGATCATGTAATGTTTAATTCGCGAACTAAGAATCAAAATCTGGAGTTTCACGCCGCGGTGCCAACTCTAAAGCGAAACCTCATGCCAGTAAGATGTTATTGTGTCTCTAGTCATAGAATTGGCTTGAAATAAATGTTAAACGCCAAGACTCAAGACAATAGTAGCGCGCAAAGACCACTTTAGCGTAATGTCCGGAAAATTTTTTTTAGTGTTCAAGTATAGAAATGTGATAGTAACTTAGTCTAATGATCATAAAAACTTATTAGACATATAATGAGGTGTTAAAATAAATTCTTAACACGTCTATAACACAATTACGTATGAATTGAATGATTGAATGCATAGTTAACTTCTTGTTCGTGAAGTCTTAATTTTTGACAATAAGTGTAGTAATTGACTAAGTATAGTCATGAATTCGAGTTAGACAAAAGAATAAACTTATGATGTTTAGTACGTTATAATTGACTGGTGTTGTGAACATAATTGATATGTAAGATTTAAATCAAAAAACGATTTTAATTAAGTGTAATCTACGCATGAGGCAAGTTTCCTAACCTTACTTATTATCATTATATAAGTTGATGAATTCACCTTTCTACATTGAGCAAGTTCTCATTATTATTGATCAAGTCTGTTTTGCTATATTATAGCCTATTAATCTTTCAAGCATGATGCCGTTATACAATACTTATTCTATTGTATACCTTTGAGATTTTATTCAAGTTAAATATTCAATTTCTATTAAACCTTGGTAGACTAGTGAACCCTTTATGATTTGACTAGTCCATAGTTGATGAGCGTTCTAAATTTCAGAACCCATGATGAATTATCCAAACCAAACTTTCTTTGGTGCGGACTCGAATGTCAAACTGAGATGAACAACCCTGTATAGGGAATTACTTATGTGTTAGCGTTAAGATATTGTGCACGGTATGGTACTAAGGGTTGATCCCCCTATGTACGAGAAGAAGAGTCCATAGTCTTATGACTGTTAATGGTTTCAAGGATAAACACTTGACAACCTAAGACAAAGAATTGAAGACACAGATTCTGTCCCCAGAATCGAAGACACAGATTAAACAAATAACTCAGGGTAATTCCTCATCATTTCAGCTTCGAGTTCCCACGTAGCCTCTTCGACATTGTGGTTCCTCCAAATTACCTTCACAGAAGGTATCACTTTATTCCTGAGCACTTGTTCTTTCCTGTCGACTATCTGGATAGGAACATCTTCATAGGACAAGTCTTTCTAAAACTGCAACGGTTCGTACTCGATGACGTGTTTGTAATCGAACTTATATGGTCGTAACATCGAAACGTAAAAAACATTATGAATGTTTTGCAATTCTGGAGGTAGAGCTACCTCGTAAGCAACCTCTCCAACTTTTCGCAGTACTTCGAAGGGTCCGATAAATCTCGGGCTTAGTTTCCCCTTTTTACCAAACCGAATTTTTTCCTTCCAAGGAGAAACCTTTAGGAAAATATAATTTCCTACATCGAATGCACGATCTTGTCTGTGTTGATCACCATATTTCTTTTATGCGTCTTGAAAAATTTATCAATCTCGGCCCCGATGAGTTTGACAACCTCAGCAGTTTGTTGTACCAATTCTGGTCCTAACAGTTGACGTTCACCAACTTCATCCCAGCACAGTGGAGTTCTGCACTTCCTACCGTATAATGCTTCGTAAAGCGGCATGCCGATGCTTGCGTGGTAACTGTTATTGTAGGCAAATTCCACCAATGGTAACTGTTCATCCCAGCTTCCTTCGAAATCCATGACGCATGCTCTCAGCATATCTTCCAATGTCTGGATCGTTCTTTCGCTTTGGCCATCTGTTTGCAGATGATATGTTGTACTCATTCGCAACTGTGTTCCCATACATTCTTGTAGTCTCTTCCAAAAATTTGATGTGAACCTCGGATCTCTATCTGACACAATTGACACTGGAACTCCATGTCTCAATACGATCTCTTTAATATATAACTTTGCCAACTGATCAAGATTGAATCTAATCTTTATTGGCAAAAAGTGTGCAGATTTTGTTAATCTGTCCACTATCACCCAAATCGCATCGTATCCTTTCTGAGTCGATAGGAGACTTACCAAAAAATCCATTGTGATATGTTCCCATTTCCATTCTGGTCTCTTTAACGGTTGAAGTAATCCGCTTGGCCTTTGATGCTCGGTCTTGACTCTCTGACATGTCAAGCACTTTGCAACGCATTCTGCAACGTCTCTTTTCATATTTGGCCACCAAAAATGTCGTCGCAAATCTTGATACATATTCGTACTTCCTGGATGAATCGAATATCTCGAGTTATGAGCTTCAGTCAAGATTTCTTCTTTAATCTCTCGCATCTTGGAACCCATATTCGCGTCCTTCAAATCTCAAAGATTCCACTCCAGATCAACCTCAGTATTTCACCTCTTTTTCGTCAACCACACTTTCTCTAATTTTTCTGCATTCCTCATCCTGCAGTTGAGCTTTCTTCACTTTGTCCACCAAAGTTGGACCGACTTCCATCTGGTAACATTTTTCATCGGATTCTTTTGGAACTTTGATTTCCAACTCTAATCTTGCCATTGCTGAAATAAGCTCCTCCTTATCAGTTAACAACATTAACTTTTCTCTGCCTTTCCTACTCAAGGCATCTGCAACCACATTTGCTTTGCCTGGATGATAAAAGATTTCGCAATCATAATCCTTTATCAATTCCATCCATCTTCTTTGACGCATGTTCAGGTTCTTCTGTGTGAAAATATACTTCAGACTTTTATGGTCTGTGTAAATCTCACATTTCTCTCCGTAGAGATAGTGTCTCCATATTTTCAATGCAGACACAACCGTCGCCAACTCTAAATCATGAGTCGGATACCCTTTTTCATAGTCTTTCAGTTGTCTTGACGCATACGCGATGAATTTTTCGTTCTGCATAAGGACACATCCTAATCCTTTGTGTGAAGCATCAGTGTACACCACAAAATTTCATGTATTATCTGGTAATGACAAAACAGGTGCCATACTTACTTTCTTTTTCAATTCTTGAAAACTTCCTTCACATTTCTCTGTCCAAACAAATTTTATAGATTTCCTCGTCAAATTTGTCAACGGAGTGGCTATCTTGGAAAAATCCTAGATAAACCGTCTGTAATACCCTGCCAATCCCAAGAAACTTCTTACTTCTGATGGAGTTCTTGGTTGATCCCAATTTATCACAGCTTCGATGGTGATGCCAAAGGATGTCCCAGACAAGCCAAAGCTGGTTGTTTAAGAGAGAGCGTTTTTTTTTCGTGACGAGGAACCTGAATAAAAATTATCACGGGTAAGTTAATCATAAACTCTTGCGAAGTCTATGCCTTATTAGATACCGGTTCTACCCATTATTTTATCTCTCTTGCTTGCGTTCAATGTTTAAATTTGACTCCGGTGAAATTAGACTTTGATTTATCTGTTGAAACTCCGTTGGGAGAAACCTTCGTTACCTCCACTTTTTATAAATCTTGTTTGATTCAAAATGACACTTTCACGTTACCTGTCGATCTTATCTCTTTGAAAATACTTGCCTTTGATGTGATTTTAGGGATTGATTGGCTAACTACTCATCATGCTAAAATCGATTGTTTTAGTAAGGTTGTTAGCTTTCATATTCCTAACCAACCAGTTATGCGAATTCAAGCAATCAAACCACTAAAGTCAATCATTGTTATATCAAGCCATAAGTAAAGAGCCCCGATCCTTTCGTTGTTGACTTCCTTGTGTGGAATGCACCGAAGCCAGACTATCCGTAGGGGACGTCGTGAATAACGGTGGCAAGTTGATAGGTATCAATGTGACGTGTTATCCAAGTCTTGGATGAGGGTCGCAGTTTTGAAAGAAATTTCTATCGTTAATAAATTTCCTGACGTATTCTTGAAGACTTCTTAGCCTACCCCTAGAGCGTGAAATCGAATTTTGTATTGACCCCAATACAAAACTCATTTCTAAAACCCTCAAGTATTTCTTCACCTAAAATGAACGTATTATGCGCCAAAGACGTTGGCTCGAGCTGTTGAAGATTACGATCGTACCATTCAATACCATCGTGGAAAAGCGAACGTGGTAGCTGACGCGTTGAGTAGAAGATCGTATGTGTTTACGAGTGCAAATATACGAACCCACGTGAAGATAACGAATATACGAGTAGAATCGACTTTAATCGATAAAGTTAAAGCCGCTCAAGTTACACACCCGAAGCTAATGAATGTGAAGAAGAAGGTTCAAGAGGGCGTTATTCTAGAAGCAAGAATCGATGAAGAGAGGAAATCTCAACCCTCGATTTAATTGATCCATTTGAAATCCTCGATTAAGTAGGAACTGTGGCTTATAGACTCGTTTTACCGCCAAGAATGTCACGTGTTCATAACGTTTTTCACGTATCGATGTTACATAAATATGTGGATGACCCGAACCACATTATTGATTTAGAACCGGACAAGATAGCGAATAATTTAACGTATAAAGATGTACCTGTTAAAAATCCTGGAATATATTCTACGCTTAAAGGTTATACCTCAAGAGTTAGAATCGATTTAAGTGTTCTCATCTCTGTTTCTAAGATACTGTGTACATACATAAATTTCGAGGGCAAAATTTCATAAGAGAGGAGATTGTAAAATCCCAAATTTTATTTAATAAAGATTTAGATTTCTCGAATTTTTTTTTTGAATATTATGGTGTGGATTTAATATAATGTTATAGTTGTGGGTAATATTTATAAATTTTGCAAAGTATGCAAGTTGTTATATTATATTCGATTGGTCGGGAAATATTCTTTCAGGTTTGGGAATATTAGACGACCAAGACAATCATTGGTGGACCCCACAATAGAATTATTGTCGTATTGAGAAAACGACAAAAATATTCTTAGGAAAATAACGGCGGAAGTTTTACCGTTAATACTGTTGAACTACTCGGTAGTAAAAGTACAATAATACGCGTGATTGCATAGTACCACACGGTATTGATTATTGATGCTTACGTGAGAAGTCACTCAGTTTTACTCAATTATTGCTATATTAATTGTTGCATCATATCTCTCATATTATTGATTCTATTATTGTCACAGTATCCTCTGCATTATATGATATATTATTAAATCAATAATTGAGACGACAAAGTTATTCATATTATTAAACTGCAATATTTACAATGTCTAGAAGTTTTGCCAAGGAGAGGTTTGGTCACCTAATTGCGCGCCAATAGGGAGAAATCCTTATTGGAAAGCCCCCTCTTTTCTGGGAATGACCTGGTTGTTAAATATTGTGAGTTATAATATTAATGATGAATAAGTTCGTGTTGATTAAAGATGAGTTTGATAGTTCCATTGTGTTGGGATTATTGGTGTTAGTTGAAATCGATATCTATTCTGATGATAATTGATGTCTGGGGGTTATATTGATAAATCGGGTAATTTATCGGATAAATGAGCAATTAATTGCTACTTATTCACATGCTTATATAACTATTTGTTCACATGTGTGTACTATTGAGTCACACTCATTTACTATTAGGAGAGTTGGTGCAAGATTGATAATACTTGCATGACTAAGTTAAAGATGGAGGTATAGATGGAGGTACTATATTGTAATTAATTTTTTCACATGTTTAGAACAATTGAGTCACATGATTTACTATTGAGTCACATGATTTTACTACTGATTCACATGATTTACTATTAGGGGAGTTGGTGCAAGATTGATAATACTTGCAGGACTAAATTAAAAATGAAAGAAAAATTGGAAGTATTGTACTTTAATTTTTCGAGCCCCAAAACGTGAAATTATCAAAACTATATTTTTCTATAAATAGAAGCTCATTCTTCCTTCATTTATCACCAATTCACTAAAGCTTTAGAGTCATTATTATATAGAGAAATTATAGAGAGAAAGAAGAAGAGAAGTCTGCTCCCTCACTATTCCAGTATCCAGTCATCATTTGAGGTAAGGGGTATTATTTCTTTTGTATTCATGAAGAGAACTTCTGTTATTCCACTCTTTATTATTCTGTTGGAATAACCTGTATATGCGGGCTACCTTATACTTGGTGAAATTCTTCTATTATTCCATTCTTTATTATTTTGTTGGAATATATCGTTCACATGCGCTTTTACGTCGGACTGGTTAAAATCTTTACTATTACGTTGGAATATCCACATTCATGCGTTTTACTGTGGGACCGGGTTAAAATCTTTATTATTCTCGTTGGAATATATCACATGCATGCGTTTTTACGGCGGGACCGGTTCCGTTATTTATTATTACATTGGAATAACCTATCTATGCGAAGTACCGCATGCATGGTGATTTCTGTTGTTATTCCATTCTTTATTATTCTGTTGGAATATCTTGTCGGTGCGTATTACGCCTGACCTGGTTCCATTATTTATTATTCTGTTGGAATAACCTATCTATGCGAAGTACCGCATGCATAGTGATTTCTTTTGTTATTCCATTATTTATTATACTCAGTTGGTTAAAGTTTTGACTTCTATACTCCATGAAATTAGTGGAATATCCTTGATATTTGTGCTTCATCTAGTATCTTTTCATGGAAATATTCTTCTGAGCATTCTTGAATTTTACTCTACAAAGAAGTATCATGTTGACAATTTGGACGTTATTAATTCCTGAATAAATTAATTCTTGAACTTGTTTTATTGAATTCTTATATCATTGTCATCATCCTCATATTTATATTTTGTTGAAAGTCATACGTGGCCGAGAGTGCATAGATGGACTTGGTATGATTATGACCGAGAGATTATTCGGTATAATCATGACCGTAATGTTACAAATGATGTGGAAAAAAGTCCTCGTTCGCCCGTAGTGCATTGATGGGACGAGTTTTGGTATGATTATGGCTATGGATTCTCTTCGGCCAAGGGAGCAAAGATGAATTATTTTATGGCATGATCATGACCATTGGTGAATATACGAATATCCTTGACCATAGTGCATGGATAATTTGTGGTTGTGATACTAATGAATATCCTTGGTCAGTAGTGTGCGGGGATGATGTGGATTATTTATTGTTGAGTCTCGTGATAAAAGTGATGAAAACCCTTTGAAATCATAAAAGATAGTAGATTTTATTCTCTACTTGACTCTTTTAATGGATTGTTTGTTCCGCTGCAGTTAAACATGATGTCTATTGTATTTTATCAGTTTAACATTGTTGAAGACTAATGATAATTTATTCTGCATTATCTTAGTCATAATATTTCTTACTGGGCTAGTTGAGCTCACCCTTTCCTTCAGTGTTCTCTTCAGGAAATGAGAATATAGCGGGGACGAGTCGGGGAACGGAGTGACGGTCCAGATGATAGCATTAGTAGTCCTCACTATTCTGTTAAATAGTGTGACAATAAATATAATGAGGACTGAATTTGAGTTTGTATACTGTCTATGAGGACTCCATTGAGAGTGGATATTGTCTAGAAGTCAATATTCTTATTTAAACTCTCAGTTTATGTTTTTTCATATTTTACACGACAGTTGTATATTTAAGTTGTATTTGAATTTTGTACCATGTATTTGGACACTCAAGATGGGTGATGTATACCTGTTTTGGGGGCGTCACAATTGAGGACTTATTTTGAGTTTGAATACTGTCTAGAAGACAATATTTGTATTAAAACTCACAGCTCATGTTGTATATTTAAGGTTGTATTTTTATTCTGTACCATGTATTTGGCGACTCAGAATAGGTGATGTATACCTATTTTGGAGGCATCACATTCAGGAACAGGTAACCATTGTTCAGGTGTTGTCAAATGTTCATTCTCAAGTCTAGCCAGCTGACCTGCTCCATCAATTTTATGAGGGCTTTTCTGAGGAAGTTAAAGCCTTAACTGATCCACAAATGGGAGAACCTCTTGGCGGAGAGGATCAAGCAACAGAACCTCTTCAGCATTAACTATAGCCTTAATAAACTCCAAATTGACAATCATTGCCTTCCAAGAAGTATATACATTAGAATAATTAATGTTCTCAAATGGAATAGTTCCACAAGAAACAAGGGGAAAATAAAGACAGGAGCTCCCAAGGTTCACATTTGTTGAGGTCAACTTGGGCAATGGCTCTGCCAGTGAAGTCTCAAGAAACATCATAAGAGTGACATGTGTTTCTCACATCTTTGAAGGCTTTGGGAATATGTCCAGTGTGAATTTATTAGTTGCATTCACACTGCCCTTGACCTTCATTACACCCCTGCATTCATGAAAATATGACACAAATTTACTATATATAGAGAGAGAGGAAGAATTTGATCTTTCATAAACTAAATAAACAATAAGATTTTTTAACTAAAATCCAATGAAAAGAACTCACCTCATGAAAGCAATTTGGGGATTCATTTTCCTAGAGGCTATTTTGATAAAATCATGATCCTTAACAGAGAATGTGGCATCAGGCCTCCCACCCTCATATGGCCCTAAAAATTGAACAATTTGTTTACAAGAACATTTAGCACAGTACAAATACAAATACTTATGATTGTTTTAATTCTGATCCATATGGAAACAGTTAAAATTACACAGCAAAAAAGAAATTGAGCTCAGTTACACCACAAAATTTGATTATTTAACTAAGAAAACAGTTAATTTTTCTATAATCAGAAGTGGAGCTGTAATGACACAGGGGGAGGATCAGAAACCCTAACCTTTGGAAACCTCTCCTTTTTTGAGATCAACAACATAAATTTCCTCATTGTGCCAAATTTTCTGATAAAAAACAAGGTTTTTGGGTTATGGTTAGTAACTAATCGGATCAAGTAAATTAGGCATACAATACATACATACATATAGAAAGAAAGAGAGAGAGAGAGAGAGAGAGAGAGAGACCTTGGGGGCGATATTGAGTTGATAAACAAGGCCAATTTTATTTATGATATCCTTAACGGCGTCGGTGGCAAGGTGGAGCTTCATCTGCTCCAAAAGGGCGGCGTACTTGAGGTCAGAGGTGGATTTAATGGACAATAATAGGGTCCGGAAGAGAGATTCTTATTTTTTAAATGTATTATTTGCGAGATAGTTTTAATTTATGACTTATGAGTCGTTTTAGTTTCATGTCGTGTATTTATTTTATAAAAATGAATTTAAAAAAAATATCTTAATTTTTTTTTAAATGATTTTATTTTTTAAAAAAATTTAAAAAAAATAAAAATGTGATCCAATGCCAAACTAACTGGTATTATAACTTTTTCTAAATTTTTTTATACAGCAAATTTGTAAAAAAGAAGTAAGATGTAACATCACTTTAACTACCGTTGGAATCTCTCTTTTTTTAATTTGTTTGATCTCTTGTACTTGTTTACAAACATTAATATTTTTTTATATTTATTCTCTATCATCGACGTTGGAAATGATGGAGTATATAAGACTTCAGCTATAAAAAATAAAAATAAAAATTCTAACGCCAATTAAAGTGACGTTGCATCTTACTCTTCTTTTTTACAAATTCATTTTTTAAAAAATTTAAATAAAATAGGATAAAATTGATATTACATTAATATGGGGTCAAACTAACTTATTAGGAATGACTTATAAGTCATTTTTAAATAAATTTATTCTGCTTTTAGTTCATAAAACATAATAAATTTGTCTTCATCTTTATATTTTCTCTTAGAACCCGATAGTATTATAATTTAATTTTATAATATATTTGAAAAAAAAGGTAAAAGGAGAACTAGGAATAGCTAGGGTATACCATTACTATTCTTCTTTTTATGTTTTATTTTTGACATAAAAATATGTTCATGATTTAAGTTACTCCCTTCGCCTAAGAATAAAAGTTCTTATTATTGTATGTAATCTCAAGTTAAATATTTACTTATATTAAATAATCTATTTTTTTTACAATAATTTGTGCGTTATTTCCTTAGTATTAAATGTCATATTTTTATTATTTATATAATATCACTAGTCATGTATAGAAAAATATGCAATTAGTTGATAATTTAAATATGAATAATTTTATCAGTTGACATTTTTTTTAAAATTCGCATAAAATCAATCATCACTTTCATTCTCAGAGTGAGGGAGTACTTGTAAGTATATGTAAGACCCCATATTTTATGAATAAAGATTTAATTTTCTCAAAATATTTTTTTGAATATTATGGTGTGGATTTGATATAATAGTTGTGGGTAATATTTATAAATTTTGCAAAGTAAGCAAGTGGTTATAAAATATTCGATTGGCTGGGGAATATTCGTTTTAACAGGAAAAATTCGTATAACGGCGCAATCATTGGTGGACCCCACAGCGGAATTACTGTCGGAGTAAGAAAACGACAGAAGTAACTTTTTTATTAAAATAACGACAAAAGTTTTACCGTTAAACTGTTGAACTATCCGGTAGTAAAAGTACAGTAATACGCATAGTTGCATAGTAGCACAATGTATTTATTATTGATGCTTACGTGAGAAGTCATTCAGTTTTATTCAATTATTGCTACAGTAATTGCTGCATCATCTCTCATATTATTGATTCAATTATTGTCACAGTATCATCTGTATAATATTTTATATTATTAAATCAATAATTTAGACGACAAAGTTATTCATATTATTATTTGCAATATTGACAATGTCTAGAAGTTCTGTCAAGGAGAGGTTAGGTCATCTAATTGTGCGCCAATAAGGAGAAATTCTTCCACGGATTGAAATGAATTTCCCCCTACCGCTACAGGCTGTAACGACATGAGAAATTACTCATTCGCCTATCATTTGCTCATTTGTTCATGTGCTACACTGTCTACCGCTACAAGTTATGGCGGTAGTTTAGTTAAGTAATAAATTAGATTAGCTCAGTGGTAGCTTAAATTCTATTACCATCTATAGATATATACTCATTTTAAATCTCCACATTAAACTAAATATATATTATTATTATTGTTATTGTTATTATTATTATTATTATTATTATTATTATTATTATTATTATTATTATTATTATTATTATTGGTGTTATTGTTATTGTTGTTGTTATTATTATTATTATTAGTATTAGTATTAGTATTATTACTATAATTATTATTATTATTATTATTATTATTATTATTATTATTATTATTATTATTATTATTATTATTATTATTATTATTATTATTATTATTATTATTATTATTATAACAATTACAATTAGTTATGGTATGTAGTGAAGGAGAAGAAAGGAATATAATGGGAAAATCTCATATTTTGATATAAATATTAATCCTTGCAAAGTATTAACAATTGACTCATGTTGCTTTTGTGGTCATATGACCAAAATTTCAAATGTGAGGTTGTGAGTTCAAATCTTTGGAGAGGCTTCAAAAGACGTCATGTCAGCAGCTGACATGTGTCAATAACAATATTAAATACCACGTCAGACCTGCCATGTAGGCGCCACATGTTCCATTATTATTATTGTTATTTTATTATTATTATTATTATTATTATTATTACTATTATTATTATTAATATTAATATTATTATTATTATTATCTTAATTTAAGGCAACATTTTAATAGTCGTTGTAAAAAGTTGTATAAAATATGCAACGAAATTAAAAATTGTTGCCAATGAATGTGGTCCATATTAGGCAACGAAATATAGCAACAAAAAAACTTTCATTGCCCACGATAAGGAGAAATCAAGTGGTTAGAAATTTTGAAACGAATTTTGTTTCCAAATTTTGCAACTTCTTATGAATTTTGTTGCAAAAAGTGAAAGCCTGATAGAATCTGCAACAAAGGACAAGTTTCGTTGCTAAACATACACTTTTAGCAACGACTTATAAAGTCGTTGCCTGAAAAACTGTTGCTAAAGCCCCATTTTTTGCAACAACAAAACTTCTGTTGCCCACGATGACGGGGAAAGCAAGTGGCCGAAAATTTTGCAACAAATTTCTAACGAAATTTTTTCCCGCCAATGAATTAGCAACGAAATTTTGCAACGACTTATGAATTTCGTTGCAAAAAGTGAAAGTCTAACACAATTTGCAACGAAAGACAAATTTCGTTGCTAAATATATACTTTTAGCAACAACTTATAAAGTCGTTGCCCGAAAAATCGTTGTTAAAGGCCCATTTTTTTGTAGTGATATTATTTTCTCGAAGATGTCTCGCATCTCGAAAATAAAAGCAAACAAGCCGAACATTTAATAATAAAATAGAAGTGCGAACGAGGCCTCGCACTACTTCTAAATAAATTGCACATCGATCCACACACACAAACACATATTCATATAACAGTTTCTTGAAAAGTGGCGGTCCTCGTGGTAACACGGATGTCGGGGGGTTCCTAACACCTTCCCTCCGCATAATCAAGCCCCCAAACCGAAATGAATCTCGGTTTCACAAACCCGTTTAGCAGTGTTACATCACTAGGTCAATGTGCAAACCTTTTCTCGGTTGCGTTGGTGCAACCAGTTAAAAACATCAACTGGCGACTCTTACAGTCAAATCGTCGACATTATACATGTCGGACCTTTTTCACTTGTTTTTTCAAACAAATCTCACATAACATGAGAAACACCAAAGAACAAGTAACGAAAAGGGATAAATAAAAATCCCTACGTCGACAATGTTCATACTTTTAGATCCTTATAACTTACATTCTGTAGCTTGTTTGTGTGCATTAAAGGTTCTATTTTGTAGTACTTGTGTCAAGGAACAACAACATAGCATCAGATCAATCTAACAACATCATAACAGTGAGATCTAGGTGAAAGTAGTATGCACACAAGCCAATCATGTTTGATGATAAAGCATATACTTTGTAACAATCTTATTCATTTATTAATAAAAAGTATTAAATTATTAAAGGCTTTTAATTATCTACATGATGCTGTTTTATAATATGTGATAAACCCATAGTTTTAAGCAATGCTTTTAGAATAATGATGATGATCATTCTAATGAGATCTAAATTCTTAGAAAGCTTAAAACTAAAATAGTTCCCAATCGTTGGATTACTAAATTGGGGATTAGTGAATCCAGGATAGATTGGTACATATCGTGTTCTTGCTTTCGTTGGATGAGGATGATTGATCTCATGATCATTTGTGTGGAGACACTAAAGCAAGTATGTAGGTGCTTATTAGAGAATAAGTTCCTTTGAGCGTGGCTCGCTAAGGAATACCTAATGGAGTTTTATTTGCTGTCAATAGGAATTTCAGTAGTGATAGTAGTACAAGTAATCCTTGGACTTGAGATCATCATAGTATCTTGTGTATGATGAGTTATACTTTGACTTATTCCTTAAGACCCTTAGGGTATATCAAAGGGTATGCTTGGGTATAATAAGTTGTACATGGAGATAATGTATGATCGATAAAGAATCTACCACTTCTAATAAAAAGAAGAGAAATGTCCTATGTGATTCGATAAATGACAACCCAAGAGTCCTCGGGTTAAGGCGAGAATGAAATTAGAAAGGAGTTTCTAATTTGCATTATTTGAGTTGTGCATTTAAGGATCGAAATACATATAATTAAATAAAATAAGACTTGTGAGTAATTCCATGTCTTATATTTAATTGGGACATTGTATGGTGGAAGGATTGAATTGACGGTAACTATTTACTCAAAGGTTCTTTAATGATTAATGTTGAAATCTATATTATACGGAAAGTCGTTGATCGCTAGGGAGGCTTATCCTATTGTAGAATAAATATTATTTAAATAAATTAATTGTTTAATTTATTTATTTAAATAAGATTAGAATTGTTCTAATTGATTTATTCACAATAGGTTTAATATGGAGAACCTAAAGGGTCACACCATAAAAGGAAGAATAATTATTTAAGAAGTTAATAGCATAATCGTAATAATATGTTATGTATATTTAATTTAATCTATGGTGATAGAATAAATTAAATAGCTTAATATTTATTATTTAATATTTTAGAAATATTAAATATAAATTAATAAGAGGAGTCTTATTAATATTATTACAATTATTATTATTTTAATTTCTAAAGAGTTTAGGAATTAATTTAATATAAGTACTCTCATTTATTCCTAATTGGATTAGGAAGGAAAATTAGTTAAAGGAGTTTAATTAATTATCCCTAATAAGATTAGGGAGCCTAATTAATTAAAAGAATTTAATTAATTAAATAAAACCCAATTTCTTAATTGTTAAGGAGGGTTGCCCACATCAATAAATAAGAGAGAGTCTTATTATGGGTGTGATGGGTTGTTGATTTTTCAACATACGTAATAATTCCAATTGTTGGGAGAGTACACCCTTTCTATAGAGATAGAAAAACTAGGGTTTAGCCAACCACCCTTCTTCTTGAATTTTCTTCTTCCTTGGTGGATCACCTCTAGAGGCCAAACGCTTGGGTGGCTAACGTTGATCAAAGGAAGGAACCAAACCCGGTGGATTCAAGATTGAACGCGAAAGGATTTGGAGGTGAACTTGTACCTGAGGAAGCTCGATCTTCAAGGGTATGATTTATTCTTTATCTTTTCGTTTAATTAATAATTATGCATAAA
Organism: Panax quinquefolius; assembly: GCA_020205615.1. Lineage (NCBI taxonomy): Eukaryota > Viridiplantae > Streptophyta > Magnoliopsida > Apiales > Araliaceae > Panax > Panax quinquefolius. The sequence goes on from CM035158.1 coordinate 50,898,037, forward strand.
GGGTGATCCGGGTATATGGTTTGTAAATTTTTTAAACTCTGATTTTACCACGCTTCCGCACTTTTTATGCAATTTGATTGCGTTATGAATATTACAAACCTAACAGTGGCATCAGAGCCAAACCTTTATGCGAATTATTAATTGTTCAGATTTGATATGTATATTGATATGTGTTTAGAACAATTTATTTGGGCATAATTTTATTGTATAAAATTTAAATAAATAAAAAAAAAAAAAAAAAAGAAAGTTTGCTTAATTTTTTGAATAAAGACTTAAATCAACGGTCGCTTGATTTTTTAATGTGGCAAAGATATGACGGTTTGTCAAAAAAAAATTAACAAGCAGCTGGCACGCAAATAATGGAAAGTGGCTGCCGTTTTTTTTTTAGTGCTGCACGGAAATCGGAAAAAGTTATCAAGTTGCCGGTTTTTGTTTAAGTGCAGCACAAAATCAGGAAAGCAACTGAAGCTTAATTTTTTTTTTTAAAAGGCAGTGAAAATTTTTTTTTTAAAGCAAAGGTATTTTTTTTTTTGATGGAGGGCACGGAATTCAAGGTCAGTATCACCCAAATGAAGACGTAAAAAACGAAACAATAGGATTTGTGCAAGGAATTTTGGATGTTAACTATATATATATATATTCTAGTATATATATATATATATATAATAGTTATATATATATATATATATATTATTCTTAATATTATAATTATATACTATTATATAATATATATATTTTAATAATTTTATTATTAAAATAAAAAGTTATTTTAATTTTAAAATAAAAGGTTTATTTTAATATTAAAATATAAAATTTATTTTAATTTTAAAATTAGAATTTCACTCTAACTAATTAGAGTTGGAATTGGATTCCATAATAACTAATTGGAGTTGAAATTGGATTTCATTTTTCCTTAAATAAAGGAGTTTATTTAGATATGAAATAAGATTTCATATTATTCAAAATAAAAGAGTTTATTTGTGAATAGGAAAAAGAGAATCCTAATTTTCTTAAATAAAGGAGTTTATTTAAATATGAAATAAGATTTCATATTATTCAAAATAAAGGAGTTTATTTGTGAATAGGAAAGAATATCCAAGTGTTTCCTTTAATAAGATTTTTTTTTTTTACATGGAATTGGATTCCATAATTAATTAAAATAAAAGAGTTTATTTTAATTAAAGATTTTTTTATATGAAATTGGATTTCATAAATAATTAAAATAAAGGAGTTTATTTTGATTAAAATTTTGATTAAAATAAAATAGTTTATTTTATTCAAAATAGGATAAATTAAAATAAAATAGTTTTATTTTGATTTAAATTTGGATTAAAATAAAGGAGTTTATTTTGATTCAAAATAGATTTTATACTAACTAAATTTGCCCATTAAATGATATCAATATATATATTAAATGTTTATTATTCATGAGATGAATGTTATTTATTGATGCGTATGGTGATGTGTATGATAATAAATGGGATTGATTATGGACTATTGACGATGCGATTGGATTTTATTTTAGTTGGATGCATGAATGTATGGGTTTTAATAAATGGGGTCTGCAAGTACCTCGTCTTCTCTAATTTTTCTTAATGTAAATTCTATCTCTCTCCTATGTACTTCCCTCGATCACGATCAAGGTTTCTATTTATTTTAAATAGTTTTGTAATAGGAATATTTAGAATTATTTTGAAAAATTAGAGATCAAAGGACAAGGAGGCGTTTGAAGACCCGTTTGTAATGGAGCCCAGGGTTTAAATGTAATAGTTATATTTAAATGTTATTTCTTGCACCTAGGGTTTGACCTTTTGGTTCACTTGGTGGCTCTAGTGAACCAAACTAGAATAAAAGTCCATAATCAATCGGGTAGAATATAGTATTCTATATATGCATGCTATGCTATATATATATATATTATATATTATGCAAACATGCTTAGCATGTTCATTAATATAATAGCGTATTTATATATATATATATAAATACGCTAAACAAGATGAGACAAATTAATAACAAACCCCTCAATTTTTTTTATTATATTAAGTCCTAAGCGTTCAAAGATATTTGGAATATCGAAGCGTAAGCTTTCTAGCATGATAAAATTAATAGAGTATTAAATATTTAATATGAGTTTGTTGTGTCACCACAAGGCAAGTATTAAGTATTTAAGATGTTAATTTATCACATTTGATGCTTATAAAGAAAATTGAACAATATTATTTTGTTGTGTCACCACAAGGATGATATTTTTCTTTTTTGAATATATGGAGTGCTAGGTTGGACTTAACTTGGATAATTTTGATTCGGATGTGCCACCACTTGATCAAAATAATCTAAGAGGCAAAATACAAGGAGTTGCATAGTTGATGTAATTGACAAGAGTTGTCTACCTATTTATTTATATATAGTTTGTTGTGTCACCACAAGGCTATTTACATTTGAAATGGGATCCTTATTCTCACTAGCAGATCTTTAATTAGATTTTGCTTAGAACTATATAAGTGAGGTAATATAGTTTGAAGAAAATAGTGGGAGATACCAATTTAAAACAAGACCTAATTTATTTTGGTAATTAATAATAGAATGTATGTTAAAATGTTGTTAATTACAAATTCATTTCTGTAATTTTACAATGTCTAAAATTACTATCATCTGCGAAGCATATTAGATGCTAAATTAACCGCATTGAATTAAATGGATTGGTTAAGGAATTTGAGAATAGTTCTCATGGTTTGAAAAAGCTATCTTATGTCCTTAATACGCCTATCCTCGCAATGGTTGCGCATAATGCCTCTGAGGAAGACATTGCTACTTTTAGAAAGTGGCAAAGATGATGCACATTGGCTCAATGCATCATGCTCAGTATCCATGAGTAACGAGCTTGACGTCCACAAGATGAAACTATGGATACTCCTACTATATTCCGCACATCAAGTAGTTGATGGTGAGGAAAGTAGGACCGATAAATATCGAGATATCTAAGGAGCTCTTCCGATCTAGAATGGCCAATGGCACTATAAATGCAGATAAAAAGTTCTTAACATAATCAATTTGATTGATCAATTAGACAATTGGTTTTGTCATGGATGGAGAGTTGAGCCAAGATTTGATCTTGCACTCACTCCCGGACTCCTTTCACAATTGTTGTGAATTTTTCATATAAACAAGCTAGATATCGACTTTATTTGATTTGCTTAACATGTTGAAAAATGTTGAGAGTCACTTTCAACCAAGAAAGACCATGTCTTCTTGGTAGGGGCCAAAGGATCTTCCGAAAAGAAGAACGATTCAAAGAAGGTAAATAGAAAGGCATAAACAAAGGATAATAAGAACAATATCGTCACGGATAGCAAAGGAGTTTGCTTCCACCGCTATAAGCCTGGACCTTTGGGAAGAAAAGCTGAGAAGCATCTTGCAAAGGTTAACCAAAGAAGCTTAGTGAAGTTTGGTTGCATAATACGCTTTTGTTCATGATTGAAATAAATTTTTCTTTAAGTCAAGGTTCTACTTGGGTATTGGATATCGACTTTGGTTATCATAAATATAGATTTATGAAAGGACCAAGGTGAGTAGAAAGTTAAACAAAGATAAGTAATCCTATGTGTGGAAAATGAAGCAAAGGTTCTTTGCATTAGCTATAGAAACTTATAGTTTAGCAAGACTTGCTACTGGGCAAATCTATTAAGTCAATAAGTTGTTATTGTATTCCAGTTCTTGTTAAAAATATTATTTCCATTTTATTGTTGGACAATGAAAACTTTGGTATTATAATTAAGAACAATTGTTGTTCTATTTATAATAATAATGTTTTGTATAGAATGGAATATTACTTAATAAATTTTGTATACTTGACTTACATATGAAAATAATTTTGCATATTGAACAAATTAGTATAAGAAAAGGAGATGATCATTCAAAGAGTTGAATGTGTGTATTTGTTGAAATACAAGTGTGAATTATTTGAAAGGTTCAAAGAATTGAAGTGAAACAAATTGACAAAGTTTTAAGATTCTTTGATTAGATCGAGGAATAAATACTTGTGCAATAAGTTTCTAGATCATCTCAAATGGTTTTCTCATAATGGACACATCGTCACGCAATAATTGATTGATGTATCCGAAAGGAAAAATCGTACCTTGTTGGACATGGTGCGGTCCATAATGATTTTACCGACATTCCAAAGTATCTTTACGGGATAATGTCCTAGAAATGGTTGCATATCTACGAAAATGGTAACCTCAAAATCCATTTCAAGACTCCATAAAAGTTATGGATGGGGAGGATTCCTTATCTTAAGTATGTTAAGATAAGGGGTTGTCCAACTTATGTGAAAAGGTTTCAAAGGATAAGCTTGGGACAAGATTTGACAAGTACTGATTTGTGGGACATCCTAAAGTAAGTTTAGGGTATATGTTCTATAATTCTACTTAGCAAAAGGTGTTTGTTATTTAAACACGCGCCTTCTAAGATAAAGGTGTTTATTATTCAAGGGGGCTAGTGGGAGGATAATAGATCTTGAAGAGTTCAAGAACCACAAAACACTATAAGTCAAATAAGAGGAACACTGTAGATAGATTCTATTGTACCACCAAGAGAATCGTAAAACGGAATAGCAAGAAGATACAGGAGGTATGGATTCATCATGGATGATGATGATGAGGTACACATCATAGAAGATGATGATCCAGAGTTATATTCGATGAGGTAAGACTTCTAGTGTGTACAAAAGGGTCAGTGGGAGCGTCGTGAAATTTCTAGTATTATATGTTGATATACTACGGATGAGGAATTACATACCAATGCTACAATCAGTAAAAATAAAGTTGTCTAAACATTCCTCCATGAATGATTTGGAAGAGTATCTTAATTGGGGATATAAATCTATATAGATAGATTTAAGAGGATGCTCGACTTAACCCAAAGAACGTATATTCATTTGATGCTAAAGTCGTTTAGCATGGCAAACTCCAAGAGATGTCTCATGTTGATGAGCCATGGAGTGTATATCTCTTAATAGTCCCCATAGACTCCAAATAAGAGAGATCGCATGAGTGACAATCATGTATGCAATGAAATATACGAGACCTGATGTCGATCGGTCATATTCTGGAGAAGATCACTGTAAGACAGTGAAAAACACCTTAAAGTTCTTAACCTGGCACTAAGGATGTGAGCAAACATGGTGGGTCCGAATTAAAACTAGAGGCTTTTAGACTCAAGTTTTTCAGATGCATCAAGACGACGAAAATCCACTTTAAGGTAAAGGGTTACCTTGAGCGATTGGTGCGATGAATTGGAAAGGTTCCAAACAAAGAAAGAGTTCTTTGGTTTAGTAATAAAGACAAAGTATATAGCTATAAATGAAGCTGCAAGTTGATTGTTTGGATTAAAGTTCATTACGAGAACTAGGAATAGTTCTAAGTCTCATCTTGGATCTAAACATGTGTTGTGGCATTTTCATTTGATTATTAGAATCATTGAAAGATGGGAAATCACTATAGAGATAGTGGACTCTCAAGAACAACATTACATATCCATTAACTAAATCTTATCCAACGGCAGGATAATCGTCACTTAGAGAAGAAGAGTATAAGATATACCATGACGATTGGCTTTAGTGCAAGTGGGAGATTGAAAGTAGTATATACACAAGCCAATCATGTTTGATGATAAAGCATATACTTTGTAACAATCTTATTCATTTATTAATAAAAAGTATTAAATTATTAAAGGCTTTTAATTATCTACATGATCTTTGTTTTATAATATGTGATAAACCCATAGTTTTAAGCAATGCTTTTAGAATAATGATGATGATCATTCTAATGAGATCTAAATTCTTAGAAAGCTTAAAACTAAAATAGTTCCCAATCGTTGGATTACTAAATTGGGGATTAGTGAATCCGGATAGATTGGTACATACGTTGCTTGCTCATTGGATGAGGATGATTGATCTCATAATCATTTTTGTGTGGAGACACTAAAGCAAGTATGTAGGTGCTTATTAGAGAATAAGTTCAACTGAGCGTGGCTCGCTAAGGAATACCTAATGGAGTTTTATTTGCTGTCAATAGGAATTCTGTAGTGATAGTAATACAAGTAATCCTTGGACTTGAGATCATCATAGTATCTTGTGTATGATGAGTTATACTTTGACTTATTCCTTAAGACCCTTAGGGTATATCAAAGGGTATGCTTAGGTATAATAAGTTGTACATGGAGATAATGTATGATCAATAAAGAATCTACCACTTCTAATAAAAAGAGAAATGTCCTATGTGATTCGATAAATGACAACCCCGAAGAGTCCTTGGCAATGAGAATGAAATTAGAAAGGAGTTTCTAATTTGCATTATTTGGAGTTGTGCATTTAAGAGTCGAAATACATATAATTAAATAAAATAAGACTTGACAGTAATTCCATGTCTTATATTTAATTGGGACATTGTATGGTGGAAGGATTGAATTGTCACGGTAACTATTTACTCAAAGGTTCTTTAATGATTAATGTTGAAATCTATATTATCCGGAAAGTCGTTGATCATTAGGGAGGCTTATCCCTATTGTAGAATAAATATTATTTAAATAAATTAATTGTTTAATTTATTTATTTAAATAAGATTAGAATTGTTCTAATTGATTTATTCACAACCTAGGTTTAATATGGAGAACCTAAAGGGTCACACCATAAAAGGAAGAATAATTATTTAAGAAGTTAATAGCATAATCGTAATAATATGTTATGTATATTTAATTTAATCTATGATGATAGAATAAATTAAATAGCTTAATATTTATTATTTAATATTTTAGAAATATTAAATATAAATTAATAAGAGGAGTCTTATTAATATTATTACAATTATTATTATTTTAATTTCTAAAAGAGTTTAGGAATTAATTTAATATAAGTACTCTCATTTATTCCTAATTGGATTAGGAAGGAAAATTAGTTAAAGGAGTTTAATTAATTATCCCTAATAAGATTAGGGAGCCTAATTAATTAAAAGAATTTAATTAATTAAATAAAACCCAATTTCTTAATTGTTAAGGAGGGTTGCCCACATCAATAAATAAGAGGAGTCTTATTATGGGTGTGATGGGTTGTTGATTTTTCAACATACGTAATAATTCCAATTGTTGGGAGAGTACACCCTTTCTATAGAGATAGAAAAACTAGGGTTTAGCCAACCACCCTTCTTCTTGAATTTTCTTCTTCCTTGGTGGATCACCTCTAGAGGCCAAACGCTTGGGTGGCTAACGTTGATCAAAGGAAGGAACCAAACCCGGTGGATTCAAGATTGAACGCGAAAGGATTTGGAGGTGAACTTGTACCTGAGGAAGCTCGATCTTCAAGGGTATGATTTATTCTTTATCTTTTCGTTTAATTAATAATTATGCATAAAGGGTGATCCGGGTATATGGTTTGTAAATTTTTTAAACTCTGATTTTACCACGCTTCCGCACTTTTTATGCAATTTGATTGCGTTATGAATATTACAAACCTAACACTAGGACGGTCAAAAGCTTGTCAGAAATTGCATTTAAAGATTTCTAGATTCCCAAAATCTTCATCCGACAAGTTGGCCAACCCTTGTTTGACCACGATTATCTATGATCCTGTGCAAGATCTGAGTGATATAATGACATTGTTTATATAGTCCATGTAGCATACTACAACATTAAAACAACAACATGGCCTAAATATCAAATATACGCAAGATCAGAGCCCTGCAAAAACGTTGTGGCTGATATGTGTTATATTTAGTCACATGTGAAATCTTGGTTGGTTACCAACTACAAATATGGCAAGATACACAAGTTATCTCAAATAATGCAAGAGGGGCATTTAGGTCATTTGCCATCTAATTTTAATGGCCAAATTATAATCTTGACATACCCTTATGGGTTTAACCCTAAGGTTTTAAAAAAATATGAATTTCTAGGATTTTGTAATTTAGTTTAAAATATACTAGTTTTAGTTTCCTAAATTATAAATTAGGGTTTCTAAATTAATTTAGGTTTCCTAATTATATAGACTTGAAAATTAGGTTTAGGTTTTACTAATTATAATTAAGATTGCTAATTTAGCAATTAGGGCTCCAATTAGATAATTAGGGTTACTAAATAACAAATAGGGTTTCTAATTTTAGAAATTAGGGTTTCTAACAATTAAGGTTTCCAAATATTAATTAGGATTTCTCTAATTAACATTAAATTCTATAATACACAACATAAATCATATAACACAATCACTACACAGTCTTGAACTCCTATTTAAATTTCAGAATAGGGTTTAAAAAATTAATACTAGGGTTTTCACATTATACTCCCTAATTGATCAACAATTATCAGTCTACACATATACAGTACATATTTATTGTAAGACCCCAACTTTTTTTTAATAAAGATGATTTTTCTATAAATATCATTTTTGAATATTATGAAATGAATTTGATATAATGTTATAGTTGTGGGTAATATTTATAAATTTTGCAAAGTATGCAAGTTGTTGTATAATATATTCGATTGGTGGGGAATATTCGTTTTAACAGGAATATTAAATACAACCAAGACAATCATTGATGGACACCACAATGTAATTATTATCGGATTGAGAAAATGACAAAAATATTTTATGAAAATAACGGTGGCTTTTTCTGTTAAGCTGTTGAAACACCCCGGTGTTAAAAAGTACGATGAATACGCGTGATTGCATAGTAGCATATTCAGTATTGATTATTGATGCTTACGTGAGAAGTCACTCAGTTGTATTCAATTATTGTCGAAATTTTATATATTGAGATGACTGAGTTATTAATATTATTATTTGCAATATTAACGATGTCTAGAAGTTCTACCAAGGAGAGGTTTGGTCACCTAATTGCGCGTCAATAGGGAGAAATCCTTATTGGAAAGCCCCCTCTTTTCTGGGAACGACCTGGTCGATTAATAGTGTAAATTATAATAATGATGATGAGTTTTGTTTTATTAGTATTATTAATGTAATAAAACAGAAAATCTTTTTATATAAAATAGAAAACTTTTATAAAGTTATTCATTTTATTAGACTATAAATAGAATATATAATATTCTATTATGCATAGTATTTTGCATAGTAAAATCTTTTTATATAAAATAAAATACTTTTATAAAGTTATTTGTTTTATTAGATAATAATTAAAATATATTATATTTTATTACGATAGTGTTGCATAAGTACTCAGATAGTATTTTGCATAGTAAAATCTTTTTTATATAAAAGAGAATACTTTTATAAAGTTATTTATTTTATTAGATTTTAAATAAAATATATAAATATATATATATAGAATATATTATATTTTATTGCATAGCAAAAAGATAGTATCCTTTCTATTTTCCTATAAATAGGATTCTTAGTTAGAATTGAAAACCACACCGTAAGTTCGGAGAATTCTTACATAATCTTGAGCGTATTTCTTTAGAGTTGTAAGAAGCTTTGAGCGTAGTCTGCAAGTTTTCTTCAAGAATATCCTCGCTCTACCAATCGGAATACTCTTCTTTTTTACAGTGACGGGTATTATTTCTTTCTTATTCATGAAGAGAACTTTTGTTATTCCATTCTTTATTATTATATTGGAATAACTTTGATCTGTGGGCTACCCTATACTTGGTGAAATTCTTACATTATTCCATTCTTTATCATTATGTTGGAATAACTTTTAATGCAATGCAATCTATATATGGTGAAATTCTTACATTATTCAAATTTTTTTCTACGTTGGAACATCGTATGCATAAATTACGCATGAATTGGTTCCGTTATTTATTATTTTGTTGGAACATCACGATCGTATGCGTTTACGCGTGACTGGTTCCGATTGTTTATTATTACATTGGAATATCTTATCTCGTGTGTTTACGCATGACTGGTTCCGTTATTTATTATTACGTTGGAATATCCCGTCGGTCGTATTACGCTGAATCGGTTTCATTATTTATTATTACATTGGAATAACACGTACATCTGCAATGGCACCGCATGTATGGTGATTTCTTTTGTTATTCCATTCTTTATTATACTCGGTTGGTTAAGTTTTGACTTCTATACTCCATGAAATTAGTGGAATATCCTTGATATTTAAGCTTCATCCGTATCTTTTCATGGAAATATTCTTCCGAGCATTCTTGAATTTTACTCTACAAAGAAGTATCATGTTGACAATTTGGACATTATTAGTTCTGGATAAATTAATTCTTGAACTTGTTTTATTGAATTCTTATATCATTGTCATCATCCTCATGTTTATATTATGTTGAAAGTCATACGTAGCTTTGTAGTGCATAGATGGACTTGGTATGATTATGACCAAGGATTATTCGGTATAATCATGACCGTAATGTTACAAATGATGTGGTAAAAGTCCTCATTGGCCCGTAGTGCATTGATGGACAATTCTTGGCATGATCATGACAATTGATGAATACACGAATATCCTTGGCCCGTAGTGCATGGATAATTTGTGGTTGTGATACTAATGAATATCGTTGGTCGTAGTGCAGGGAAGATGTGGATTATTTATTAAAGTGAGTCTCGGTGATAAAAGTGATGAAAAACCTTTTAAATCAGCTCACGAGTATAGGGATAATATGTGATAGATGTGAGACCCATTTTATTAATAAAGATTTAAATTTGGTGAAATAATTTTTTAATATTATGGTGTGAATTTGAGATAATATTATAGTTGTGGGTAGTATTTATAAATTTTTGCAAAAGTATGCAAGTGGTTATATTATATTCGATTGGTGGGGAATATTCGGTTTAGCGGGGAATATTAAATAATGAGCTCAATCATTGGTGGACCCCTAGCGAGAATTATTGTCGGATTGAAAGCGACAAAAATATTTTATTGAAATAACGGCGGAAGTTTTCTGGTAGTTCTTGTTGAACTACTCGGTAGTAAAAAATGCGATGTCGTGTGGTTGCGTAGTAGCTTTGCGGTATTGATTATTGATGCTTATGTGAGAAGTCACTCGGTTTGATTCCATTATTGTCGATTAATAATATGAATTATTATAGCGATAATGACGTTTTGTTTTATTAGTATTATTAACGTAATAAAAGCGAAACATCTTTTATATAAAATAGAATACTTTATTAAAGTTATTACATAAATAGAATATATTATATTTTATTATGCATAGTGTTGCATAGTGTTTTGCATAGTGTTTTGCATAGTATTGCATAGTGTTTGCATAGTAAAATGTTTTTATATAAATAGAATATATTATATTTTATTTAAAAGATTTTTCTTTAAATATGGATAGTCAGATTAAAGTAAATCAATCTGGATAGTTCATGGATTAATTCTTATGCATTCCATTTTTCTATAAATAGAAGCTCGTTCCTTCATTATTTTCTTACGAATTCATTGAAACTACAGAGAGAAATTATAGAGAGAAGCTATAGAGAAAATTATAGAAAGAAGAAGAGTATTACGCTACTTCACTACTACTATATTAGGTTCTTTTTACGGTGAGGGGTGTTATTCTTTCTTCTTGAAGAGAACTTACATTATTCCATTCACTTTATTATTACATTGGAATAACTTTGTAAAAGTGGCATACCTATACATAACTTTTGTATCTGTGGCGTACCTATACTTGGTGAAATCCTTATGTTATTCCATTGCTTATTATTACATTGGAATAACTTTTTGTATCTGTGATTTTACCTATACTTGGTGACATTCTTCTATTATTACATTTGGAACATCACATGCATGTGTGTTTTACAGGACTGGTTAAAATCTTTATTATTACTGTTGGAACATCACATGCATGTGTTTTACAGGACTGGTTAAAATCTTTATTATTACATTGGAATATCTATCATGTGTTTTACAGGATGCGGTTCCATCTTTATTATTACATTGGAACATCACAGCCGGTGTGAATTTCACGACACTGGTTAGATTATTATTATTATGTTGGAATAACTTTGTCATCTGAAATCTGCGCATGCATGGTGATTTCTTTTGTTATTCCATTCTTTATTATACCCGGTTGGTTAAAACTTTGACTTCTATACTCCATGAAATTAGTAGAATATCCTTGATATTTGCGTTTCATCGATATCTTTTCATGGAAATATTCTTACGATCATTCTTGAATTTTACTCTGAAAGCGATATCATGTTGACAATTTGGGCGTTAATAATTCATGGATTAAATAATTCTTGAACTTGTTTTATTGAATTATTATGTCATTGTCATCATCCTCGTGTTTATATTATGTTATCTTTGGCTTACGTGCATAGATGAACTTAGTATGATTATGACCGGGGATCATTCGGTATAATCATGACTTGATATAAATGATGTGACAAAAGTCCTCGGTGGCTTTGTAATGCGATGATGGATAATTTTTGGTATGATTATGACCGGGGTGATTCGGTATATAGTCATGACCATTGATAATTTGATGAAAATCCTTGGCCAGTGTAATGCGGGGATGATTAGATGTGGTGGTTTATTTATTGGTGAGTCTCGGTGATAAAAATTGATGAAAACCTTTTAAAACCTAAAAGATAGTAGACTTTTTTCTCTCTTGACTCTTTTAATGGATTGCTTATTCAGCTATGATTTAAAGCTGGTTGTCTATTGTATTTTATCGGTTTAACAACTTTGTTGAAGGCTAATGATAATTTATTACGCATTATCTTAGTCGTAATATTTCTTCTTGGGCTAGTTGAGCTCACCCTTTCTTTCCTTTATTCTCTTGAGGAAATGAGAACATAAATTTGGAGACGAGTCGGGGAGAAGTAATGTAATGGTCGGAGGATAGCATTAATAGTCCTCACTATTACGTGAAATAGTGTGATAATAGTTGTAATGAGGACTCCTTTTGAGTTTGTATAATATCTAGTAGACAATATTTGTATTCAAACTCATGGTTTATGTCGTATTGTACCACAGCAGTTATATTAGTAAGTTGTATTTGAATTTATGTACCATGTAAGTGGCGACTCAAGATGGGTGGCGTATACCTAATTTTGGGGCGTCGCGGTTAGTATCGAGCTTAGGGATATGATCCTGGCTAAGATGTGAGATAAGAACTAGGAGGGAGGCGGAAATTCCTTCGCTAGTATGACCTACCTAAGTTTATTTGGTATTTAATTGGTCGGTCGAGTATAGGGATAATATTTGATATATTAATTAACCCTTGTGTTGTGGCGGTGTTTGGAAATGGCGGTGAAAATATTCACTGATGGAGTGAATGTGACCATTGTGACACCTTTAATCACTAATCGAGGTTAATGCGATTGTCGAGACGAGGAACAAATTAGAGATATCCACGTAGTGAATGAAGAACTAATTATTTTTTTTAGAGCTAGTTCTTGAGGTAGCGGTGAAAGTGAGGAAGAAGAAGAAGAAGAGGAAGAAGAGAACACGAGGAGAATTGGTTAGAAGAAATTTATGATCAAAACTTAGAATTACAAAATCGTGTTCGTGAGCTAGAAAAGCGAGGTTGAAGAGCAACAAGCGGTCGTGGAACAAAGGATCTGACAATTCAAAATTGGGTTGCAGATATGTGATGCTCGAACAAAATCACGCTTTGGCGGTGTAAGATATTAAAGTTGGAATCGAGAATTTAAAATCAAAGATCGACTAAAAGAAGAAACAATGAGCGAAGGAGAATAGGCGTCATGGGTAAAAGGCTGCACAACGCGTTGATAGTGTGAAAAAAGGCGTCCAGATCGATAAAGCGAAATAGATGAAATGGACTTTGCTTTTTGAACGACAATTGGGAGAACCCGACAATCGAATTGAATTACCACATGCATGGCGGTCAACCCGAATTCGATATGGATCGAGAATAATGATTCAAATAATGGATCGGGGAATGTGAAGAAGCACTTAAGGGTGGAATGTACCCTATAGTAAAAGTCGAACTTCGGTAATTTAAGCGAGGCGTTTATCGAGAAAGCCGAGCGAAGTTATTACGGGTAAGTTAATTATAAATTAATCTGAAGTCTATACTTTATTCAATACAAGTTCTACCCACTCTTTTATTTCACCTAGTTGTGTTCAGCGTTTAAATTTGACTCAGAAGAAGTTAAACTTTGACTTATTGGTTGAAACTTCGTTAGTAGGAGCCTTCGTTACCGCTTCTTATTTTTAAATCTTGTTGATTCAAATAAACATTTTCACGTTACTGTCGATCTTATCTTTTTGAAAATACTTGCCTTTGATGTGATTTTTAGGAATCGATTGGTTAGCTAATCATCATGCTTTTCGTAAGGTTGTTAGCTTTTATATTCATAACCAACTTTGTTATCTGAATTCAAAGTAACCAAACCCTAAAGTTAATCTTTGTTATATCAAGCCATAAGAAAAGAGCTCGAACCTTTCGTTGTTGACTTCCTTGTGTGGAATGCTGCAAGAAGCGGACTTTACGTGGCGACATCGTGAATGAAGATGGCAAGTTTATAGGTATCATTTGTGAGGTCTTTATCTAGGTTAAGGGATAGAAGTCACGGTTGGTATCAATGTGACGTCTTATCAAGTCTTGGATAAAATGTGATTTTGAATGATATTTCTATCATTAATAAATTTCTTGGCGTATTCTTGAAGATTTCCTAGCCTACCTAGGCGTGAAATCGAATTTTGTATTGACCCGATACAAAAACCCATTTCTTAAACCCTCGAATATTTCTTGACTAAATAAGCAGGTTTCGTGGTTTATGATGAAAGTCATAATAAAAGCATTGGAATAATGAAAATCATGGGTATATGAAGTATTAGTAAGTTTTATGATGAGTTATGTTGGTTAGTATGTAAAAACATGAAAGTTTCTTAGAAATCACAAAGAGTTGAAAATCAGATTTTAGTGAAAAGCGTAACATGAAATTAAATTGACCATATCTCCTATTATATTTTGAATTTTTTTGAATGTGGTCAAGTCCTAGAGTTAGATCTATGAGTTACCTAACTAATCCAAGTGGAATTACTGGAAAAGGTGTTGTAGATTTTTTTGTGTGGACTGATTTTAGCAAAGGAGTGCAAAGCTGCAAAAAGCAAAAAAAGCTTACGCCATGATTTTAGAGGCTGTTTCGGCCACTTAAATTATGAGAAAAATTCTGGCCTTTTGGGACATGAAAGTATATGGTATAAAGTACCTCCTGTCCAAAAATGAGCTCATTCGACTTAAAATGAGCAAGTTATGACTATTTCAATATTTAGGTTTTTAAATGAAAAACGCTATAACTTAGGAGTTCTATAACTCAGATGACCATGAAATTTAAAGCTGGAAGCTCACGTTAACATGTGTAAGGTCCTGCCAAGATTTGGGAATTTTGGAGTTAAACTTGAGGTAGCTAATTTCTTAAGAATTAAGTGGAAATTGATTTTTAAAAATAGTAAATAAATTTTAAAAATTCGAGAAAAATATATTTTCATTATGGGACTATATTATGCTAAATCCCAGAAAAGAAATATTTTTGGGGCTGATTTGGTATTTTTCATGAAAATAGTTTAATTCTGAACATATGAGTTAAATATGTTATGTGAAGTAACAAAGTTGAAAAATAGGATTTTATGGCTAGAGAATCCTATATAGAGTATATCATATTTTTTGATGAGGATTTGATAATTGGTGATGATATCTTATGAGTATGACATTTTTGAATGATTAAATGCATTATATGGTAAAGTGTAAACAATTAAGATAAATTGTTTATAAATTTAAGAAGTGATTAAAATATTGTTATAATATTAATGTTATTAGATTATGAGATTATTAAATGATTGATAACATGGGGATATTCTTGAATCTGGATAAATTATATTATAAATGTTTAATATTTATCCTTTATCTCATTTGATTGATTCTTTATATCATTATCCTCGTTTTTATATTATGTTGAAAGTCATTTGTGGCTGTATGTGCATAGATGGACTTGGTATGATTATGACCACGGATTATTCGGTATAATCATAGTAGTAATTGAAAACACAATTATCTTTGGTAGTAGTGCATGGATAATTTGTGGTGGTGGTAATCTTAATGAATATCCTTGGCTTTTGTAGTAGTGCGGGGATGATTCGATGATGTGGATTAATTATTGGTGAGTCTCGTGATGAAATATTAATTCATGGATGTGTTCAAAGTCATCGTGGCTTACATGCATAGATGGACTTGGTATGATTATGACCGAGGATTGTTGGGTATAATCATAGCATAGTAATTGAAAACACTGATTATCTTGGTAGTAGTGCATGGATAATTTGTGGTCGTGATCTTAATGAATATCCTTGGCTTGGCCGTAGTGCGGGGATGATTCGATGATGTGGATTATTATTATTGGTGAGTCTCGTGATGAAATATTAATTCATGGATGCGTTCAAAGTAAATACATGGCTTACGTGCATAGATGGACTTGGTATGATTATGACGAGAGTTATTCGGTATAATCATAGTAGTAATTGGCTCACGAATATCCTTGGCGATTGGTGCATGGATAATTCGTGGTCGTGATCTTATTAAAAGGCTGCGTCTTAGCATTATTGGTTTTCTGAGTTGTATATCTTTGCTTTTGTAGTGCGAAGATGAATTGTTAATGAATAGCTTTGGCGGATTTCAAAGATGAATTTAATATTTTTAAGCGATAAAGGTATTGAGGTATCCTCATCTCTTTATCATACCAGTCGTACCCTAATTTTGGTGAGAAATTCCATAAGGAGGGAGATTGTGAGACCCAGATTTTATTAATAAAGATTTAAATTTGGTGAAATAATTTTTTAATATTATGGTGTGAATTTGAGATAATATTATAGTTGTGGGTAGTATTTATAAATTTTGCAAAGTATCTGAGTGGTTATATTATATTCGATTAATTGGGAATATTCGGTTTAGCGGGGAATATTAAATACAATGGCTCAATCATTGGTGGACCCTAGCGAAATTATTGTCGGATTGAAAGCGACAAAAATATTTTATTGAAATAACGGCGGAAGTTTTCTGGTAGTTCTTTGTTGAACTACTTTCGGTAGTAAAAATACGATAATCGTGTGGTTGCGTAGTAGCTTTGCGGTATTGATTATTGATCTTATGTGAAGTCACTTCGGTTTGATTCCATTATTGTCGATTAATAATATGAATTATTATAGCGATAATGACGTTTTGTTTTATTAGTATTATTAAGCGTAATAAAAGCGAAACATCTTTTATATAAAATAGAATACTTTATTAAAGTTATTACATAAATAGAATATATTATATTTTATTATGCATAGTGTTGCGTAGTGTTTTGCATAGTGTTTTGCATAGTATTGCATAGTGTTTGCATAGTAAAATGTTTTTATATAAATAGAATATATTATATTTTATTTAAAAGATTTTTCTTTAAATATGGACCGTCGATTAAAGTAAATCAATCTGGATAGTTCATGGATTAATTCTTATGCATTCCATTTTTCTATAAATAGAAGCTCGTTTCCTTCATTATTTTCTTACGAATTCATTGAAACTACAGAGAGAGAAATTATAGAGAGAAGCTATAGAGAAAATTATAGAAAGAAGAAGAGTATTACGCTACTTCACTACTACTTATATTAGGTTCTTTTACGGTAAGGGGTGTTATTCTTTCTTCTTGAAGAGAACTTACATTATTCCATTCACTTTATTATTACATTGGAATAACTTTTGTAAAAGTGGCATACCTATACATACATAACTTTGTATATCTGTGGCATACCTATACTTGGTGAAATCCTTATGTTATTCCATTGCTTATTATTACATTGGAATAACTTTTGTATCTGTGGTTTACCTATACTATACTTGGTGACATTCTTCTATTATTACATTGGAACATCACATGCATGTGTTTTACAGGACTGGTTAAAATCTTTTTATTATTACATTGGAACATCACATGCATGTGTTTTACAGGACTGGTTAAAATCTTTATTATTACATTGGAATATCTATGTCGTGTGTTTTACAGGATGCGGTTCCATCTTTATTATTACTGTTGGAACATCTGTCTGATGTGAATTGAATTTCACTTTTGGTTAAGTTATTATTATTATGTTGGAATAACTTTGCATACATCTGCAATCTGCGTGCGTGGTGATTTCTTTTGTTATTCCATTCTTTATTATACCCGGTTGGTTAAAACTTTGACTTCTATACTCCATGAAATTAGTAGAATATCCTTGATATTTGCGTTTCATCGATATCTTTTCATGGAAATATTCTTACGATCATTCTTGAATTTTACTCTCTGAAAGCGATATCGTGTTGACAATTTGGGCGTTAATAATTCATGGATTAAATAATTCTTGAACTTGTTTTATTGAATTATTATGTCATTGTCATCATCCTCGTGTTATATTATGTTATCTTTGGCTTACGTGCGTAGATGAACTTAGTATGATTATGACCGAGGATCATTCGGTATAATCATGACTTGATATAAATGATGTGACAAAGTCCTCGGTGGCACATGTAATGCGATGATGGATAATTTTTGGTATGATTATGACCGAGGGGTGATTCGGTATAGTCGTGACCATTGATAATTTGATGAAAATCCTTGGTAGTGTAATGCGGGGATGATTAGATGTGGTGGTTTATTTATTAAAAAAGTGAGTCTCGTGATAAAAATTGATGAAAACCTTTTAAAACCTAAAAGATAGTAGACTTTATTCTCTACTTGACTCTTTTAATGGATTGCTTATTTCATTATGATTAAAGCTGGTTGTCTATTGTATTTTATCGGTTTAACTTTGTTGAAGGCTAATGATAATTTATTACGCATTATCTTAGTCGTAATATTTCTTCTTGGGCTAGTTGAGCTCACCCTTTCTTTCCTTTATTCTCTTGAGGAAATGAGAACATAGGCATTTGAGACGAGTCGGGGAGCGAAGTAATGGTCGAGAGGATAGCATTAATAGTCCTCACTATTACGTGAAATAGTGTGATAATAGTTGTAATGAGGACTCCTTTTGAGTTTTTGTATAATATCTATTTGTAGACAATATTTGTATTCAAACTCATAAGTTTATATCGTATTGTACTCAAGATGGGTACGTATAGACAGTTATATTTGTAAGTTATTTATTTGAATTTATGTACCATGTAAGTGGCGATAATGTGCATCAAGATGGGTGGCGTATACCTAATTTTGAATGTTCAATCCCATTTGGTTGATAATGAGGAGAGAATGGCGCGAATGTTTCTAAGAGGTTTGAAACCGAGATACGTCGATATCTTATCTCTCATAAAGCTGTGTTTGTATTAGGATGTTGTTAATAGGGCTCGATTATTGGAGCGCGATAATGAGTCAACCCAACCAAAGGGAGAAGCGGTACGTGAAATGATAATACCGGTGATACTTGATCATCGTTGAAGCGGTGACAACAAGCGTGGAGGGAATCAACATGCTAGAAATGGTAACCACTTCGGTGGTAATCATGGTCAAAACAATAAGAATGGACATTTTAAGAAAAGGAGATTCAACAATGATGGAAAGATGTCAGCATCAGCACCTGTCATTAAGGAGAACGACCACCTATCATATGCTTCAAATGTGGAGGGGAGGGACACATCAGTCCAAATTGCGCGATGCCATCCAAAGCATGCTATAATTATGGAAGAAAATGTCACCAAGCCCGATTTTGTCATGCACCAAAGTCAAGTCCAGCTGGGATGGAAGCATCAAAGGTCGTCCCAGACAAGACAAAACCGGTAGTTCAAGGGAGAGCGTTTGTCGTGACCTCCCAAAAAGCAAGGAACCCGAACGAGGTCATCACGGGTAAGCTTATCATAAACTCTAGCGAAGTATATACCTTATTTGATACCGATTTTACCCATTCCTTTATTTCTCCTACTTGCGCTCAATGTTTAAATTTGACTCCAGAGAAATTAGACTTTGACTTATCTGTTGAAACTCCATTGGGAGAAACCATCATTACATCCATGGTTTATAAGTCTTATTTGATTCAAATCGGTACCCCACATTACCTGTTGATCTTATTTTTTTGAAAATACTTGCATTTTATGTGATTCTAGGGATTGATTAGTTAACTACTCATCATGCAAAAATTGATTATTTTCGTAAGGTTGTTAGCTTTCATATTCCTAACCAACCTATTATGCGAATTCAAGCAACCAAACCATTAAAATCAATCACTATCATCTCAAGCCATAAAGCTATTCGTTTATTGAAAAGCGGATGTCAAGCTTTCTTAGCTCATGTCACGGATCTAAACAAAATATCGTCGAGTTTTGAATGATATTTCTATTGTTAATAAATTTCTGGCGTATTCCACGAAGAACTTCTGGCCTACCCCATAGGCGTGAAATTGAATTTTGTATCGACCTTGAACCGGTACAAAACCCATTTCCAAGCCCCATATCGAATGGCTCTATTAAACGAGGAGTTAAAGACCCAATTGCAGGAATTGTTAGACATTGGGCTTTTATTCGTCTAGTACTTCTCCTTGGGGTGCTCACATTCTATTCGTGAAAAAGAAAGAGGGGAGTATGTGACTTTGTATTGATTATCGGGAGTTGAATCATGTCACCATCAAAAATAGGTACCCATTGCCACGTATGATGACTGTTTTGACCGATTCTAAGGAGCCAAATTCTTTTCAAAGATTGATCTTCATTAGGATATCACCAATTGAAGATTAGAGCCGAGTGACATTCAAAAAGGCGGCTTTCAAAACTTCGAAGACGGGCATTATAAATTCCTAGTCGTGTCTTTTGGATTGACTAATGCTCCCTTTGCTTTCATGGATATGATGAACCAAAGTATTGAGGAATATTTGGATCACTTTGTGGTCTTCTTTATTGATGACATCCTTATTTATTCCAAAAAGTGAAGATCGTGAAGCAACACTTGAATTTGATACTCCAAAAGCCGTGAATATAAGCTTTATGCGAGTTGAAGAAATCGAGTTCGGCTTGAAGAAGTAGCATTCCTTGGGCACGTAGTGTCAAGTCATGGAATATCTGTTGACCCAAAGAAAGATTGAAGCTATTCAAAGTGGGAGTAACCCTAAATCGATGGATCGAAATCGTAGCTTTCTCGGCTTAAATTTGGTTATTATCGGAGATTCGTGGAAGAATTTTCTCGAATCGCTACTCCATTAACTTCGGTGACTCGGAAAAGATACAAAGTTCGGTTGGAGCGAAGAATGTGAGAAGAGTTTTCAAGAACTCGAGAGGAGACTCATTTCAAAGACTGTTACGACAATACCATCGGCTTGGAGAGATTTGTCATCTCTGATGATGCTTGAGCAAAGGGTTGGGATGTGTTCTCAAATATAACATGGAAAAGTCATAGCTTTATGCCTCACGACAACTCAAAAGAATATGAGAGGAATTATCTCACTCATGATCTAGAGTTAGCGGCGATCGTTTTTGCACTAAAGATTTGGAGGCATTATTTGTATGGGAGAAAGTGGAGATCTTTACGGATCATAAAAAGCATCAAATATTTCTTCACTCGAAAAGGAACTCCACATGCGACAACGACGTTGGCTTGAAGCTGTTGAAGGATTATGATCATACCATCCAATACCATCTGGAAAAGCGAGCGTGGTAGGTATTTGACGCATTGAGTAGAAGATCATATGCGGTCTGAGTGCGATATTATCAACGCAAAGACCCATTTTATGTGACTTGCAAAGGATGGAGGTAGAGTTAAAGACTCAGGGGACCCGTGTGATGATGGCGAATATCTGAGTAGAGGCAGGCTTTAATTGATAAAGTTAAAGTTGCTTTCAAGCTTCTAATCTGGAGCGATCGCGTATGAAGAAGAAGAAAGTGAAAGAAGGTGTTATCTGGGAAGCAAGAATCGATGAAGAAGGAATACTTGAGTCAACTCCGGACTTTGTGTTCCTAACGACCACGATTTAAAGTATAAAATCATGATGGAGGCGCACAACACACCATTTGCAATCCATCACGGGAGTACCAAAATGTATCGTGATCTTAAATACATACGTTTTGGTGGAGTAATATGAAGAGAGAGAGATATATTTATTTATCTCAAGGTGTCTAACTTGTCAGCGAGTCAAAGATGGAGCATCAAGTACCAAAAGGTCCATTGCAACCACTTGAAATTCAGAATGGAAGTGGGAGCACATTACCATGGATTTCGTTATTGGTCCGCCAAAGGTTTCTCAAGGCATAAATGCTGATTTGGGTCATTATTGATAGATTGACCAAGTCTGCTCATTTCTTACCAATACAAGAAACTTATTCACTTGAACGTCTAGCTCGTATGTACATAAACGAGATTGTAAGACTGCATGGTATGCCAGTATCCATAGTTTCTGATCAAGACCCAAGATTCACTTCACGATTTTGGGTTAGTTTGCAAAAAGCTATGGGTACGGATTTATGATTTAGTTCAAAATATCATCCTCAGACGGACGGACAATCAAAGGGGACTATTCAAACTCTTGAAGATTTGTTAAGACTCTGTGTTCTTGACTTCAAGGGAAGTTGGGACAAGTTCTTACCATTGGTAGAGTTTTCCTACAACAACAGTTATCAAGCAAGTATTGGCATGGCTCCATTTGAGGCGTTGTATGGAAGAAAGTGTCGTTCTCTAGTATGCTGGGATGAGGTGGGTGAAGCAACGTTGTTGGGATCGGAGTTGGTACGTATGACTACGGAAAAGATTCAAACGATCCGACAACGTATAAAAACATCACAAGATCGACAAAAGCGTTATGTTGATCTTCATCGAAAGGACGTGGAATTCGATATTGGAGATCATGTGTTGTTACGTGTTGCTCTATGGAAAGAAGTTATGAGATTTGGAAAGAGAGGAAAGATCAATCCTCGATTCATCGGCCCATTTTTAATCCTCGATCCAGTAGAAAATGTGGCCTATAGACTCGCTTTACCGCCAAGTATGTCTCGTGTTCATAACGTTTTTCACATATCCAGGTTACGTAAATATGTGGAAGACCCGAACCACATTATTGAGTTAGAATCGGACGAAATAGTGGAAGATTTGACGTATGAAGAGGTTCTTGTTCAAATCTTGGATAAGAAGGAACATATTCTACGCTCCAAGGTTATACCTCAAGTCAAAGTTTTATGGAGAAACCACAATGTTGAGGAAATGACCTGGGAGTTAGAATCGAAATGAAATCAAGGTATCCTTACCTCTTGACATACCAGTATCGCATTACCCTAATTTCGAGGGCGAAATTTCATAAGAAGGGAGGTTGTAAGACCCCAACTTTTTTAATAAAGATGATTTTTTATAAATATCATTTTAAATATTATGGAATGAATTTGATATAATGTTATAGTTGTGGGTAATATTTATAAATTTTGTAAAATCTGTGAGTTGTTATATAATATTCGATTGGTGGGAAATATTCGTTTTAACATGGAATATTAAATGCACAACAACACAATCATTGGTGGACCCCATAACGGAATTATTGTCGGATCGAGAAAACAACAAAAAAATATTTTATGAAAATAAAGGCGGAAGTTTTTCGATTTAATGTTGAAACACAAGGTGTTAAAAGTGCGATGTCTGGCGTGGTTGCATAGTAGCACACGGTATTGATTATTGATGCTTACGTGAGAAGTCACTCTGTTGTATTCAATTATTGTCGATATTTTATATATTGAGATGACAGAGTTATTAATATTATTATTTATAATATTAACGATGTCTAGAAGTTCTATCAATGAGAGGTTTGGTCACCTAATTGCGCGCCAATAGAGAGAAATCCTTATTGGAAAGCCCTCACTTTCTTGGGAACAACCTGGTCGATTAATAGTGTGAATTATAATAATGATGATGAGTTTTGTTTTATTAGTATTATTAATGTAATAAAACAGAAAAGCTTTTTATATAAAACTGAATACTTTTATAAAGTTATTCGTTTTATTAGACTATAAATAGAATATATAATATTCTATTATGCATAGTGTTTTTCATAGTAAAATCTTTTTATATAAAACAGAATACTTTTATAAAGTTATTTATTTTATTAGACAATAATTAGAATATATTATATTTTATTATGTATAGTGTTGCATAGTGTCTGCATAGTGTTTTGCGTAGTAAAATCTTTTTATATAAAGCAGAATACTTTTATAAAGTTATTTATTTTATTAGATTTTAAATAAAATATATAAATATATATATATAGAATATATTATATTTTATTGCATAGTAAAAAATATAGTATCCTTTCTAATTTCCTATAAATAGGATGCTTAGTTAGAATTGAAAACCACACCGGATGTTAGAGAATTCTTACATAATCTTGGCGTATTTCTTTAGAGTTTTAAGAAGCTTTGAGGCGTAGTGTAAGTTTTCTTCAAGAATATCCTCGCCTACCGATCGGAATACTCTTCTTTTACGGTAAGGGTATTATTTCTTTCTTATTCATGAAGAGAACTTACATTATTCCATTCTTTATTATTACATTGGAATAACTTTTGTATACTGCGGCTACCCTATACTTGGTTAAATTCTTACATTATTCCATTCTTTATCATTATATTGGAATAACTTGTTTATCAATCAAAGATACATGGTGAAATTCTTCATTATTTCATTTTTTTATTACATTGGAACATCACATGCATGCGTTACGCATGACCTAGTTTAGATTATTTATTATTTTGTTGGAACATCGTATGCATGCGTTACGCGTGACTTGGTTCCGATTGTTTATTATACATTGGAATATCACATGCACGTGCGTTCTGGCGTGACTGGTTCCATTATTTATTATTACATTTGAATATCATATGCAATGCGTTTACGCGTGACTGATTCCGATTATTATTATTACATTGGAATAACCTATATCATGATCTATCGCATGTCTGGTGATTTCTTTTGTTATTCCATTCTTTATTATACTCGGTTGGTTAAAGTTTTGACTTTATACTCCATGAAATTAGTGGAATATCCTTGATATTTGCGCTTCATCGATATCTTTTCATGAAAATATTCTTACGAGCATTCTTGAGTTTTACTCTACAAAGAAGTATCATGTTGACAATTTGGACGTTATTAGTTCTAGATAAATTAATTCTTGAACTTGTTTTATTAAATTCTTATATCATTGTCATCATCCTCATGTTTATATTATGTTGAAAGTCATATGTGGCTGTAGTGCATAGATGGACTTGGTATGATTATGACGAGAGATTATTCGGTATAATCATGGTAGTAATGTTACAAAATGTCAGAAAAAAGTCCTCATTGGCCCGTAATGCATTGATGGATGAGTTGTTGGCATGATCATGACCATTGATGAATATACGAATATCCTTGGCCGTGATTGTAATGGATAATTTGTGGTTGTGATACTAATGAATATCCTTGGTAGTAGTGCGGGGAAGATATGGATTATTTATTAAAGTTTGAGTCTCGTGATAAAAGTGATGAAAAACCTTTTAAATCATAAAAGATTGTAGATTTTATTCTCTACTTTACTCTTTTAATGGATTTCTTGTTTCATTATGATTAAACTTGATGTTTGTTATATTTTATTAGTTTAACATTGTAAAGGCTAACGATAATTTATTACGCATTATCTTAGTCATAATATTTTTTCTTTGGGCTAGTTGAGCTCACCCTTTCTTTCCTTTTATTCTCTTGGAAATGAGAGCGTGGCGAGGACTAGTCGGGGAGGAGAGTGATCGGTCCGGATGATAGTATTAGTAGTCCTCACTATTACATTAAATAGTGTAAAAATAAATGTAATAAGGACTCTTTTGAGTATGGATATTGTCTACAGATGACAATATTCTTATTAAAACTCTCGGTTTACGTTTTGTCGTATTTTTACGGACATTTTATTATTAAGTTGTATTTGAATTTTTATACCATGTATTTGGCGACTCAAGATGGGTGATGTATACCTATTTTGGGGCGCGTATATTTATAAACGAAATAAAATAATATTATTTTATTATTCTCATTATTCCTTTCTCGATCAAAATCAAAAATTAGGTTGGATTCCATATCCGATTTACCTTGCATATATAACATTATTAATTAACTTAAAATAATTAACTTAATAATCGAACTAAAATTCATATAATAAAATAATTCTAATAATCATTCCATATATTATTAAATAATATAATAATCATATTTTCATAGAAAATAAATAATAAAAATATTTTTACTACAAAATTAATTATAATAATATAATTTATAATGGTCGATAATTGAAAAAAAAATTATTTGTAATTATTCGAGGTAATTAATAAATTTTATTTATCACATATATACATATACTTTACCTTGCACGTAGTCCCACCTTTTAAATAAATAAAAAAATTATACGCAAACTTTCTGATTCAATTATATAGAAAATATCGAGTTATTACATTCACCCTCCCTTATAAAGATTTCATCCCCAAAATCACCGTTTTAAAACTTATACATATAAGGGTACATAGCATACACAGTCATTGTAAGTAGATCTCAATCAGATTCGATCGAACCGATCTTTAATTATTCAACATAAAGCTTGTCTATCTGATTAAACGGAAATTTGATTTCTAAAAGAACTCAAATTCTTCCTTCAAAATTTCTTTATAAAATAATTTTCTATATATAGTAAAATCATGTATAAGAAAATAAAAGTTATACGAATAATACCTGGAGTTCCATCCCCGGCTGCCACAGTATCCAGAACTGTCTTGTTGAAGACTCTAGCAGTTGATTTTGTTGGTTTGCTTATTGAATTCGGTCTCGTTATCGCTAAAGTCCCGCTGCTTTTCCCCGTGTTCACACTCCCTGCCTCCATTTTCCTTTTCGGACAGTCCTTCACCTTATGTTTTGTTGACCCACACCTGAAACACCCACTGTTCATCCTTGGATTGGGGAAGTTAGGAGAGATATGTCCCTTCTGCCCACACTTGTAGCACACAAACTTTCCCTTTAAACATTCTCCCGAGTGATTCTTTCCGCAATTCCCGCATTGCACAACCTGTTACTTTCCACCTTCTGGCCTATTTTCGGTATTCCCGAGATTATCTCCTTTCTTTTTTTTCAGTCCTACCACCACTACTCCCTTCTCCATCTCTAGCTTGATTTGTCTCCCACCAAAAATTCGCCTCTCCTTTCATCGTAAAAGTGGCAAAAGCTGTCTTTTGCCCCTCCGTTACCCTAGCTATCACAAACACTTCTACAGGGTCAGTTGATCCTCTAAATTCTGGCGGTTCGACTTCCTTGAAGTCTTTGAAGTTTGTCGATCGATTATCTGGCTGATTTTTCGTGGCTGGTATTCCATTCTGCATATCTTAAGCTACCATATTCGTCAAATTCTATATCGGGTCTGGTTGTCCTCCAGCATTGTTGACAGATTTTTCTTCCCTTTGGTTTCATTTTCGTCTTGGCGGCATTATCTGATTAAATAAAATCATGTTTATCCAACTAATTCATAGTACTTTACACCATATAGCATAGCACATACTGCTTTAAACAACTGTTATCCCTTTGTGACACAAAATTCGGGAATCGCTGCCATAACTTATACAAAAGTTGAGAATATTACATTACACAGACATACTTATCATATACACCTCATACATATTCAAGTAATACTAATACTACTTATTTTATACGCCTTCACTAAGGATTAATTGCTTAGCGTTCTATATATTTCTATTATCCTCCATAATTTATTCACACATAACTATACCAAGTTCGTCAAACTTGCCATACATTATAAGTTCAAGAACTTACCACAATCATATGAGTTTAAGAACTTATCCTAGTCAGACCTTTGGCGTCCATTCGCTGAGGGGTTCAAAAATATTTCATATAATTATGAGTCATGAACTTACCATAAGTATAAGTTTTAAGAACTCGCACTAAACCTTATATTTTCTAACTATACTCTACCTATCTGTTATACCACCGTTTCTGGATCCGGTACTATAATTTCAAGTATAATCACCTCATTAGGGTTGCTTTCAATGTGAGCCTCTATTTAAGCTATTTACTTTGATATTGGCTCGGTTATGGAGGTTAACTCCTTACGATTTGAGGGTATCTTAATTCTTTCCCACCTGATATCTACACATAAATTATCTTGACTAGCATATAATCTATACACACAGCACATAATAGTTTTATATAAGTTATCTTTTATTTTATTTTACGATGAATTTATTCAATTTATCTCCCTTTAAACTCTATATGAGTTATTTGTATTTTCAAAATTTCCCTCTGTCCTAAGGTTATAGCCTATGCTCTACCCCTACTTAAGGTTTCTAACCCTAAAGCTCTGATACCATATTGTGATGCCCCCAAACTCAGTGCTTCACGATACAATTTCTTTGAGCGGAATAAACATTTGATTAGCTGATTAAATTTAAAGCAAGAATGAGCATTTGATTGCCCAACAAGTAATAGCAACAATAAATATTAGCTGAAAGGATTAAATGTTTTCTTTGAATGACACTTCTATAACAAATCAACAGTTGTGAAGTAAGTTGAACCAATAATAACAACATATCAATTCTATATTAAATTTTTGAAATTACGTACTGACTATAAATAAAGATCAGTCAACAGACTATGAACATTGTTTTTAATTTTTGCTAAGGTTTAGCAGAACTTCATCCGCAAACCGTCATAACTTACAGGCACGAGGGTGATCATCCCAATGTGCCCTGTAATGATCAATACTACATACAAGAACGATATTTTTGTTCATCTTATCCGCCTTTGGCGTACAAAAGTTTTTCCATGTTCGGGATGTTCATACTTAGTCGGGAATTTGAACCAAAATAATTTGATTGTATACAATAAAGTGATATCATGTTCAACGATATTTCTAAATCTGTGTGGGTCAAATAGCTTAGACGGCTTTTAATTAATGTATACATACCAGAAATCAATAGGTATGTATCAACATGTGATTAAATACAATAATTATCCAAGTGAGGTCACTTGTATAACCAAGCTTAGAAATTAACGAACAGAATATATATCTTGATCTATAATAACATAATTAAAGAACTTGTACAACATATTATAATCTAATAACTTACTTATACAGAATCATTGCATAAATATATACAAAGGTTAAGATATTTGAACAATGAAAAATAATAGTTCAGATATTCGCTTATGCATGTCCATTGCATAAAGTAAATGCAAAGATAGGATATTTGCCTGATTTGTTGCTTACACAACTTAGTTTTATCTTTTATATCAAGCCTTATCATTAATAACATCATTTATTCGATTAGAATAACATACTATAACACATAGTACTACTATTTGCAGTCAGCACATAACCTAATCACATTGTAATTGGATCATAAACAAACACGTATACAGACAATATATATAAGTCCAGATCAATTTCTGAAATATTTTTGTGTACCGACGACTTTATTAGGTAATTATCGAGTCTAAAACTCTATTCTGTAGTTCAATGTTCATTTAAATAACTTATATATCAGTTATATTATTTTTAAATGACTTATAATAATTTTTTAAAACAATTATTATAATTTATCATGATTTTTCAAACACTGGAATCATTATTAAGTAATTTAAATATTAAATAATTCTATTATCATTAATAATTAAACAATATTAAAATATTAATGAAACCATTGCCAAAATATTACGACTATTTATATTAACTTAAAATATTTTTAAAGTATTAATATTACCCTTAAATAATTTTTAAAACAATTAAAATCATTTTAAATAATTACCATTAATATTTAAATATTAATGCATTATTTATCATAATATTAAAAGTCATTTATTATAACTTAAAATATTTTTAATTCATTTATATCCTTTTTAAATGATTTTTAAATAAATAAAATCATTTTTAAATTATTTATTTAACATAATTAATATATAAATCTAATATCATTAACATTAATTTATTAATGAAATTTACCTTTAAATATTAAAAGTTATATTTTATAACTTAAAATACTTTTATAATACTTAAATAATTTTTATATAATTTTTGAATCAAGTAATTCTATTTTTCCATAATTTATTTAATTCATTTATTAAATTAATTAATTATCATTAATATTAATTAATTAATGAAATTCATCACAAAATATTAAATGTCATTAAAATAACTTAAAATATTTTCTTATAACATAATGAAAATTCTAAATTATTTTCAAGTATTAAAATCATTTTTAAATAATTTATTTAATATTATAATTAAATAAAATTAATATTCCAAAATATTAAATATTAATAAAATATATTTAAAATTATTAAAAACCAATTTTTAGGCTTTAAAATAATTTTTAGTAATTTATTTTCTATTTTTAATAATTAAAAACTATTTTTCTTTAATTATTTAATAAAATAATTAATTTTAGAAAATAAGTGTCACTAAAGGGCCTTATCGCGACAAAACTATCGCTATAGGTGTTCTTGAGCCTGCCCAAATCTTCATAGTCAGTTAACAAGGTACCATGTTTGACCAGTTGTAATTCTTTGATCCTTAAGTTTTTTAGGTTGCTAAAGTATTAAGAATGTAGTATGCATGTAATACTATAACCACCAATAGATTTCATGGCCATACTAGATCACAACAAAGAGATATAATCTCTCAAAGTTGTTGTCAGAGGTTGTTCTTCATTTCTGGGTTAGCCAGAAATGAAGAACAGTTCAGGTTCATACTTTTAGATCCTTATAACTTGCATTCTATAGCTTGTTTGTGTGCACTAAAGGTTCTATTTTGTAGTACTTGTGTCAAGGAACAACAACGTAGCATCAGATCAATCTAACAACATCATAATAGTGAGATCTAGGTCATTCAAAAGCTTGTTAGAAACTTCCTTTGAAGATTTCTGGGTTACCCAGAATCTTCATCTGGTAAGTTGGTTAACCCTTGTTTGACCACGATTATCTATGATCCTGTGCAAGATCTGAGTGATATAATGACATTGTTTATGTAGTCCATGTACCATACTACAACATTAAAACAACAACATGGCCTAAATATCAAACATACGCAAGATCAGAGCCTTGCAAAAACGTTGTTAGACTTCTGGAAAAATTCTGGGTTAGCCAGATTTGTAAAGTCATGGTTGGTTAACGACCTTTGACCATAAATAATTTGTAATATATAGATGATATAAGCATAATATCAGTTCTATATCACAGTCCGCATGACATAGAACCAATCTACAACATAAAACACAACAACCAACTAACAGGTAAAGATCTATGGGCCCTGACATTCGACTGTCAGACCATTTTTAAAAAAAATTCCAGATTTTTGAAATCTTTAATTTTGAGCATATAAATGTTATGGATCTACTATCTAGCAACCCAGATCACTGATTTACACTACCTACAACATATTTAAACATAAAAACTTAACATCTAACATGGAATCAAAGTTCAGATTTCTTGGTTAGGGTTTATACCTTACTTGAACAATACTTGAATCTGGCTTCTTGATTTGTTATGGTGTTGATATGGACTTGATTTTGGACTGATCTATTGGTGTATTTCGTAGGGTTGGAGAGAGAGAGGATTGAGGGTGTGTTTGTTGAACAAATGAGCTTGAATATTACTTTTCTCTCTCTAATTCGATATATATGACTTGGATACAATGAATTTGCTGATAAATTGTGGCTGATATGTGTTATATTTAGTCACATGTGCAATCTTGGTTGGTTACCTACTACAAATATGGCAAGATACACAAGTTATCTCAAATAATGCAAGAGGGGCATTTAGGTCATTTGCCATCTAATTTTAATGGCCAAATTATAATCTTGATGTAGACACTCGAAATTTTCTACACACCTGTTACTAACATTGCAGGACGAAAAATTCGTCTTTCGGAGATAACCCTGGCAGACAGCTCATATCCATTCCGGATACCATCAGAATTTCAGTCTCAACCCCGGAACACACACCGGGAGCCTCAGTTCCAACCTCGGAGATAACCCCGAGTTTCATCCTTGGAGATAACCCCAAGGAATGGCATTGCAGTTCCGGCGATAACCCCGGAAATGCTTGTTTCAAATGCATGCAATCAGCTTCAACCTCAGAACTATCATCGAGGAACTCATTCCAAAGACTTGGAGATAACACCGGGAAGACAGGCACACTTAAAGATGACCCTGGGGAATTCAAACACTTGCGGTGATCCAATCTCGAGAGAGATAACCACGAGCAGCGCGTCGCTTCTCATTTGGCGGAGATAACCCCGGTGAGGGCAAAATAAATCATCTTGCCACCTCAACCCCAAATCACGCCGTCTCAACATCTCAGACATACATTTCTACACAACAATGTCTCACAAGAGCCAAGAAGTTCCAATCCCGAGTGACTATTACGCAGGCAAACTGCTGGATAGAATTTGAAGCTTGAAGACCGTGGGCGTGGTCCCTCTTCCCGACTTCAGACAACCTCTAATCCCATGTCATTGCGTAACTCGACAACGACGCCATCTCAAAGAGGTCTTGTACACCTCAATTAAATGCTCGGATTGAAGTTCTGCAAGTTTAAGCGAACATCGCGGCACGTGCTTGAAAAAGTGGGATTGCATGAAGCCGGGGCACCCCGATGCAATCGAAGATGCATCTGGCGTGCGGCAGTACACTGCATGACCACCAGCTCTATAAATAGAGAGCTTGGGGTGGCTATAATTAAATAGAAAAAGGCGAGGAATCCCTGTCAAATTTGCTCTATACACACCCCATATTGAGTGTTTTCTCATTTCAAACACTTGTTAGCTCACATATAGCTATATTTTTACCGACGGGAGTCGAGTGTTCATCCACTTAGAGTCATAGAAGTCTTCTTTGGCAGCCCACTATAAGCCTTCTTACACTCTATAAAGCTTTTCTCTTCATCTTTGTACACATTATTCTTCACATTGAGAGTCGTGTTATGTGTGTATGCCCGGACTTCGGTTCGTGGTTTTCATTTCTGTTTGTATATATATACTTATATATGTATATATTTATATATGGATTAACATTATCGAGTTATGCCTCGATTGAGCCTAGAGTTATGTCCGGAGCTTTTACTTGTTTATATATATATATATATATATATATATATATATATATGAACTGTTATCGGACTTTGTTCGATGAGCCTGG
Source organism: Panax quinquefolius (assembly GCA_020205615.1). Taxonomy (NCBI): domain Eukaryota; kingdom Viridiplantae; phylum Streptophyta; class Magnoliopsida; order Apiales; family Araliaceae; genus Panax; species Panax quinquefolius. The sequence goes on from CM035158.1 coordinate 50,931,172, forward strand.
ATTTTATATCTGGTGCGTTTATTGCTTTTATATATATATATATACACACTTCTGTCAGGCCTGGAGTTTACTTCGTGGCCTTTTACTGTTTTATTTACATTAAAAGTCACTTTGGAGTTTTGCATGGCGATTGATCATTTTTACCGCTTTCTTTACATTTAGTCACTTTGGAGTTTACTTCGTGGCGGTTGATCGCATTTATTGCTTTATTTACATTTATGATCCCCCATGGAGGTGCTTCGTGGTGGTTGATCATGTCTCTATATATATATTTACCGCTTTTATATATTTACATTTCTGATCCCCCATTGAGGTGCTTCGTGGTGGTTGATCATGTCTGTATATATATTTACAGCTTTTATATATATAATTGCTTACTGCTTTTCATATAAATTGCGGCATCATGTGAGCCTAGGAATCATGGAAGTATGAAAAGGTCTCAATTACTATTGAGCACAGGATTTGAAAAACCTCTTTTACAAAATTTCACTGCTATATCATGTTTAAAATTGAATTTTTTATACAAATTCAAACCCTTTGTATATAGGTGCGAACGAGGCCTCGCACTACTTCCAAATAATAGCACATTGACCCACACACACACAAATTCATATAATAGTTTCTTGAAAAGCAGCGGTCACCGTGGTAACACGGATGTCGGGGGGTGCCTAACACCTTCCCTCCGCATAATCAATCCCCCGAACCCAAATGAATCTCGGTTTCACGAGACCGTTTAGCAGTGTCACATCACCGGGTCGATGTCTAAACCCTTTCTAACAGATTAGTGCAACCGATTTAAAACACCAACTGGCGACTCTTAAAGTCAAATCGTCAACATATACATGTCGGACCTTTTTCACTTATTTTTTCAAACAAATCTCACATAACATGAGAACACCAAAAAACAAGAATAGAAAAGGGACAAATAAAAATTCCGACGTCGAAAGGTGGCGACTCTGCTGGGGACAACTCCAGTAAGAGGGCTTAAGCCGCTACTACAAGCTTTTCAAAACTTTTATATGCTTGTGTGTGAATGTTGAATTTACATTTATGATGAATGTGTACAAATGCATTTACTTATTGCACTGCAATATATCTATCAGTGATATTAGTGCTTCGCACATGTCATCATTTTCATAAACGGTGAGACACGTTGTATGTGAATGTATGTTGTGTGGTTCCTCCACCAGGAGGCTATCATGTCGGTGTTTGATTCTTTGGACTCGTAGGGAGACTAATTCCAACGAGGCTCGTGGAAAGGCACCACCCAGATTCGCTCAGGTTGAAAGACCAGGATTAATTTCTCGTCGAGTAGATTGCGATGATCCGGGAACCTTCACGCCAAAAAAGCCGCAGAGAGTAAACCTAGGATAAGTCGACTCTACGATAAACCAAACGCTTGAGGAAAGTCTCTTCATGCTTTCCATTTTCGATTACTTGTAAAAATATTTACTTGTAAATATCATTTCATGTCAATCCATCATATGAAGAAATATGTGCCCACGCATATTTGAAATTAGCATGTTATTCTGTATTACAAAACAACTAACATCCGTTTTACAGGATAATATTCTTAAAACGGATACATCACATAGCATGTAAACATTTACATTATCCCTAAAAACTAAACTACATAAGTTTTTTGTAGGGGAAACAATTGGGCTTGTTACCCGCTTAAAATCCAAAAAGGCCACGAGCCTATAGCCAATCATGTCTTCTTCCGACCAATCTAATCCCGTTTCTCGAGAAGAATTTGATGGATTAAGTAAACAAATTACAGATTTGGTTGTTCTGCTTAAAGAATTGCATCTGTCTACTCAGGGCTCAAAGATGCCTACACATACAGAATCCTCTTCACAAGGAGGAACTCAAGGTTTGGATAAAACAAATCCAGAACCTCAGTTGGATACAGCCAACAAAGACCTTGAAAACACCCATCTCAAAGGAGATTCAGACACCAGTGATATCAGAAAGAAGGTCCTTCAAATGGAAGAAACCATCCGTTCTCTCAAGAAGATTGGAGCACAAGGGAGTGTTTCATATGCTGACCTTTGCATATTCCTTGGTGTTCATTATCCAGAGAAATTTAAAACCCCTGACTTTGAAAAGTATGACGGATTAGGGGATCCTTACACACATTTGAAGGTGTTCATTGGAGAACTTGGATCTTATGCAGAAAACGAGAAGCTCAGAATGCAGTTATTCCAGAAGAGTTTAGCTGGAGAACCCGTTCATGGTATACCAGATTAGACAACTCAAAGATCCATAGCTGGGAAGAGCTAGCTCACGCCTTCCTTACTCAATCTGACTTCCGGTCTCGGATGGCTCTGGCCCAGTGTCAGTTACCAAGGTCAAGAAACAGTCCAGTGAGTCTTTCAGAGAGTATGCTCAAAAATGAAGGCGCCTTGCTGCTCAAGTTATCCCCTCTATGACGGAACCAAAAATGGTCATGACTTTTATAGACATATAAGCTCCTTTATATGAGAGAGTCTTAGTTGGTATTGGCAAACCATTTTCTGAAATGATCAAACACGGAGAGATAGCTGAGATGGGGTTAAAGTCAGAAAAGATTCAAGACCTAGCCGCCCTTAAGGCAGTTGCTGAACACATCCAGTCTGGAACTTATGGAAACCACCCCCGGAGGGTACATAAAAAGAAAGAGGAAGATGTTTCCTTGATACTACAAGGTCAAAAAGGCAATCAAAATATGCCTATGCAGAGGAGAAACTACTCCCCTTTTCAAGCACAATTTTTAAACTCTCCATTGCCTAAACCTGGAGAAGTAAAGCGCCCTCGAACGTTCACAACCTTAGGGGACTCAGTCGAGAATATTCTTGCTCTTCTGACTACTCAGAAGAAAATCACACATCATCTTCCACCAGCTAACCCTAATGGGAGGGGTTTCAATGCTACTTGGAAGTGTGCTTATCATTCCGGGGAACCGGGACATGATACCCAAGATTGTTGGGCCTTGAAATACAAGATCCAATATTTAATAGAAAACGGTGAGATCTTGGTTACCAAACCAGATCAACCTCATGTGCAAGACAACCATCTTCCTCAACACAAAGAAGAAGAGTTCAATATGATTAGTTGGAGCAATGGACAGAGTTCCAATTTAAATGATGAATCATCCCAGACCATCAAAGACAGTGTTGATAGATGGGATTGCGTAAAGTTCCAAATTGTTATGGAACGAAAGATGAAAGCTCTTTGTAAGTAAGTTGAACATTTGGCAAAACTGGTGATCTATCAGCATCAAGTCACACGCCAGTTAGTCAGCCAGGAGTATGCTTGTCTCCTTCCTTTTGTTATGAATGCTCCATCATCACCTTCAGAAAGTGACGCACTGGAGGACAGGTTGCGAAGAAAGCAAGTGATAAAGCCCGTCGGGATTTTACCAATAAAAGGGAATTTACATACCTAGGCCAACCTATGGAGGAGATATTTCAGATGTTAATCAACGAAGGAAGAATCACCTCCCTTCAACCTCCAATTAATCCATATTCAAGACAGTTCAACTCTGATGGAGTATGTTAATATCATTCACATTCTCGCGGTCACAGCACAGAAGAATGTTGGGCACTCCGCCACCTTATTCAGAACCTAATTGACAGTGGTGTCCTGCAGTTCGCAGACGATGAAACTGTGTTACTCGAGAGTGGGAATACCTGTCCTACCAAATGGAAAGGATTAGTAGCAGTTATATCCGTTGAGGCTGATGAGACTGTCAAACTATTCACAATACAAGCAAGTCAACTCAAAGGAGCTGACAATCCTTTGAAAGTGGCTGCACCAGAGCCAATTTCTTTACCCTTCAGACCATAGTATCTTGTTGTCAACTTACAAAATGTCCCATGGAATTATGGAGAAGCTGAAGGATCCACGTCTCATACCACTGTTACAGTGTCGAAGGAAAATCCATTGTATCTTCCTCAGAGGGTAATGAAGCCCGTCATCAAAGCAAAGGGGAAGATTCCCATGGAGAAGATTGAGAAATTCCTCCGCACTATGGGTCATAATAAAGCCAAGGTGGTTTTAAGCTTAAGAGAAGCTCCACATCAAATCTCAATATTGGACTTGGTTTTCTCTTCCGAGGATCACAGGAAGATCTTATTGAAGGTTTTGGAAGAAGCCTACTTGCCGAAATCAGTGGATGTGGAAAAATTTCAACATCTGGTTGATCAAATTTTTAACAACAATGTGATATATTTCACTGATGACGACATACCGCCCAAAGGGACCGGTCATTGCAAGCTATTGCACATTACAGTTTTGTCCTCCAGGTATATGTTAGCTGGAGTTTTGATAGATGGAGGTTCGCCTCTGAATATGTCCTTATGCCACTTTGGTGAAGATGAACGTCAATCTCAAATGGATCCGGAGTAGACATACGATTATCAATGCTTTTAATGGATTCCGACGAAATTCTGACGGAGAGATTGAGCTGCCAATTGAGATTGGTCCTCATACATTTTGTGTATCTTTTCACGTCCTCAAGATAGATTCAGGATACAACCTGCTATTGGGGAGACCATGGATCCACATTGCTGGAGTCATCCCTTCTACACTTCATCAACAACTTAAATACATTGTTAACAATAGCCTAGTCACTGTCAATGCTGAGCTGGAATGTCCTAAACAAGGAAACATACCACTCATCAGCTTCAATTCAGAAGTTGAGTCGACCAATTTTTATACTTTGGAAGTGAGCAACACGCAATACCATCCTATTGGAGCACCACTTCCCGTACCCAAGATTTATGCCGAAGTGATGGCAGCTACACAAGAAATGATGTCATTGGGTCATCAGCCTAGACAAGGGCTGGGTAAAGAGCATCAGGGTATTAAGCACCCAATTCAAATGCCCAGTCAAACTGGGACAGCGGGACTAGGCTATTCTGTCAGTTCCAGTCATAGGAATCCTCATAAGCACAAACAGATTCCTCAAGCTTCCGCCACATGGTGATTATCTCCATATGTGATTCCTGAGCCTATACAGTCTCCGATAAAGGTGTCAGCCCATATTATGGCTATGCTATTTCCCAAACCAGTACCGCTTAAAGCAAAGGAAGTTATGATTCCTGATCCCGAAGTGGAAGAGAGGGAATGGAAACATAAACATGGCATCGCCCTGATGATGTCGGGCATACGCATCATTGTCCATGATGAACATACAAACAGATACACCCTAGACGATGATTGCCCAGATGTTATGGTCATCATTCAGGAGAAGGAGGACGATGATAGCCCCTCCATCACTGTAGTCCATCGGGACTTTACCCTCAACAATTGGAGCAGCACTCCATGCATTGGTCGACGAGGGTAAAATGGACAGAAAATCCCTCTGCCCTGTAGATAACTTTAATTGTTTACTTTTCTGTATAGTATTAGTAGTTATTTTATCAGTACATGCTGACACTTTGTATGATTAAGCAGTTTCATATATTAAGTGAAAGCATATTTTGTTTTAGGACACTGAATTTAGATGTGCATGTACTTGCTGATGAGGTGCCTTTTCTCCACAAGGACTGTAACTTTGATGAAAAGTTGGACTCAGACTTGATGAAAATACAAGAGGACATTGAGACACCTAAGGAGATTAAAGAATGGGTTGAAGACAAACCTAAACCCAACCTTGATCAAACCACTTCTTTCAATCTCAGAACAAAGTGTATCCAGGATGTGTTACATGGTCTCATAAAGACATGGTAGGCTTGTCCACTGACATTATCTTTCATCGCCTTCCCATTAAAGAGGGATTTAAGCCAGCCAGGCAGAAGCTCAGGTGATTGAAACCTGAGTGGAGTTTAAAGGTGAAAGAAGAAATTGTGAAACAATTTCAAACTGGCATTATCATAGTGTCTACATATCTTGAATGGATATCTAACATAGTTCCCGTGCCTAAATTGGGAGGAAAGGTGCGAGTCAGCGTGGATTACCGGGATTTGAACAAAGCTTGCCTTAAAGATAGCTTTCCTGTTCCATTTATCCACATTCTTATTGACAACACTACTCAATACGGCATGTACTCCTTTGCTGATTGCTTTGCGGGGTATCATCAAATTATGGTCGCTGAGGAGGATCGTGAGAAAACTGCTTTCATCACGCCTTGGGGAAACTTTTGTTATACACGGTTGTCATTCGGCCTCATCAATGCCGGAGCAACCTATCAGTGAGTTATGATGGCTCTTTTCCATGACTTAATACACAGGCAGATAGAGATCTACGTGGATGACATCATTGTCAAGTCCCGAAGGGAAGAAGACCACTTAGACCATCTCAAAAAGCTTTTCAATAGGTTGCGTAAGTACAACTTGAAGTTGAATCCATCCAAGTGTGCCTTTGGTGTTAAATCAGGCAAGTTGCTAGGTTTCCTAGTCAACCACAAAGGGATTGAGCTGGATCCCACCAAAATCCAAGCCATCACTGAAATGCCCATTCCTCAGATAGAGAAGGAAATACGGGGATTTTTGGGAAGAATCAACTTCATTAGCAAATTTATTTCTCAACTCATAACAACCTGTGAACTCATCTTCAAGTAGTTAAGGAAGAACTCCTCCATGAAATGGAACGATGAGTGTCAGAAAGCCTTCCTTACAATCAAAGAGCAGTTGGTTAACGCTTTTGTCTTGGTACCTCCCAGGGATGATGTTCCCGTGTTCATGTACCTGTCCATTAATGACAATGTTATGGGTTGCATGCAGGGGATAGAAAGACAATAGAGGCCAAGAGCGAGCTATCTATTACCTTAGCAAAAGATTCAGCAGCAGTGAACACAAGTACACTCTGATTGAGAAGACTTGTGCTTTAGCATGGGCTTCCATGAGGTTACAACATTACCTCTATGGTCACATAACCCATCTCAAATCCCGCATGGATCCTCTCAAGTATGTGTTCAGTAAGCCCATACTGAATTATCGGTTGTCCAGATGGCAGTTGATCCTACAGTGATTTGACACCATCTACGTAACGTAAAAGTCTATCAAAGGTCAAGGAATTGCGGATCAACTGGTTGTCGCACCTGCAAAGGATTACAAACCCTTGGAAACATACTTCCCCGATGAAGGGTCAGCGACAATTCAAAGAACACCATCGAAGACGATACATGCCGCCAGACGTGGAAAATGTATTTTGATAGTTGTTAACATAGAAGGTTACGGAGATGGAGTAGTTCTAGTATCCCAGATGACGGGAGGCAGATATCCGTCGTGAGTCAAATTGCGATTTAGCGGCACCAACAACACACGGTGAGTATGAAGGTCATGTCGTGGGGCTAAAACTTGCCCGTTCAATGGGCATCAGACGGTTAACTGTGTTTAGGGATTCTGAATAAGTAATCAAACAATCCATAGGAATCTACCAAACCAAAGAACTACATTTTCTGCCTTACCATTGGCAAGTTTTACAGATGGCTTTGGAGTTCGAAGAAATCTCCTTTCTACACATTCCTCGTAATAGGAATGATTTTACGGATGCGCTAGCAACATTAGCCTTCTTGATTCACATACCTGACAAGGAAAACATGCCAAACATCACATTTGCCCTGCAAAAGGCCCTAGTCTATGGGAACTATGTTGGAGAAGTATCGGATGAGCTACCTCCCATCCACAACCCTTGGTATCAACATATCAAGGAGTATCTGCAAGATGGATATACACCCGCTGAGGCGAGCCTGACTGAAAAGAGGCGGATCCATCGAATGTCTATGAAATTCTACTTGAGCGAAGATGCACTCTACAAAAGAGATGCAGGATTAGGTCTCCACAGATGTTTGGACAAGGACCAAGCTCAGAGGCTCATGAATGAGATCCATGGTGGAGTATGTGGTCCATACATGAGCGGACCCCTACTTGTTAAGAAGATCCTCAGAACAGGGAATTATTGGCTTACGCTCAAAGGTGACTGTGGTGATCACGTCAAGAGGTGCTATCAATGCCAAATTCATGAAAATTTTATCCACGCCCCTCCAAGGGAACTCCACAATATGAGTTCGCCATGGCCCTTCTCAATGTGGGGAATGGACGTGATCGGGCCCATCGAGCCCAAAGCCAGTAATGGACACCGGTTTATCCTCACCATGATCGACTACTTCACCAAGTGGGTAGAAACAGCCTCCTTCCCCATGGTTACCAAAGAAGTCATCAATGCTTTCATCAAAAACAATGTCATTTGTTGATATGGACAACCAGAGGTAATTGTGTCAGATAATGCTAAGAACCTCAACAATAAAATGATGGAGGAGTTATGCAGTAAATTCCACATCAAACACCTTAACTCCGTCATCTACCATCCAAAGATGAATGGTGCTGTTGAAGTGGCTAATAAAAATATCAAGAAGATCATGCAGAAGATGTCCGCCAATCACAAAGGATGGCCTGACCTCTTGCCTCTGACTTTATTAACCTATAGAACTTCAATGCGTACTTCCACTGGGGCAACCCCTTACTCATTAGCCTATGGGATGGAAGCAGTGCTCCCCATAGAGGTGGAAATAGAATCCATCAAAGTGTTAATAGATGCTCAGCTGGATGAAGACCAATGGGTACAAGACAGGTATCACCAATTGTCTCTAATAGACGAAGGGTGAACCGCGACTATCTTCTATGGTCAGTTATATCAGCAAAGGATCGCCAGATCCTACAACAAGAAAGTCTGGCTAAGTCAGTTTAAACAACATGACTTGGTTTTGAAGAAGATCATTGACAACCAAGATCAATCCAAGGGAAAATTCTCTCTAATTGGGAAGGCCCGTTTGTTGTCAAGGAGATATTGATAGGAGGCGCTCTCAGATTGCAGGAAATAGATGGCGATGAATTTCCACAGCTTATTAACTCGGACACCGTGAAATGGTACTATGTCTAAGGTCACCATCAAACGAAAATCCTGGTTTTGGATCATCAGATCACCAATCATTTCAGGTTCTTTAACCCTCATTACACATAACCTTGCTTTTTTATCCATCTGCCCCTCAGGGAAAAACACACTTTTCAAACAAGCAGCCTGGTTTCACTTCATACAACTCCGGTTATCCCATCAGGGATTGAACCTTTAATACCTGCAGTTTATCCTGAAGACGAGATTTAACTTTTCACATGTAACGCCCCAGAAAAATCGGATTTTTTGATAATTAAATTTTTATTTGATTATGTGGATTAAATGAATTTAATTAATTATTTATGGGAGTTAGCAAATTGAAGGTCGTTCTATGACCTAGACATATCGGAATGTCGTAGTATTTTGGCTACGTGGTAGAATTAAAGTATTTGAATTTCCAAGATGAAAATAAAAGCTTTCCGAGAAATTTTCTGAAAAATACTATTCATGCATTTCTGCTCAGGAATTATTTTTGAACTTCCGAGAAATACATAATGATAGAATATCAAGGTGAGATAAAATATCCAATAATATTTCAGTTATGACAAACGCAGTTTTTCGCCTGCGGACTTAAAACCTAACGGTCAGGGAAAGGGAGTTCTGAGAAGGAAATGAAATGTGTATAATGAATTAAAGCAATGATCGTATAATATGTAGGTATTGTACAAAGTAATGAATACAAGTATAATACAAAGTATTATACAAGTAGGTATGAATGATGGAATGTCGAATATAAATAAGTATTAGAGTTGGAATACGAGATTAATACGTGGATTATACGTTATAAGGCTTTAAGCCTATTTATTGGACTTGTAGGATTTGTTAGGAATTATATAAGCCCAAGTGTAGAAATGTGTAAGCCCAATGCAAGCTAATGATAAAGCCCAAAGAATTGTTTATGCAAGCCCAATGTATAAGTTAGGTTAATTAAAACTTAAGCCTAAACTATTAATCCAATGGATTAGGAGGATTCATGGGGCAACCCATGATCACATGGGTGATCTTGGTGGCCAAGAAATAAGTGTGATGAGCAAGTAGACTTAAGGGTTAAGCAAAGAATAAGTTAAGTAACTTAAAGGCTAAGTAAAGTGCTTATGTGTGATGAGCAAGCAAAGTGCTTTTATGTGATGACCAAGTAACTTAATGGCTAAGTGTTGTGATGAGAAAGTAAAGGATAAGCTATGTGCTAAGCAAGTATACTTAAGAGTTAAGTAAATGTGGAGGCCAAGTTAACTTAATGTCTAGGTAATGAATAGTAAGGAGGCGATTAAGGAGGTGGGTTGGATTAATGACCAAACTACCCTAACCTTAGGAAGTCCTATAAATAGCAAGCTTAGTATTCATTTTGTTGGTTGTTCATTTCATCCAACAAGTTGAGAGCTTATTGGTTAGAGATAATAAGCTACAAAAGCTAGAACAAGTTAGCCTTTGAGAATTCAAGAAGCAAGAAGGAGATTAAAGATTAACCAAGTGATTATCAAGGGTAAGAACTTAAACCATGAATCTCTTTCTCTTCCATAGTTAGAGAAGTGGGTAGTGGTAGAACATGTATGCTAAGGAATGATAAGAATGATTAATCAATGGACTTAAGCCGTATAAGTCATGAATAAGTAATTCAAACTTAATTAAGTTATGAATTTATGAAGAGTTTATATGAACTACTCATATGTGTACTTTAATAAGATTGTATGATAATAAGAAGCAAGAATGGTGGTTAAAAGACTTAATCTATAATAAGTCATGAGAAAGGAAGTCATGAGTAGTTTATACTTTTATAAGTTATAAACTCACAAAGAACAAGTAATAACTTATCATGTTTATAAGTTAATGAAGTATGTATGTCAAGATGTTAATATGATGGATTGAATCCATTTGAAGCGAAGAACAAATCTTACAAAATGAAGTTAAGGCAGAATTCACGAGTTTGGACGATAATCGTCGAATTCGTAAAATTCTCGGAATGGAAGTCGAATTTTGATATTAAGCTTGGAAACATTGGTTTTCAATGGAGACAAGTCTTATTTGGCATTATAGAGTAGCGGACTTGAGAATAACCGAATTGCAACTTAGAACGAAGAAACGAGCGTTGAACGTTCACGAACGTTTACCGTTTTTGTTAAAAATGGACTAATAGGTGAATTTTTAGCTAACAAAGTCAAATAGATAAAATTCTTGCATGAACGCATAGAATATGTGATTTGTGAACCATAGGCTTTTGAACGAGCCAATTCGGACTTATAACGAAGAAGATATGCATCCGAGAATTTCGCAAAGTTGGAAAACTGTCAAAATTTTCTGAGGCACAGAGTCGGTATTGTGCGACTCGAGGAACAAAGGCTGTGGCCAAAGATGAGGTAGAGAGAGGGTAGCTTCGCTAATTGGTAGCTTGGCATTGCAGCATATTTATAAGAAAGGAGACTCGCGCCGCAACGCCGAGTCCGAACCTTAACCATCGCTTAAGTCACGCCATGCGTGACGTGACACGTAGATGAATAAGCCGTCTTGGTCAGGCAAGCCTTAGGGTTACATAGAGATAAATGATTATGAAGATAAAAGGAAAGACAAATGAATTAACACAACCTTAACAAACATAAGGTGACATTATTAAGATATTGTTAAACCTTAAGTATGATCACTTAGGGTTGAAGATAAGTAATTGAACGTGAACGATATGCAGTAAGTGTACTTAACCAATGACGATCAAGTTTTGATTAATAACGTAAGAATGTTAGTAAGTCGTGAGGAAGGATGATTAACTCGAAATGAGTGGTATTAATAATAATTTCAGTTAAGTTATAGAAGTAAAGAAGTTGGTAAGAATGATGTAAGTTATAATGGTAAGCCGGAACCAATAATAATAAATCTAATACATGATTAGATTGAGAAGAAGTGTAAGATTCATTAGGAACCATGTATGTTCATTCATGACCTAATGTGGTATGTTATATGGTTATGTGTTGTAGAGACCGTAAAGACTGAAAGGAAAAGTAATTTTACTGTAGCAGACGCTGAAGGCAAGTTTTCTTAAACGTTTGTCTAACCTTCGTGTTAGCCAGGTTTTCAGTGATTCATGTTATAAGATGCATGAATTGTTTTAAGAAAATGTTGATGCCAGTTTTACCTCGGCTAGACTAATCTTGAAGATTGATTGATTTATTTTCAAGTCTTTCAATATAGAATTGATAACGCTATCCTACGCCAATTGTTTGGTGCGGATTCAAGGTAAGCCTGAGTATGAATAAACAAATGTATTTTTCATCGATTATTTTATGGGCACGCGAGGTTGCCAAAACTTAAACGTACATACGTTTAAAGGATGTAGTGTTGATCAACATAGAGTACTATGGGCTGATCCCCCAGAAGTGCTCGTAAGATATGCCAGACTTACGGACTTAGTGTCGGGTTCTCCTTTTAAAAGAAATTATGAAACGCTCATGGTCTTGAGCCAGAATTGATGTTTTACTGAATATTGTTATTGTAAAATGTTTTGAAGGAAAAGAAGTGCTATTTTGAATTATTGATAGTACTTCGTAAATATTATACAGTTATTGAAGATATACGATTCATATGTTTCAAGCATGTCGTTTAAAAGAAATTGTTGTACTTGTTGAGCTTGTTATGGTCACTCTTGCTTGAACCATATGAATGCAGCTAGGATCGAATGAACCGAGGGATCCGACAAGGAGAAAGGAAAGACGAAGATGAACGATTAGTTTACCTTGTAATAAACTTGTAAGTTTTATATATCATAGTATGATGAACAAAGAATGTAATGGTTTTAGAACCTGGGAACGGGATGTAATATTATTAATGTAATAAGAATGTCGTCGATACACACATTTTGATGTCATTTCAATAGAATGAATGTACAGTTATGAGTATGGTGTAGCACCATCTGTCGGGTTGGAAGATACCCGAATTTGGGGGCGTCACAGGTTGGTATCAAAGCATTAGGTTATAAAACTTAAGGGGGAAGAACCTTAGGCTAATAACCTCGTTAAGGAAGAAAAGTCTGAAGAAAGTAAACTCGAGCTTTACTTAAATTGAATGAGTCAATAAGGTATTGAGTAAACTTAGTACCGAAGAATTTAAAAGATGGAAAGTAACCCTAAATAAATTAAATGTGATTTGTGCTTATACTATTGTGTGTGATGTACTAATCAACATATGTGTTATTGTAGGATGTCGATCGATAGCTTGATGTATAGAGATATACATGCGATGAGCGAAGAAACTATGAACAGAGTAGAGCCTGTACCCATGCCAAACAAGCGGAGGTACCATTAGTCTTTAGAGGAGTGGGAGCAGTGAGAGTACTTTTCTCGAGGAGGACTACTCAAGAGAGAGATATGGATATAAAGCGTCGTATCTTAATATGATGGGTACATGAGGAGGAGGAAATGGAGGTAACATCGGTTAATACGGTGGTACCTACACTAGAAGTCAATACCTCCAGATGCAATGAGAGCATCAGATCTGGCAAAGCTAACAAGAGGAATGTGCAACTGAGTACAATTGTGCAGAATCAGAGTGAGAGATTAATTATCTCCATAAAGCTAAGGTGTCTGCAGAAGCAGATTTTGAGTCAGAGCACGATAGGCAGGTTCTTATGACAGAGCAGGCTAGGGTCTATAAGTAAGAGGTCGATGAGCTTCGTAAGAAAACTGATTAAGAGAGACTAGAAGATAGCGCGGATGTCTTACATCCATGAGAATGCTCATAAGGATTTCAAGATGAAAGTTGCTTGTTATTCCATTGGGACAGGACAAACTCGACATACTATTAGTCGAGATACTGTAGCGAAGATTGTGAATGAGAAACACGAGGACGCTGTTATGCATTATTAGAAATATAGAGTTATAAATATGTGTGTAGTGATGTAAAACCCTCTTTTGTATAAAAGGGTAGTCTTTTTGTAGATCCCAATTTTTGTGAAGTTCAATTGCAGGATAGAAATGTAATAGCTTCTGGCTATGGGAGCAAAGTGTAAATAGTTTCAAATTATGAAGAAGCATATGAATATAATGAAGTTTTCATTTAATATGTTTTGTTATGGTATGAGTTGTTATGTGGTGAATAATAACGAAGTAAGTAAATAGATAATAATGAAATTCTATCATAAAATGTCGTCAAGGAGAAGACAACGTAATCAGGAAGCGGAATCACGTAATGATAATCAAGGGTGGTCAAAACAACCCTGTGCAGGAGTTCTTTAATTTATTAACGGCTGCATTTAACTAAACCGGGGGTAGAGTACATGCGGAACCTAGGTTAGCCAGAATGATCATAGGTCCGCCAGAGTTCAAAGGAACAACGGACCCATTAGAAGCCCAAACATGGGTAAAGGAAATAGAGAAGGCGTTTATTATTATAAAGTGTAGGTGAGGCGCAAAAGACTTCTTTTGTGACATACATGATGAAAGGGGAAGCCAACTTTTGGTGGGAGGCTCACCAGGGTGGGGCTAGAACAGATGTGATAACGTGGGAACAGTTCAAGAAGGTTTTCTTCGAGAATTATTTCCCTACAAGCATGTAAGGGAGGATGGAGATTACGCTCTTAGAACTTAAACTAGGGGACATGACGGTTCTCCAGTACGCGACCAAATTCAATGAATTGGCAAAGTTTGCTCCACATCTAGTGGACACTGAGGATAGGAAGGCTCGTAGGTTTGAGTCGGGCCTGAAACCTTGGCTTTATAGTAGGATTTCGATGTTCCAGAGTGTTTCTTATGGGACCATTCTAGAGAAACGATTATAGCAGAGGGTGGTATTGAGGCGTTGACTCAATACCACAAGGAACGGAAGAATAAGAGCAAGGGAGAGGGAGGAACCAAGGCAGAGAATGCCAGTGGCAGTATGCCAAAAAGAAAGAATTTTAACTCCGGGAATACTAGAGTGGGACAAGGGGATCCTAAGCGTAAGATTGAAGCGTGTAAGACATGTGGAAAGACTTATTTAGGAGTCTGTCTGAAAGGGAGATCGGTTTGTTATAACTGTGGACATGAGGGTCATATATTACCCAATTATCCTAAATCCTAAGAAAAACCATAGCTGTTTTGTGTGTGGGTCGTTGGACCGCATGGCAAGAAATTGCCCAAAGAAGGGGTCGGAGGAAAGTAAAGGTGTTAGTAGTGGTAAGTTAACCCTTATTAGACCACCATCATCGGGTAGACCTATGACCCATACTATTATTATGACGGTCCAAGATGCGGTTGCATCAGCGAGTGTAGGTATCATTTCAGTCAATAAAATGTATACTTATGTGCAGTTTAATTGGAGTGCTACTTGTTCTTTTATAGCATGAGAGTGTGCTAAGTGATTAAGTTTATTCCCGAAAAGGATTATAAATACCTCTAAATATTAAGGTAGAGAATAAGGGAAATAACCTTCATTGAGTATATTCGTGGGAAATGGTTTCATGAATAAGAAATGTAAGCAAATATCGGTAGATAAGTACCGATAAAGTTGAGAGAATTTGAAGTAATTCTCGGTATGAATGAGTTGATTAACCATAAAACTTTAATAAGTTGTTAGAATAAAAGTATGAATCTTCGGTTTTCTAAGATAATCCAAGGTAGTAATTTATGGTAATAAAATACCGCGATGCTCTTGTTGTCTAATGGTGATGCAAGTTAGGAGGATGTTAAGGAAGAAGATGAGTCGTTACGGTTGCGTATCGACTATCGTAATAGGAGTAAGTTAGCGGTTAAGAATAAATACACATGGCCCAGGATCGATGATCTATTGGATCAATTGAAGAGGGCAAAGAATTTTTCTAAGATAGATTTGCGTACGAGATATAGTCGATTGAAAGTAAGGAAGAAGGAGGAGGTACCTAAGATGACGTTCAGAACTCGTTATAGTTATGACGAGTTTCTGGTTATGTCGTTTGGGTTAACTAATGTGTAGAAGTTAGACTTTCTGTAAGGAGTGCCGAGCAAGTCGGTGGAAAATTGATAGGTACTCTTGTGAGGTGCTATGGTTGAAAGTACCATTAGCGTCACAGAGTGTTCAAATATTATTTGGACGAGGGTGTCGTAATGATCCTTGGTGATATTCTAGTCTAATTTAAGATGTCAGAAGATCACGTTGAACATTTGAAGTTAGTGTGAGAAACACTACGGAGGGAGAAGTTGGATATAGAATTCACTACGTGTGAATTGTAGCTTAAAGAGATAGACAAAATTTGTTATTGAGAAGTATGTTGGGAATGAGAAGGGAGAAAATAGTTTTCAGGAGCTAAAAAGAAGGTTAAGTGAGGCATCTGTATTGTCTTTATCAGATGATACGGGGGATTTTATAGTGTATCTCGAGGTTTCACATAGATGACGGGGTTGCGTGCTCATATAGCATGGCAAGGTCATTACGTATGCATCACGCTAGTTAAAGAATTATAAGGAGGTTTATCCTACTTATGATCTATAATTGGCAGCTGTAGTTTTTGAATTAAAAATCTGAAGATAGTATTTATATGAGGAGAAGTGTGAGATATACACGGACTCTAGGAGTCTGAAATATATCTTCACACAAAAGGAGTAGAATATACGGTAAAGAAGGACTGGGATATTTTATATTATACAGGGAAGGAAAACGTAGAAGCCAGCGCATTGTGTAGGAAGGGTAGGGAAAAGCTATCAATGTTAACAAGTTATAATGAGTTAATAACGGAGATGGCGAGAACAGAGTTAGAAGTTAATTTATGGAATGAAGCGGTAGAGATGTTATCCACAATGTAGACTCAATCCACGAAAATGGAACGAGTTGAGTAAGTACAAATAGGTAACGAGAAAGGTAAGCGAATGAAGAGAAGATCAAGTATCATCTTATTTTGAAGGAGGAATTTGAGTTTCAAATAATTCCGAGTTAAAAGAAGAATTAATAAGAGGGAGATAACATAATGTGTTAGCAAATGCTTAATTTCCAATTCAGATTATTGATAAGAAGTGACAAGTCATGTGAATTAAGATAATATCTTCAGTGAAAGTGAAATGGGAGGAACCACAATGCCGAAGAAGCATCGTGGAAACTCGAGTTTAAAATGATGAAAAAATTTTCCTCATTGGTATATATAATTGTAGCGAGATTCTGGGGACAGAATCCTTATAAGGGGGGAAGAGTGTAACGCCCCAGAAAAAATCGGATTTTTTTTTAGAATTAAATTTTTATTTAATTATATGGATTAAATGAATTTAATTAATTATTTATGGGAGTAAGCTAATTGAAGGTCGTTCTATGACCTAGACATATCGGAATGTCATAGTATTTTGGCTACATGGTAGAATTAAAGTATTTGAATTTCCAAGACAAAAATATAAGCTTTCCGAGAAATTTTCCGAAAAACACTATTCACGCATTTCTGCTCAGGAATTATTTTTGAACTTCCGATAAATACGTAATGATAGAATATCAAGGTGAGATAGAATATCCAATAATATTTCAGTTATGGCAAACGCAGTTTTTTGCCTGCGTACTTAAAACCTAACGATTAGGGAAATGGAGTTCTGAGAAGGAAATGAAATGTGTATAATGAATTAAAGCAATGATCGTATAATATGTAGGTATTGTACGAAGTAATGAATAAGAGTATAATACAAAGTATTATACGAGTAGGTATGAATGATGGAATGTCGTATATAAATAAGTATACGAGTTGGAATACGAGATTAATACGTGGATTATACGTTATAAGGCTTTAAGCCTATGTATTGGACTTATAGGATTTGTTAGGAATTATATAAGCCCAAGTGTAGAAATGTGTAAGCCCAATGCAAGCTAATGATAAACCCAAAGAATTGTTAATGCAAGCCCAATGTATAAGTTAGGTTAATTAAAACTTTAGCTTAAACTATTAATCCAATGGATTAGGAGGATCCATGGGGCAACCCATGATCACATGGGTGATCTTGGTGGCCAAGAAATAAGTGTGATGAGCAAGTAGACTTAAGGGTTAAGCAAAGAATAAGTTAAGTAACTTAATAGCTAAGTGTTGTGATGAGCAAGTAAAGGATAAGCTATGTGCTAAGCAAGTATACTTAAGAGTTAAGTAAATGTGGAGGTCAAGTTAACTTAATGTTTAGGTAATGAATAGTAAGGAGGTGATTAAGGAGGTGGGTTGGATTAATGACCAAACTACCCTAACCTTAGGAAGTCCTATAAATAGCAAGCTTAGTATTCATTTTGTTGGTTGTTCATTTCATCCAACAAGTTGAGAGCTTATTGGTTAGAGATAATAAGCTACAAAAGCTAGAACAAGTTAGCCTTTAAGAATTCAAGAAGCAAGAAGGAGATTAAAGATTAACCAAGTGATTAACAAGGGTAAGAACTTAAACCATGAATCTCTTTCTCTTCCATTGTTAGAGAAGTGGGTAGTGGTAGAACATGTATGCTAAGGAATGATTAGAATGATTAATCAATGGACTTAAGCCATATTAGTCATGAATAAGTAATTCAAACTTAATTAAGTTATGAATTTATGAAGAGTTTATATGAACTACTCATATGTGTACTTTAATAAGATTGTATGATAATAAGAAGAAAGAATGGTGGTTAAAAGACTCAATCTATAATAAGTCATGAGAAAGGAAGTCATGAGTAGTTTATACTTTATAGGTTATAAACTCACAAAGAACAAGTAATAACTTATCATGTTTATAAGTTAATGAAGTATGTATGTCAAGATGTTAATATAATGGATTGAATCCATTTGAAGCGAAGAACAAATCTTACAAAATGAAGTTAAGGCAAAATTCACGAGTTTGGACGATAATCGTCGAATTCGTAAAATTCTCGGAATGGAAGTAGAATTTTGATATTGAGCTTGGAAACATTGGTTTTCAATGGAGACAAGTCTTATTTGGCATTATAGAGTTGCGGACTCGAGAATGACCAAATTCCGACTTAGAATAAAGAAACTAGCGTTGAACGTTCATGAACGTTTATCGTTTTCGTTAAAAATGGACTAATAGGTGAATTTTTAGCAAACGAAGTCAAATAGATAAAATTCTTGCATGAACGCGTAGAATATATAATTTGTGAACCGTAGGCTTTTGAACGAGCCAATTCGGAATTATAACGAAGAAATTATGCATCCGGAAGTAAGGCACAGAGTCCGCACCGCAGCGCGACTCCAGGCACAAAAGCCCGCGCCACAGTGCGAGGCCGAGAGAGGGTACATCGCTAATCTGGCGCCTTGGCAATATGGGCTATTGAAAAGGAGACTCATGTGCGCATGCCACCGAAGTCCGGACCTTAACCATCGCTAAGTCACGCGCAGTACGTGACACGAGATGATGAATGGCCGCAGCAATACCGGCCTTGACCTTAGGGTTTGCATAAAGATAAATGATTATGAAGATAAAAGGAAAGATAAATAAAGTAACACAACCTTAACAAACATAAGGTGACATTATTAAGATATTGTTAAACCTTAAGTATGATCACTTATGGTTGAAGATAAGTAATTGAACGTGAACGATATGCAGTAAGTGTACTTAACCAATGACGATCAAGTTTTGATTAATAACGTAAGAATGTTAGTAAGTCGTGAGGAAAGATGATTAACTCGAAACGAGTGGTATTAATAATAATTTCAGTTAAGTTATAGAAGATAAAGAAGTTGGTAAGAATGATGTAAGTTATAACGGTAAGCTGGAACCAATAATAATAAATCTAATACATGATTAGATTGAGAAGAAGGGTAAGATTCATTAGGAACCATGTATGTTCATTCATGACCTAATGTGGTACGTTATATGGTTATGTGTTGTAGAGACCGTAAAGAATGAAAGGAAAAGTAATTTTACTGTAGCAGATGCTGAAGGCAAGTTTTCTTAAACGCTTGTCTAACCTTCATGTTAGCCAGGTTTTAAGTGATTCATGTTATAAGACGCATGAATTATTTTATGAAAATGTCGATGCCAGTTTTACCTCGACTAGACTAATCTTGAAGATTGATTGATTTATTTTCAAGTCTTTCAATATAGAATTGATAACGCTATCTTACGCCAATTGTTTGGTACGGATTCAAGGTAAGCCTGAGTATGAATAAACAAATGTATTTTTCATCGATTATTCGATGGGCATGCGAGGTTGCCAAAACTTAAACGTACATACGTTTAAAGGATGTAGTGTTGATCAACATAGTAGTACTATAAATTTGATCACCCGAAGTGCTCGTAAGATATGTCGGACTTACGGACTTAGTGTCGGGTTGTCCATTTCAAAGAAATTATGAAACGCCTCGTGGTCTTGAGCCGTAATTGATGTTTCTTGAATATTGTTATTGTAAAACGTTATGAAGGAAAAGAAGTGCTATTTTGAATTATTGATAAGATTGTAACTATTATCTGATTATTAAAGATATACGATTCCTATGTTTCAAGCATGTCGTTTAAAAGAAATTGTTGTACTTGATGAGCTTGTTATGCTCACTCTTGCTTGAACCATATGAATGTAGCTAGGATCGAATAAACCAAAGGATCTGACAAGGATAAAGGCAAGAGGAAGATGAATGATTAATTTACCTTGTAATAAACTAGTAAGTTGTATATATCATAGTATGATGAACAAAGAATGTAATGGTTTTAGAACCTGGGAACGAGATGTAATATTATTAATGTAATAAGAATGTCGTTGATACACACATTTTGATGTCGTTTCAATAGAATGAATATACAGTTATGAGTACCGTGTAGCAACATCTTTCGGGTTGGAAGATACCCGAATTTGGGGAAATCACATCACACCTGCCGTTTGTCCCAAGCATGGGATCAAACTTTCATTTCCCCGTAGTTCATTCTACAAATGGGATTCAATTTCTTCGGTCACAAATCGTCCGGAGGGGCAAACTATGTCAACCTGATCTCCTTGATACCCAGGAGTACGTAGGCAACCATATTCTATATGGCACAGTCGCAATAAAAAAACAAAAAAAAACATTTCAACCCGTTCTCTACAAAAACAAAAACAACAAACACCCTTCTTCATCAATAAAGCTTCTACACCCATTTACACCTTTTACATTCAGCGTTGAACCTCTTACACCAGGTTCGAACTATGCAGACCTGATCTCCTCTTCAATAGGAGTACGTAGGCAGCCATTTATGGTTCAATCTAACCTCCTACCAAAATACAAAGACTTGTCACATGGTACTGGGATCAAACTTCAATCCACCACATTTCATCGGCTTCAGACCAAAGGGTTGGAACAACCTAACCTCTCCTCACAAATAGAAGATTCAACGACCATCTAAACTGCGGTTGTGCCTCAAAGAGCAACACCAATCCATAAGAGATGGAACTAACTAGGCTCCTCATAAATAGGAGTACTGGAGACCATCTGTGGTGCGGTCAATCTCAGAGAGGAAAAACCACACTCCTCTCCACATCTCCATACAGAAACCAGTCCCAAGACACCAAAGATAGTAGGGATACACACAGATCAATGATCCATTTTGGAAGATCCTGCGATGTCTCAATGTCCACACATTAAGGATGAGTTCAGAATACATCAAGATCACAAGCCTTGAAGAAATAGGCAAATATCAAGCAAGTATCAAGGCACAACTGAAAGGGAAGTGAATCAAAATATCTTTCCCTGCCATATATAATATTGTTTGATATATACTTATGTGTTGTACATGACAAATTGGCTAAGTTAGTCTGTGCAGAAAAAATATAAGTCTATCTACGAATCTGTGTGTATGCGGACTATCAGATCTAACATAGCATCCCTCTCCAAAGAAGGAGGTAACGCTGCAAGCTCCTGCCCAATGGTATCTACACGAGCTAGCAGATCTGAGGCTAACTGTACGGTGGCATGATGCTCATCAATGTATACACTCGATCGCAAGGACGACGATCGTGAGGGATCTCATCTTTGAAATCATCGCGTGGCCACATCCCGGGCAGATAGGGAAACATCCCGCTCTACAATCAATGCATCTCTGGCTTATCTAGCCTCGTCTCTCTCTAATAGAGTTGCGTCTCTCCCATCAAGAGCTGTCAACATCAATGCCCTAGCCTAATCTCTCTCAAAGGTCATCACACTACAAGAAAAAGGCCTAACAGCGACCAAGACTATCGGTGATCAGATATCCCGGTCCATGAGATAATACTTATAGCGACCAACATCGTGATCGTAATTTAATCTAGTCATTTATTTACTATCAAATGACCGCACGCGATCACGACATTAATATTCCTCCCAAAATTGGTGCAAAAAAGTTGGCGCGTTTATTCTTTGCGACGATATATATCAATGTAATCGCTTTGCGATCGCTAAATTATCCACGCGTATAAAAAAAAAATCGGTGACGCGTCACGCGATCATTGAAGGCGATCATTGATCAACTAAAACTTATTCAGATTTCAGCGTTCGTTCTTTCAAAGAGACGAGAGAGAAAAAAGCGAGGAGAACAAAATAGGGAGAAGAGGGAGAAGGGGGAGAAGAGAAGAGGGAGGGAGAACGTCGCCGCTCGTCGTCACTGTCCACTACCATCGTCGCCGCCACAGGTAACCTTAATTCTCTTTATTTCTGATTTGGATATAGATTGGGTGTTATTCTATTGATAGAATCCACTGCATTTTTCTTCTAGTTTGGGTATTCTACCTTATTGGTAGTATGTAATTTATTTCATATACATGCCACATTGACATAATTGCTAACTCATGCCATTATGCCCCCATTACAAAAGCTGTTGCGAAAATTGGGGCAAAAATTACAGTAAGATGCTGAGTGATTATTTTAAATTTACTACCATTTTAAATTTATAAATCAACAAGGAAAAGTGAGCACATTTACTTGTATACACCATCTATTTCCTGAAAGTAAAGCATTTTACTTCTCCATTATTTGGGTATTCACCTTCACTTCATTATTATTGTCCTTGTGATTGCTTAAGTGCCTACAACTACATTTCTGGTGTGGCTTATGTCCTGGTTTTGTCATAAGAAATTGGTTAAATGCTTGGAGGATAATGACTCAATTCCGAGGGTGAAATTCTTTCTGTTAAATGCTTGGGTAAAAATTATTTCTGTTAAACAAAATGAACCCTCACTTGGGTGCAAATTGTATTTCTATTTTTAGGGTGTATTTAGATAAGTTTTAAATATTAGAATTTAAATCTCAATAACCCTACAAAATTTGGAATTTGGGGGTACAAACCATATTTTAGTCCAAATAAAATAAACAAAATTTAAAAGTTAACCAACCTTAAAAACTGAAGAAGTAGAAAAAAATATCTATTGGACCCAAAAATTTAAAATGCTTATTGGTAGTATGTCGTTTTATGATATATGAAGAAGATCATTTGAGTGATTATTTTAGTTATGTTTTAATCCCATTTATTTGTTTATTTATTTTCTTTTAAGATGAGAGCGATATTCATGACAATAATAAGCCTAAGCTTGTCTTTGTTAACAAATAAAAAATTATTATGGTGTATGTACTAAAACCATAATAATTTGGATAATATTAATGTGGTAAAATTGATTTGTTATGCTTGGTTGTTAATCTTGCACATAACGAGTCTAAATATTTCGTTGAAATTATGGCTCGTGCTAAAGAGAAGAAAGAACCATACTTGGTATTTGAGAAATGATTTTTTGATACATTTCTTAAGTAAACGAGTATGGTTAATATAACAACCAAAACCATGTTCATGTACTTGAATACCATGTCAAGTCTACACTATAGAATTGTAGAGGACTGCCAAGAAATTCAATTATAATGCTTGCCCCCAACAGTACACTTATGAACAAATACACTTAAGGCATGCTAATTAATTCTGCCATTTTGTACAAATGGTGGATTGATCCATTTATATTGAGAATTTGTATATTTCTCTTGGTTTGTGTCTTGGGTGCCTAGAAATGACCATATATACATGTCGTCGCGTGCATGTGGCGATCCATATTATAGGGGAGACTCGCTAAATTTTTTGTTGGTCGAGTAGTTGCGAACATTTATAATATTAACGAGCTCAAGTCATATGCTTACTACTAGCTAGTATGCTTAAGTCATATGCTTATAAGTATGGCTTAAATGTTAATCATATGCTTACAAGTATGCTCAAGTCATATGGTTACAAGTATACTCAAGTCATATGCTTACAATCATGTTATACCTTAATAAGCTCATGTTGTCATTCGTAGTAGATGTACCGTGGAATCATGGACCTCTATTCGCACCGTAGTTGGATGGCACGACGAAAGTTAAGTACCCGGATAGGTGCTACTGAGATGAATTTAGAATTTGGTTGCCAAGTGTTTTTGGAGTATCGCGATAGTCACTGGAATGTATGAATGGTAAATCGCAGAATCGATGTCCATGTTTGAAGTGTAAGAATATAAATTATATATGGAGAGACATGGTAAACTATCATTTACTTGTTTCGGGTTTATGAGAAATTACGAAGAATCTTTGGTGGGCACATGGGCGAGAGAAGAGATGGTGGCATCACACAAGTACACAATTTGGGCGTGAGTACTCATCGTATGAATGAAATGGTTCATGATATTGCAGGCCGATTTTAATTGGGGAGCAAGGCAAAGAGCAACCTATGAATTTTCGATGCCAAAGACTTCTTTAAGTTGTTAGACGAGGGTAATGAGCCATTGTGGCATGGTTGCACCAAACACACTACATTATCTCTGCGATGGCGACATTACTTAACATCAAGGGTCGATCACAACATGAGCCATGAGTGTTTTGAGTCGCTCTCAAGGCCATTAAGAGTATGTTGCCTGACGATGAAAAATTACCTGGTAACTATTACTTTTGTAAGAAAATGGTGAAGAAGTTGGGACTTGGATATCAAAAGATCGATGCATGTCCCAACGATTGCATGTTGTTTTATAAGGAAAATGAACAGATGACAAGGTGCACGTTTTGCAGTCATAATCGGTTTAGGCCTAATAAAGAGGGTGTGACTATAAAAAAATCAAGTATACCGTTTAAGATTCTAAGGTATTTTCCAATAACACATCTACTAAAAAGATTGTACATGTCTTCAAGAAACAACTAAACATATGAGTTGGCATGCGAAATCTCCAAACTAAAGATGGAGAACTAAATCATCCCGCAGAGTGATGTGCTTGGAAAGATTTCAACTTAGCACATCCCGGATTTGCATTGGAACCTAGAAATGTGAGGCTTGGATTGTCCACCGATGATTTCAACTGTTTGGCCACTCAAATTGCTCCGCACTATGTTGGCTTCGTGATTGTTACTCCGCATAACTTGCCTCCTCGATGTGTATAAAAACATACCATACTTGTTTTTTCACTCGTGGTTCCCGGTCCTAAGAGTCCCGGAAAGAACTTAGAGTGTTTACTTGAGACCTCTTATAGACGAGTTGAAGGTATTGTGGGAGGATGGAGTACGACTTGGGATGTTGCAACGAAAATAAATTTCAACCTTAGAGGCGGTGGTTATGTGGACTATAAGTGACTTCCCAAACTTATGGTATGTTAGTTGGATGGAGTACACACGGAAGTTGGCTTGTTCAGATTGTATGGAGCATACAAGGTCGTTTAATCTATCAAAAGGTCGAAAAGCCTTGTTGGTTTGATTGTCATCGCTTTCTTCACTGGTAGATCACCCGTTTCAAGAAATAGAGAACACTTCAGAAAAGGAAACTAGACAATGATATGACTGCACCGCGATTATCGGGAACGGAGATGCGAGATTGTGTGATGAGATTGTCAGTCATCCCATTTGGTAAGGTTGATGCCACAAACATAATCAATGGGTTTGGCGAATCTCATAACTAGGTTCTAGAGAAGCATCTTTTGGGAACCGCCTTTATTCGGGTCTACAAATTTGATTCGGCTATAATCTAGATGTGATGCATATTGAGAAGAATGTGTTTGACAATGTGTTTAACATCGTGATGAATGTTACGGGGAAGACAAAAGATAACGATAAGGCACGTTTGGACATGAAAGATATTTGTAAAAGCGTCCGGATTAGAACTTTATGAATCTCCTAATGGTAAGATTGTCAAACCGCGCAAGGTACACATTGTCCAAAAAGCAAGTCAAGATGTGTGCACATGGGTTAAGTCTCTGAAACTACCGGATGGATATGCGCCAAACATTGCAAGGTGTGTTACTGGTGAGAAATTGCAAGGGATGAAGAGTCATGATCATCATGTGTTCATGGAGAGACTCATGCCTATAGCATTTCGGGATCCGCTTGATAAACCAATATGGGATGCTTTTGACGGATCTTAGTCGTTTCTTCAAAGACTTATGTTCAAAATCATTAAATGAGAAGGACATGTCTCTGTACTTGAGAAGAACATCATAGAGAGATCACGCATGTAAACTAGAAAAATATTCCCACCGGTTTTTTTGACTCCATGGAGCATTTGCAAATCCATCTTCCCTATGAAGCTCGTGTTGGGGGTCCAGTTCAATATAGATGGATGTACCCTTTCGAGAGGGTGATGGGAAACCTTAAGAGGAAGGTGAAGAATAGAGCTTATGTCGAGGGGTCGATATGTGAGGCATACAGTTTCAATGAGATATCTACGTTTGTCTCGGACTATTTTCCAGACGAAGTCTTGACAAAGGACAATCGAGTATCGAGACATGATGATGGGGGAAATGTTGAACTAAATGGTCGGCTCTCAGATTTGGTTCATCGGCCGCCGCTTATGAAAAAGGGAAGCGCATATTCCTCTCTGAGCAAGAATTACATGCTGCACATACTTACGTTCTTCTCAATTACGAGGAAATTGACGAATTTGTGAGGTACACATGTAAACTTGATAATTTATCTTTTAAGTTGAAAATTTATTCCAATATGTTAATGTTTATAACATGGTATAGATTGCACGATGACGAGTTAAAAGTGATGCATCCCGGCATAACTGATAAAGATAATCAAATCAATCGGGATAAAAACTTTGCACTTTGGCTAAAGGACAAAGTAAGTTCAATTTTTAAGCACGTAGTATATATATATATATATATATATATATATATATATATACTCCATGTTAACTATGACTTCATTTAATAAGATGGAGTTTTTGTAGGCTTTGACTAAGGGATCAACGATTCCGACTAATGTACAAGTCCTAGCTATGGGACCGATAAGGACCAAGTCGATTTAATGATGGTTACAAAATAAATGGTTGTGAATTTCACACAAAGGCATACGGGCGCCAGAAAAGAACAACGAACTCGAGACGTGTGTCCAAGGAGATTGTTACAATGAGCTTGGTCGTGCCTTTTTATGGGGAGTTGGAGGAAATCGTAGAGTCGTGACAAGGGCACATACGGGGTCATATTCACTTGTTCAAGTGCCATTGGTTTTGATTTGAAAAAGGGATACGTGTTCGATGCATGGAATCGCCGATATTAACCTCCATAGTCTGCGTACTCCAACGAACCATTTGTTTTACCAACTCAAACAAGACAAGTATACTACACTCCTAGTCCTGTTAGGAAAAGGGATACCGCTTATGATTGGCAAGTCAGAATTCATACTCCGCTGTAGTAGTGTGGTAGAATTAGTTGATGGGGAGATTTACCAAGAAAGCGAGATGCTTCATAGTCAAACTATAATAAATGTGGAGGACGACAATGAAGTAATCCAGTTAGATGGTGGAGATGAACCACATGAATTAGATCCCCGAGTCAATACTTGTGTCGATGACATCGACATCGAGGAGGAAGAGTTATTCGAATCGAATCAATCAAGCAGATGATGGTTATGAATCTGCAACACGATACAAGATGATTTCGAATCGACATCGACACTTGAACAAATGAAATGTATATTTAGCATTACATGTTTTTTATATCATTGTCATGTTTATGTACTAAACTATTTAAATGAAATTTTAAACTATTTAAATGAAATTTTGTTTATATTTTATATTCATATATATACATGTTTATATCACTATCATGTTTATGTACTAAACTATTTAAATGCAAACTTTTGTTTATTGTCATTTTATATTCATATATATACATGTTTATATCACTGTCATGTTTATTTTCATATATACATGTAATCAAACATGACTCATAATAACATCTTGAAATTTGTAATATATGAGATAGCTTCCAAGCAGTCAGCAGAAAAAGCGCCATTGGGTAGGGGGCCTAATCATGTGCCCAAGGCCCTACTAATCCCGGATGATCGATTCTTATTCAGATTCACCCTCCTAAAGAATAAGACGTCGTCCTGCATATATCATTTATATATAAGCATTTAAGATTCCATTTATCAGATATTGGTAATGTTTTGATTGATATTATATTGGTAATGTATATGGGTCTCAAATTTTTACCGCTTTAATTTGCATTCAATCGTTATTGTGTTGGTGCATTCAATCGTTATTGTTTTGGTCTTATTGTATTGAAAATTTGTATATTTCTCTCTGGTTCAGGTCTTGGGTACCTAAAAATGTCCATATACGTAATGCGTCATGCGTGTGGCTAGTCTATATCAGTAGGGAGACTCTGGCGATTTTTTTTTAAGTATTATAAGTATAAGTTTGAAAAATGTTCATAAGTATTATAACTTAGATGTAAATTGCTTTAATATATGCTAATTGATGTTGTATATTATAGTGATTTTTCAGATAATAAGATCGTCAAGTGCATATCACAGCTATGTTTACAGAATTGGCCTACACCTGTGATTACGTGTGCGAGCACACCTATCGCCCACAAGGATGCTGTTTGGGTAGAATTTCAGGTATATTTTTTTTAATTATGACAGATAATATTAATATATTATTAATATAATATTCAAAGGATAATTATTTAGTAATGTTATTATTGTTGTTTTATTTGCAGAAACAGTATAGATGGGAAGACGCGCAAGCTTCAGTGATACAGACATTATTCTGGCAAAAGTGTGCGGTCCGCACCAAAGACAATTTGAATAAAGAAAGACAAAAAACTCTTCACAATGTCGAGATCGACCATCCAGACCAGGGAGAAGATTACATGCACGAGCATAGTCCCTGGTGGTGCACCCAGGCCATATGGGCTGAGATGTGTGCCCAATGGAGAGCTGAGAGCTGGGTGAAAAGACGAAAGACGCCGCCGCCAAGAACAGATCCTCTAAAAATTCGATGGTATGAAAAAAGGCTAAAAGGGACATACAAGGCTGTAGTATTTCACGAGCCAAAAGATATCACTACCAGTGGTACGTATTTACAAGTTTTAATATGTTTACAATCATGAATCAGAAAATATATCACATTTTTACTTAGTAATATTATGCTATTTTTTGTATAGGAGTCTCGGCCTCAAGGTCACCCTATCCATCGGGTTGGATGTGTACATGCCACACCGTGATGGTTCCGCCTCGAGGCTATCCAGATAAGCGGTAATAAATTTTAACAACTTGATCTTGTTTATCAATGCTTATGTAATTAATTTATTTTTAACTATTTAATTGTTAACATGATGTGGGACATTTATAAACGTTTATTGAATGAGCGCTTATCCTCAAGGCACTCCACATCCGCCTTTATTGATCAAGAGTTGTGGGAGAGGCGTCATTGTGAAGAAGAACTACATTAAAGGTCAAGGACAACGACGACGCCCATCCTTCGATGGCTCAGTCAGCTTTCTTCTACTACTCATCACATACCATCGAGCCATCCAAGTTGTTCATACTCCGGCTGACTGTGTGAGAGCTATATATAGAAATCGCGATCTTCGAAAGATAATCAAGGCATCCGGGGCTCTGAGTCTTTGAGGAGTTAATTGAAGCAAGAGAATGCAGCAGCAGCAAACATCACAACACGGGGATGGCGACGAGGTATAAAATCAATTTGTTGTATATATTGTTGTAATATACCAATATTAACATAGTTAGTATATATTTGTAACTTGTTTTATTATTTTGCTAATTACAGGGTGATCAAGGAGGCGATGATGTTTGACGTACCTGCTTTAGATTAGTTTTGTATTTGTATATTCATTCTCTGGATGTTTGTATGTTACTTAAACAAGTTTTGAAATGTTATTATATTTATTCAAATCATATTGGTTTTTAAAGGTTTATATACTAGTTTGGTGTATGTGTTGGTGGACGATGAATGTTTATATTGTTGTGTATGCTGTTATTGGGTATGTGTGTTGGGATAAAGTAGGTACAAAACAGGTACAGGTTTTTGGAAATTCTGCAAAATAACAAAAATCTGTTTTTTATTTTTTTTTTCAATTTCAGCGACCGCATGCGGTCGCTAACCATTATTAGCGACGGCTAAATATTTGAGGCTATCAGCGACTGCCTCCGATAGCAAATACCGGTCGCTGCCACGTGGACCACGTCAGCTTTGGCCCTGAACCATGCTGACTCAGCTTAGCGACCAGATTTGCCATTTCGATCGCTCATATCGGTCGCAGATATTTCGGTCGCTAATAGTGGTCGTTGATGTGCATCCCAGCGACCAGATTTTTGTCGACGACTATCAAATGACCGATACTGGCCGATTGATGGCTATCTCATGACCAATTGCGGCCACCGTGATAGTCGATCACCGATAAACTTTTTCTTGTAGTGTTAGATGTAGACTCTTCTCTAGATACTGTGTTGAATGTTGAATTACAGTAGCACTCATAGTGGGAGAATCCATCACAAATGCTGGCAACCCAATAGTCAAATCCTCATCGATGGAAATATCAGCCTCCTCCATAGGCTCTTCATCGTCGGAATCAATCCCCTGCACTGTGGATACTACCGCAGCTGATGCAGTCTCTATCTCCATCCATGCGGAATACTCTGCAGAACAACCCGGATGGCTGACGAAAAACTCATCTAGCTCACACTGATCCCAACAGGCATACAACCTGGATCTATCCTCTGCTAATAAATGGAGAGAAGCGAAGTGCTAACTCAATGCCCCCTCAAAAGGATGAAAATCCTAGACCTGGTCAAACTGACACATCACGGCCAGTGGGTGGTAAGTAATCATGCCTCTCAAACTAGCTAGAGGGAGATAATCCATGCCCAGAGCATGAGTGATGAAGATGTAGGATGAGCTAAGCCCTGAACATGGTAATATAGAAAACGGATCTCCGATCCCTGCCAGGAAAGCTGACCAAGATGCAACATCTATACACTCCGTAGGCTGAAAGGAGTATGACATGGCTATATCATGGGTGAAACAATACCCGTGTCATCTAAAAGTGTCAATCGATCTTAAGTGTGACATAAATCACACATACAGCAAGACCGAGCTGCCTGTAAACACTCCCGTTAGATAAGTACAGCAGTATGTGGTCGACCTCAGAGTCTTTGCTACAATCATCAGTACAATGGTGTGACCCTCCCTAAGAGCTCTCACTGCCATGATAACTCCTATATCCAACTCATCCATGTACCGTGGCATGTAGACATATAATAGTATGCACAATAGCAGTACATCCACTCTGGCCAAACACCAATGATCCTCCGGTGTGCTGAAATCCCCGGAATGTCGTGTATAAATATCCTCTGAGCCAAATCTATCAAATAGAAAACGCTGGGATATCATGTGGCCGGATGTGAGCTCATCCTGCACCACCCTACGCCTCAATCCAGTGAGGGTCATGAGCTCGTGAGACTCATGTCTCCAATAGCCGTATACGCACGCAAGGTCTGGCCCGATGGCAAAAGATCGTCAAACGTGCATACTCCTCCAGAGTAGGAGTCAACTCCTAGGTCCCAAATTGGAAAACCTGCCTCGCCGATACCCAGTGCTCCAGCATGCCCTCCACGAATCTTGCGGGAACCTGAAACATCAAGAGGGTCATAGTATGCTGCAACAGCTGATCTATAGTCACCCTGTCTGATGGTGACATACTATCATACCACGATCGCATACCAGATGCCACCAACAATGGTGGGGTATGATCAATCGCGACTAATCGTAAAGAAGACATCTCATGCGGTGCGTGTCATAAGACCATCCAGGGGTCAATGCTGAATATCTCTGGACATACATACATATGCATAACATAATATACGCATGATAAACAATAAATGACAATATGATATAGGGAATGAAAAACTGTACATACATTCCTAAGTATATCATCATCTAATATATCATCTTTGTAACGCTAAAATACAGAGAAATGGGGCAAAACTGCCCTACAACTAACAGAGGCCTATCAAAAGATATAGCGAGAATGGGGCGAAGCTACCCAATGTCTAACAGAGGCCTATCAAAAGAAATAACGAGAATATACATCAGAAGAAGACAATGGTGTCAATGCTTCACATCATCAATCTGTCCTGATGTGTAAATCCTCCCGAAGTCATCTGGATCTCTATCCATAAGGATGTCGTGCCTATCTGAGGAGGATCTGCACAGAAAAAATCATATGGGTCACTGATGGGCGATCTTTAGAGATGGAAGGATCAAAAGTATCGCCTCGAAGGATCTCGCCCAAGCAAGGGATAAAGAAATGTGCCTGGATCCAACTGTCGGGTCAAATCATAATCTGTGTCAAATGAGTAGGATCTCGACACAAAGCCGCCCAATCCGTCTATCATCACGGATCACTCGAACCATATCCCCATGAATCGAAAGTGGCGCAGTCTGGGCTCCAATGGTACGAGGGAACCACCAATGCTGGAATATCTCCTGAGTACAGGGACCCTCTGACAGTGCAAAACCGTCAACACCCAATAATGGGATATCAATGATGAGTGATTGCGAAACAGGCCATTAACGCATGGCAGGAGGCAAGATCGGTATACGAATCTCTCCTGTGGTGCTCCTGATAGCATGCTCTCCTAAATAGAGCTCCCATCCTCCATCTATGAAGAGAGGAATCCTACGGGTGAAAATCACGTGCTCAACTCCAGTCGGGTACCCATCCTCAAATCCAATGCTCAAATGCTCCCCTGAATAGGGAATCCACGTGATGACATCTGCTGTCAACAACTTCAGCTGTAGGTGGCAATGAGTAAAACCCTCCGCAATAAGAACCTCCACCAGTATGGAATGATGCCATCTCTGTCCTCGTGGATAGGTATCTAAGCCTAACACACTCACAGGACGCAAACATGGGAGCCTCTCATAGGCCCAAAATTGTCAATATAAAGTTAAACATCTGCTGTCAGTTAACACTCTTGACCTGTACATGGTAAAAGACAAGAGAAACACTCACTAGCAGAAATGGGTAGAATCCTAACCAAGCATCGGTTAAGCCCTGCGAACGCATGCGCATTCCCTTGAGTAAATAGGCAAAGGTGTAGGAACCCCAATCATAATCTCCAATGCGGTCCACGTGTCGAGTGGCACTGATCAAAGCGAAAGAAACCATAGAAGAGTTATCTGCTATGAAGCAGCCCCTAATGATCATCAAGAACAACCGCCAAAGAATGCGATCCTTGACTCTCACATCATCGGGTATGGGCTCACTCAAATTTCGCTTTCATGGCGTCTACGCTCAAAGGACTGTCTGGCGAAGCACCCCGCCTCGAGCACCTCCGTTGGAACTCTAGCAAGGATCTCGGCGGCGAGAAGAGGGTAATATCCGCGTCAAGGCAAGCGATACCCTCAAACTCCATACACGTGATAAATCGCCAATCCATCTACGTTATCATCACCTCACGATCCAAAGAATGGAGTGACTAAGTCCAGTGAAACCGGGCTCGACAATGCCCCCGAGGTAACCCTGTGGACAACGGCGGGGAAGGATGGAAAAGAACGTCCTAATCCTGACCACGCATAATCGCTTCTATAGTCATCATGCAAAGCTTGATACATAGAGTGGATGTTGAACCAGTTCCCTCGACGCTGTGTAAAGCTGGGAACCTACATCAAATGCAGATCAACATCAAAATCCTTTACTCCTCATCAATAGGAAAGAAGAAATATTAAGATCTAACTTTATACCTCGTTTGCATGCAGGTAAACTGAAGGGTGTTGACTCAAATCTCCCAGAAGCTCTGGGTTCTCCACCTAAATGCCTGGTAAATTCTTACAGGGAACAGATGCAGCAAAAGTGGGGTCCACAACCGGAACATCATCCTCCTCGTCCTCGACGTCCGGCACATCAACCTGGACTGGACGTATCACCGCCTCCACCAAACGACAAGGTTATCTAACAAAACGGGGTCGAGGCACTTCAAAAACCCTTCTCCGTACACCAGAAGTGGTCCTGTAAGAACTACTCGGCTGATCTAGATCCATAATATCTGAACAATAAATCTCCAAATCACCTCAGAAAGGGTGTGGTAAATTCTGACCTAGAGCTTTTCAAAATTGCATTTTATGACTACATGCATGCATGCATTATTTTAACATAAGTCTACTGTAAAGTTAAAAATGCATGACTACCCAATGCCTACATTTTGGAAAAAAATTTCCATAGTCCCATTTGTAAATAGAACTATCCATATGCACATAAGCATGATTAGGTGGCCATTCAGTAGCACACCTACCCACAGTCATATAAATCCTACATGCATTAATACATCATAGTAAAAAAAATTCGTAAGTGTATTCTAATTACCAGGATTAATACATCATAGTAAAATGACTTATGAAAGCAACTCGCAGGCTTTACATATTCAGGGTTGGTCGTAGGTCCACCTGCGGCTACCACAGGTGTACCTGTGGCACCCCTACATGGGTCCCACCCCTCCGGCTCAGTCTAGTTCGAGTTGCAAAGGAGGTCTCACAAGTTGATAAGGCCAAATCAGGAATAAAAACGCTACGCGATTGAGCGGAATAGCCTGGAATCCTGATTGTTACAAGTCAAATTATCGATTTACATGTCACTCATTGGTATTCGCCTAAATAAAAGGTACACTATACCGATGATCTCAGCTTTTTCAAATCATACTTGATTAATGCCTCACACAGGTCCGATGCTGCCAAATACAGGGTCGTAACCCTAAAAGCCTTTCCCCGGCGGGGGTGACAACGCATATTTCATTCATTGATAATGTTTCCCCGGCGGGGGTTACAACGCATTCTTCGTCCATGAACGTATCCCCGACGGGGGTTATAACACAATTCAACAATTGATATACGCATCAATGAAGGTCAAGCAGCCTTGACATGTTCCCTGGCGGGGGTTACAATGCAATTCAACCATTGATATACGCGTCAATAAAGGTCAAACAGCCTTGACATGTTCCCCGGCGGGGGTTACAATGCAATTCAACCGTTGATATACACATCAATGAAGGTCAACCAACCTTGACAGGTCACCCAACAGGGATCTATCCGGTGATACACACATCAGTAAAGGTCAGGCAGCCCTGACAATACATACTGTTGGCAGTAGCTCCAACAGGACCGTGGTATATGCTGGTGACACAAACCAGAGAAGACCATCCTCATCGGAGAAGACCAATGATGGAATATGTTATACACATCCTCAAACAGACAAAGCTCTATCCCCACAGATCTCTTGCACACGAGAGGCACATCTTCATAGTAAAGTCTGTATCAAGGATTCAGGACTTTGGTGATAACCCCAACGTTAACATCCTGGAAGACTTGGATCACACATCCAAGGCATCACTGATTATCATCCCCGGCGGGATTAACAGGGAAATGGCAATCATCCCATCATGTTGGAAAATAATCCAACAACCCACATCCATCATGCATTTGTATCATGTTGCTACACATGGCATCATGTTTATCTTGTTGCATTTCAAGTGTCTAGGATTCCTTATCCTATCCATGCATTGCATTGCATGAATATGATAAAGAGGGGCATCTATAGACACTCAAAATTTTCTGCACACCTGTTACTAACATTGCAGAAGGGTTGATTCGTCTTTCGGAGATAACCCTGGAAGACAGCTCATATCCATTCCGGATACCACCTGAAGTTTAGTCTTAACCCCAGAACACACACCATGAGTCTCGGTTCCAACCTCGGAGATAACCCCGAATTTCATCCTTGGAGATAACCCCAAGAAATGTCGTTGCAGTTCCGGCGATAACCCCAGAAATGCTTGTTTCAAATGCATGCAATCAGGTTCAACCTCGGAACTCCCGTCGAGGCACTCATTCCAAAGACCCGGAGATAACACCGGGAAGACAGTACACTTAAAGATGACCACGAGGAATTCAAACACTTGCAGTGATCCAATCTCGAGAGATAACCCCGAGCAACGTCTACTTTCTCATTCAAATCGAGATATAACCGGTGAGGGGCAAAATAAATCATCTTGCCACCTCAACCCCACATGCAAATCTCAACATCTCGGACATACATTTCTACACAACAATGTCCCACAAGAGCCAAGGAGTTCCAATCCAGTGACTATTACGCAGGCAAAGACACCGGATAGAATTTGAAGCTTGAAGACCATGGGCGTGGTCCCTCTTCCCGACTTTCAGACAACCTCTAATCCCATGTCATTGCATAAATCTCAACAACGGCGGTTAGAAAAAGGCCTTGTACACCTCAATCGGATGCTCGGATTGAAGTTCTGCAAGTTCGAGCGGACATCACAAAGGCACGAAAGTGCACGCATTCGAGACGGCATGATGACCATGAGCCGGGGCACTGAAAGTACCAGTAGTGCATCTACTGCCTCTGCAAGTATACTCACTGGCCACCAACTCTATAAATAGAGAGCTTGGGGTGGCCATAATTAAAGAGAAAAAGGCGAGGAAGCCCTGTCAAATTTGCTCTGTACACACCCCATATTGAGTACTTTCTCATTTCAAACATTTGTTAGCTCACATATAGCTATATTTTTACCGACGGGAGTCAAGTGTTCATCCACTTAGAGTCATAGAAGTCTTCTTTGGCAGCCCACTATAAGCCTTCTTATACTCTATAAATCTTTTCTCTTCATCTTTGCACACATTATTCTTCACATTGAGACTCGTGATGTGTGTGTATGCCCGTACTTCGATCCATGGTTTTCATTTCTGTCTGTATATATATATTTATATATGTATATATTTATATATGGACTAACATTATCGAGTTATGCCTCGATTGAGCCTATGTGACAACCCGAAAATTTAGAAAATTTTTTAAATCATAATTGATTGATTTAAGGTTCAATATTAGGACCTAGACAAAAAGTAAGTGTATGGAATTGACAGTTCTGTAAAGGAATATTAAGAGATTACATTAGATTGCTTAGTGGTAATCAGCGGTACAGGCAAGTTTCCCTAACTCAAACTTGAGTTGTATGTTCAAAGCATGTTAGTGAATAGTTGTTGATTATTCACATCTATATTGATTATTGATTCGCACGTTGTGCATATTGTAAATGTTCATCAGGTATGAAAGGCTGATCACCTTCATTACCATTTGGTTCAGTTAATCTGTTCATGTTTATGCTTGACCATTCATTTTTATTGACTTGATCGTTCAGCTAAGAAAATTTATTCATGCTCTTTCACAATGTTTATATTGTTGAAAGTTAGCTAGCTTATTGTTTAATTCTTTCAATCATGATACATCCTCAAATAAATTTAAACTTGCTGGGCAAATTTGTTGCTCACCCTTGCTATATCATGATAAAATGAAAGCTCGAGTAAAGACAGAGGCAAAGGCAAAGTCCAAAATTAAGCTATTATGCAGTTAGAACTATTAATTGTGCTAATGCAAATGATATTGTAAACCTTTAAGATAATGAAGGTATGTATTAAGTTAAGGTTATAGACCTTGGGAATGATGTGTAAAAGTTTAATGTATAAATAATTTATGTTTATTTCTTCCGCAATAGTTATAGAAATGATTGTACCAGATCCGTGGTGATTTAGGACCCGGATTTGGGGGCGTCACAGGTTGGTATCAAAGCTGTAGGTTATAAACCTTAGGTAGGGGTACCTTAGGCTATAACCGTGGAGATGATAAGGAATAAACTCAGATCGAGTTTAAGTGATAAGAAATGAATTTAGGAAATTCATTATTAAGTAAGGAAGAAGATAAAGAAGATTCAAAGAAGAATCTTGAAGGGTTATAAGGATAAGAATCTGGAGTTACCTGACTCCAGTAATAAAGATGAAAAGTGAAAATAAATAGACTATGTCTATAAGGTGAAAAGTGTAAAATCATAATATTATATGATTAAAGGAAAAGAAGATCGTAAAATAAAACGATCATAATACGGTTATAATATGAGATCACCGCGTGATCTGATAAGGTCATAGCAGGAGAATAATCAATCAAATGATTGAAAACTTTATAGCAGAATTGTTGTATGACAATTTTACTATGAAATTGTACTATGAAAACTCATGAAAGAGTTATGAATTATAAATACGGATTAAATAAAATTCGTATGGAGAAAGTATGGAACTAGGATTATGTGGGATTTCAACTGAGGACTCGTATCAGCAGTTGAGTTGTATGATTCCTTGTATGGGCGGGGAATTTGTACTTGGTTTTAGAACCACTCAGCTTCCTACTCGATATAGTGGTTAAGTTGAACAATTCTTTGTATGGGCGGGGAATTGTCCTTGGTGTAACAACCGCTTAGCTTCCTATATTGATTAGTGGCCGAGTTTGGTTCGACGACCACTTAGTTTATGGCACTGATAATCATTGAAATGTCTGTGTCGCGCTATTTGCTATATACCTGTTGGGAAGGTGATTCTTTTCTCAAGTGTATACCAGATAGGTAGGGTATAGGTAGAGAATATAGGATTAAGTACGAGTTCTTAAAATTCATACTTATGGTACGTTCGTGACTCATGATTATATGAAATGTTTATGAACCCCTCAGCGAATGGACGCCAAAGGTCTGATTAGGACAAGTTCTTAAACTCATATGATTGTGGAAAGTTCATGAACTCATAAGTGTGGTTTGATGAACTAGGTATAGTTTTGTGTGAATGGAGTATTAAGGATAATAGGAATAGATAGACTGTTTAAGCAAATGATTATTAGTGGAGACATAAATTTTCCAAAATTACTAACTATGCTAGACTTCGAAATTTTGACATCAAGCTAAATACGCATTATGTGCTTTTGAATATATATATATATATATATATATATATATATATATATATATGTAATGATTTTTGAATGGTTTAAAGTATAGTCTATGCTACTTATTTCGGCTAGACGATAATGATTTGAAATATCAAAAAATATATTTTATTTATCACTCATGTACCATGTAACCTGGTGCAGAGATGATAAAAAATTGATGGAGTTGTAAATACAGGAATACATAGTGTTGAATTCGATCCAAAAATCGTTGTCCCACTATTGTATGGTGTGTTATAACAAAATCATACAATGACGGCATCCTCAAACGGACTGTTAATACAATACGGCATCATGACGTCATTCTCAAAAATATTTTTAAAAATTTAATTTGCCAACGGCGTTTGGCTATACACATTCGTAAATCGATTGAAATTGATTATTGATATGAGTCTACACTATTCGATTCAGCTAAACTAATGTTTATGAAAACTCTAAGTGTTCATTGAAAAAAAAATTCCCGAACCAAATTGTTTTGGTGCGGAATCCAATAAGACTGAGGTAAAAATTTTGTGCCTATGGCGATGATGAAAACAGATCAACCCAAGATTATCACAAGGCAGTCTGGCGTAAGCAGGCCGATCACCCACTATGTTCATAAGACCAGTGCGATTTGCGGATGAATTTCCATAAAACCTTTGCGAAAATAAAAAATCATAGTCTATATGACTCCTCAGCACAATTTGAAAATTTTTACTCTTGTGAGTGGTGTATTGGGTAGCATGTGATGATGTGTATGAATGGTGTAAGCAGTATTGTGTAAGGTGTAAGGTGAATTTCGGGGACGAAATTCTTAGAAGGGGTGAATATGACAATCCAAAAATTTAGAAAATTTTTAAAATCATAATTGATTGATTTAAGGTTCAATATTAGGACCTAGACAGAAAATAAGTGTATGGAATTGACAGTTCTCTAAAGGAATATTAAGAGATTATATTAGATTGCTTAGCAGTAATCAACGGTACAGACAAGTTTCCCTAACTCAAACTTGAGTTGTATGTTCAAAGCATGTTAGTGAATAATTGTTGTTGATTATTCACATCTATATTGATTATTGATTCGCACGTTGTGCATATTGTAATTGTTCATCAGGTATGAAAGGTTGATCACCTTCATTACCATTTGGTTCACTTAATCTGTTCATGTTTATGCTTGACCGTTCATTTTTATTGACTTGGTCGTTCAGCTAAGAAAATTTGTCCATGCTCTTTCACAATGTTTATATTGTTGAAAGTTAGCTAGCTTATTGTTCAATTCTTTCAATCATGATATACCCTCAAATAAATTTAAACTTGCTGGGCAAATTTGTTGCTCATCCTTGCTATATCATGATAAAAAATTTCAGGTTAAGATGAAAGCTCGAGTAAAGGCAGAGGCAAAGGCAAAGTCCAAAATTAAGCTATTATGCAGTTAGAACTATTAATTGTGCTAATGCAAATGATATTGTAAACCTTTAAGATATTGAAGGTATGTATTAAGTTAAGGTTGTAGAGCTTGGGAATGATGTCTAAAAGTTTAATGTATAAACAATTTATGTTTATATCTTCCGCGATAGTTATAGAAATGATTGTACCAGATCCGTGGTGATTTAGGACCTAGATTTGGGACTCTCACAGCCTAGACTTATGTTTGGAGCGTTTACTTGCTTTTATATATATATATATATATGAACTGTTGTCGGACTTTGTTCGATGAGCCTGGATTTTATATTCGGTGCGTTTACTGCTTTTATATATATATATATATATATATATATATATATTTCTGTCAAGCTTGGAGTTTACTTCGTGGCCTTTTACTGCTTTATTTACATTCCGTCCCACTTGGAGTTTACTTCGTGGCGGTTGATCGTTTTTACTACTTTCTTTACATTTAGTCCCGTCTGGAGTTTACTTTGTGGCGGTTGATCGCATTTATTGCTTTATTTACATTTATGATCCCCCTAGAGGTGCTTCGTGTTGATTGATCATGTCTCTATATATATATGTACCACTTTTATATATTTACATTTGGATCCCCATGGAGCTAGGTGCTTCGTGGTGGTTGCTCATGTATCGTATATATATATATATATATATATATATATATATATATATATATATATATATATATATATAATCGCTATCGCTTTTCATATAAATTGCGGCATCATGTGAGCCTAGGAATCATGTGATCACAGATTCAGTCTACTAAATCTAGATTCGATTCCCGTGATGGACTTTTTCAACTGTGAGCAACTTGTAAATTATGCACGGTGTTTAAATTTTCTTAGATGGCTTTCATGCCCATGAGGAGTTCGGCATCACTATGTATTATTTTCTCGAAGATACTTCGCATCTCGATAATAAAAGCAATCAAGCCGAACATTTAATAATAAAATGAAAGTATGAAAAGGTTTCAATTACTATTGAGCACAAGGTTTGAAAAACCTCTTTTACAAAACTTCACTGCTATATCATGTTTAAAATTGAATTTTTCATACAAATTCAAACCCTTAGTATATAAGTGCGAACAAGGCCTCACACTACT
Source organism: Panax quinquefolius (assembly GCA_020205615.1). Taxonomy (NCBI): domain Eukaryota; kingdom Viridiplantae; phylum Streptophyta; class Magnoliopsida; order Apiales; family Araliaceae; genus Panax; species Panax quinquefolius. The sequence goes on from CM035158.1 coordinate 50,972,539, forward strand.
TCCAAATAACAGCACATTGACCCACACACACACAAATTCATATATGATTTCTTGAAAAGTGGCTGATTGCCAGTAGTAACACGGATTTTGGGTGCCTAACATCTTTCCTCCGCATAATCAAGCCCACGAACTCAAATGAATCTCGGTTTCACGCATCTGCGTTTAGAAGTTGTCACATCATCGGGTCAATGTGCCAACCTTTTCTCATTATTTGCGTTGGTGCAATGACAATTAAAAACACCAACTGGCGACTCTTAAAGTCAAATCGTCGACATATACATGTCGAACCTTTTTTACTTGTTTTTTCAAATAAATCTCACATAACATGATAACACCAAAAAACAAGAACTGAAAAGGGACAAATAAAATCTCGATGTCAACACTTGACATACCCTTAGGATTTGACCCTTAAAGTTTGACCCTAAGGTTTTAAAAAATATGGATTTCTAGGATTTTGTAATTTGGTTTAAAATGTACAATTTTTAGTTTCCTAAATTATAAATTAAGGTTTCTAAATTAATTTAGGCTTCCTAATTACATAGACTTGAAAATTAGGTTTAAGTTTTATTAATTATAATTAAGATTGCTAATTTAGCAATTAGGGCTCCAATTTGATAATTAGAGTTACTAAATAACAAATAGGGTTTCTAATTTTAAAATTAGGATTTCTAACAATTAGGATTTCAAAATATTAATTAGGATTTCTCTAATTAACATTAAATTCTATAATACACAACATAAATCATATAACACAATCACTACTACAGTCTTGAACTCTTATTTAAATTTCAAAATAAGATTTAACAAATTAATACTAAGATTTTGACATTATACTCCATAATTGACCAACCATTATTAGTCTACATATTTATAAGATGAAATAAAAATAATATTATATTATTATTCTCATTCCCTGATCAAAATCCAAAATTAGGGTTTGAATTTACATTGCATATATAGCATTATTAATTAAGTTAAAATAATTAACTTAATAATCGAACTAAAATTCATATAATAAAATAATTATTATAATCATTCCATATATTATTAAATAATATAATAATCATATTTTCATAAAAATAAATAATAAAAATATTTTTACTACAAAATTAATTATAAAAATATAATTTATAATGGTCAATAATTCAAAAAAATTATTTATAATTATTCATGTAATAAATAAATTTTATTTATCACATATATACATATACTTTACCTTGCACGTAGTCCCACCTTTAAAAAAATGTATACGCAAAATTTTTGATTTAATTATATAAAAAATATCGGGTTATTATACTTGCACTATTGCTTCTTAACCACCAGCTTCTTTTATTTAAATTCAGTTAGGAAGAATAATACAACCGTGGAAATTTCACACCCAGATTGCCAGGAAATGATAAATTAGTTAAGAAAATTATGAAAGCTGTACCCAAATCTAAATATATCATGGCAGAAGCAATAGTATAGAGAAATTATGCACTAGGTGTAGAAGATCCAACCGACTTGCTCCAACTAACCATCAGGTGAGAAATCCATGCATAAGACACCATATTGATGGCCTTTTAGTTCAAATACAGAAGCCAAAGTTTCCAAGTCCCGTATAAGAACTGCAGGTTGATGCCCTGACTAAACATCATGTTAGATAGTGAATACAGATAATGAAGTCAAAAAATCTCCCTAAAGCTTCATCAAATATACCATTCCTAGACTAACTGGATGCATTTAAACAATCCACCAATTTTAGTTTAAGAAACATGTTTTGTGGAGTCAAGGTTATCTCAACGACAAATATATAATTTTCTTCAAGCTATTACCCTAAAATATAAAAGAGCACATATACAAAAAAATAAAATAATAAATAATAGTGAAACGGAATGTGCTTTTCTTCTTAATTTTCTTTTTGTAACTTCATGTTAAATATATGCATAGAGAGAGATGACAATCTTATTTTCCTTTATGTGAAATCTCAACTAGGATAATAGAAAGCAAATGTCTTTTGAGAAAGTTAGCTGAATGGAGCTGTGACTCAACAGTCCAGGACCCTGTGCCTAGTATATAAATGGAGAAAATGCTTTGGGGGCTGCTAAATGATTGATCGCAAAGTTGATACAGAAAAATGGCAATCAATCATGTTTGCATTCTAAAATATTGAAGATGCAAGAAAGCTTGGGCATTCTACAATAAACTGAACTCCCCAGATTCTAGAAACTCTACATACTGTTATAACTTATAGAGTGTGACTAAATTATTCAGAGAATAATCCAAGTCATCCAAAGGAATGTGGTCATACAGATGGATAGATGACATCCAGTGGCGTGTAATCAGTATCACATTAAGGTCACGCCAGTCTATACTAGTATACAATTTAGGCGTTTTATGAAATTTAAGATTTTGACAATCTAAAAAGTTATTTTAAGCACACCCGAACAATGAAACTTTAATCATCCACGCATCAAGATGAACTTTTATGTTAAAGATTGGATAAATAAAAGTTTAAATAAGACCATAATCATAATAGTAAAATACTACTAGACAATGTTCTGGTTGCCTTGCAACCTTACAACTGGCTTGATAAACACAAATTCAGCTCTAAATCATATGCACCATGAGTTCTTATCTTAACTCTGACCCGTAAAAAGAGGTGGAAATAAGTAAAACAACTTCAATTGACAAATCATGTGACCAGCATCTGAATATATAGATAAATCATGTGTCCAACATCTGAATAGTTTGACCAGATATGATCAGTCGTCCTACTAAACACTAGTGCATGCTTTAAAATTTACAAAATTTGTTTTATGATGTTAGATCATCTCTATTGGAGATTTTCTCTTCCTAACACATCCTTTTACAATGAACTTATTGAATTATGCACTTATTGATGTTGCATTTTGTACAGTTAAGTAACAACAATTTATGTGCAGTTACCAAAAATATACATATGATGTACGATAAAGGATAAATGTGTATTCAGGGATAACAGGTATGTTAAATAAATCATAAAACTCACTCTTTAGATGATTCGTTGATCTTTTCAACATATTTGTTAGTTCCAATTATATCTTTGAGATATTCAAGAAAACCTTCATCATGGGGACCTTGAGCCTTTGGTTTCATTAATGATATCTGCTCAACTTCACCCTGATAAAAAGCCAACAATAATGATTTAAGGCACTAGATAAAACTTTTTACTCAAACTACAACAAAACATAACAAACTGCGAACCTGAAGAATCAAAAAACGGTTATTGTCCAAGTCCACTCCTTTCTCTTTCAACTTCTTTGTAACCAGAGTAAAAGTACTTAAACTATTGTTAATAAACTAGTCAGAGTTATTACTTCGATATGCCTTACGTGTTATACTAAAATCACTCCCTGGAACAACTTCATAGGTCTCATCCTTCTATAAGCAAAAGAAATGAAATTGACAAAAAGAGTTCTTATCAAAATCCTATTATCATGCCATAACTACTACATTAAATGCAAATTCAGATATAATTTGGAGGAGACGAATAAAAAGGTAGATTGAACTAAACTGTTTAACAAGAAGACCAAGACTGCCCATAAATACATTTATTTCAAATAGAAAACCTCTGCAAAAATCACAACACTGACCTGACCTTATCAATGCATGCAGCTGTCTACATACTGGCACCGAGAAGAAGCCTTTGATGAGCAGTGTGTAGATACTACTTCTAAGACCCCTCCCCCCCCCCCCAGTTACAAAAATGAACCCAAAAGTTTTCTCATATAGTATACACAGTTAAGTTACTTTGGACTCATGACAAATCAAAAGATCCATGCCCTTCACTAATTGCATAGAGTAGTTTCTTGTACATGACTTCCTGTTGCAACCAAACAATATATATATATATATAAGCAACTAAACAAGCACGAGGATAAAAAGATAGTTCACAATCCACAAGACGCAAGTATATCATTTTATTTTATCTTCATCTTCTCCAAAATGAAAGCATCAAATAAAAGGACTCGATGGCAACGTACCTTCATAGAATAAGGAGGAAGCTTCAGGTAATTGGCACAAGTCATCACACTTGGCAAATCATCATCCGCAGATTCTGACATCCCAGTCGCATTAGACAATGTGTTACCAACAATTGATGAATGTTGCAACCACAAATCAAATGACAAGTGAATACGAACATATAGCAACAGAAGAATTATTTGTACAAGCACAGCAAGTCTTGTCAAAAATTTGCACAAGCATCATACCTTTCTCACAATTGTCAACTTGGGATTCAGAACTGCCAAACCACCAGGAGGAAGCCGTGGTGCACCAGTTACAAATTGATAGAAAGCTAATTGCTGCTCTGGGGTAAATTCCCCCATAATCTCAAGTAACTGGATACCTAAAAAAAATATAACATCAATTAAGCTTAAACTTTCAATCAAAAGACAAACATAACAACAATTAAATCCTACATTTCAATTTTGTTTGGCACAAGAGGGGTGGGGTTTTTTTGGGGGGGTGTCGGGGGCGTTTAAAGTTCACATACATTAACAATTATAGGACTCTTTGCAGTATACCCGTGGTCAAACTTTATGTGATCTACTAGTGTCTCTGTCTGCATAAGAACAATATTGACATTTAAATATCATGTAAATGCAACAATACAGATTAAAGCATATTGAGAAAATAATTGAAAAGAGCATTTTACCTCCCACAACTCCCTACGGCCACAAAGCAAATAGTCCAATTCATTTGGAGAAAATATTTGTAGAGATGAGATGTCAAAGACCTGAGGGTTGTGAATCATTAACATTTCCAAGTCAGAAATGCAAAACAAATATTTATGTTGCAGGAAGTTATGCTTCCACGTGACTGCAGAACCATTAACAAATTTGAAGAACTGATAGAGAAATACAAGAAAACTGTAGTAAATGGCATATGTAACAATATTTGGTCATTGACATGTTTCGCTAGAGACAATACTAGTAGAGTTGAAAATGTCAAGACCTAAGAGTTATCGAGCACCCAAAAAAAAAAGATTGTAGGGTTAGAGCACTTTTTCCCTAAACCTAAACAAAATATTAGTCATAGAATATACATTACACCAGAAGGAGAATTGAGATTCAATATGATATGATAGAATGACAACCAGAAATAAAGTTTCAGCAATTGAGACGCCAAAAATACGTACGGTGCGGGATATGCTCTTAAAATTCAAAATTACATTTAATGATATTTCAACTTATCTAGAAAGTTAAAAACACTATATAGACCAGAGGGACTGCATACCTGACTAAACCCAGATCTGAATGCTTCCAATTGTCTCACAATCCCCGCCCTCACAGTAGCATCAACTACCAGGGAAATATATTCCTCCAAATTATTTATATCCACCTGTGAATTCAACAAAGGAAAAAGAACTTATGTCCATAAGAAACATCACTGGAATAGAATGGCAATGAGAAGGCTTATGTACAATATATCATGATAAACTAAAGGATCGAGTGTACTACATTCTCGTCGCCTGGTTTAAGAATGTAATCAGGATAGCCAGGTAGTGTGAAGGTCATGACTCAAAAGGGTGTAGAACTCCAGAGTAGGCCCCAATTCCAACTTCACCAAAATATTCTACTTTGAGAATAGCTTTTTGACTAGAGTACATCTCCATAACTTTTGCAGCAGAATCAAGAATACGATTTCGAGAGACACGAACTTTCTGGTGCTGAAATCTCCCGACCCGCACCTCTCTCTCATTCATTGTGCCATAACCATCTGCACCCTGCTGCTGTTGAAGCAGATGCAATGCACGAAACAATCCAAAAGCAGTTCAATATTCAATATTCAGTTTCGATTCCGGTTCTCAAAAAACATATTATTCGAATACCCGAATAACCAAAATTTAATACTTAAAAAAATTAATTATTAATCATATTATCTATAACTTATTAACTTGAACTTCTATTCTATAATTTCTATTCCAGACTTCAGTTTTCCCCCATTTTGCCCTATTCTATAATTTCTATTCCAGACTTCTATTCCAGATCTGAGAATCGATTCTCGAATTCTCGAAGATTCCTCACTCCTCAGTCCTCACTAGTCACTCCTCAGCCTCTTGCCTTCTCGATCGACTCTCGAGTCTCAATCTCCGGGGCGGCCTCCACCTCTCCGGCTCTCCCCGTCGTCGCCGACTCGTCGTCTCACTGAGTCACTGACTTTCTAAATCTAAGTCTCTTAAGACTCTAAGAACTTGGTATGTTCTCTAAGAATCAAAGTCTCCGCCGTCTCATTGTTGCAATTGCAAGTGACAGTAAAGAGAGCTTCGAAAACGATGTATGGATGTCAGAATAGTGGTAAAAAAATAGAAAGGTGTAGGTTTGATCTTAAGAAAGAGTAGGCTGAAATATCTTTTCTGCTTTCTTATACAAGTTCTTGGTTTTCAGATATTTATGCCAACTGCTATATAGTATATTAATATCAAATATGTTGGTTCTTGAATTAGCTACCAATATTGATTCACCATTTGCCTGATGTCCAACTCATATTCTACTACTGGTATTTTGTCCTTGTAGTATTCTGACCTTTTGGATAGAAAAAGTTGTCTTGTGATTTTCAACCATACTTCATAGACCCTTTCCTTTTTCAGGTTGATCACATGTTCGGTTATTATCCGAATTATCGAATTGTACATTCAGTAATTCGGCATTCGATAATTCGGTTAGTTTTAAATTTCGATTAGTGTTTTGGATAGTAGTTTTAGCGATAATTCGGTTTTCGGTTATAATCGAATAGTCATTTCGGTTCGGTTATAACCGAATGCTCACTCCTAGCAGTTTCCCAATTACTGAAAAATACGTTCTTTTTAATTTTAAGTTTTCACTTGAGCGCGATTTTTTACTCCGTGTTTTTTACATAGATAAAGTTTTTTTTAAAAAACGTTAACTAGTTAAAACCAAAATATATCTTTTTAAATAGATAACGTTTTTTCATATATATCTACAACGTTTTGTTAAAAAACGTTGTAGAAAAAAATACCACAATTTTTTTTATAAAAACGTTGTGTTTTAAGTGTTGTCTATTTATTACTTTGTACTAGTGATTGCCAATAATACTATCTAATAATATTATTCAAATAATATGAATTATTGATCTGATAATGAGAAATACTATGCAGTGACAATTATTAAAATAACAATAATATAAAATATCAACGTAGTAATTATTGAATCAATAAAATAAAATATTAAACAGTAATTACTGTAACAATTATTGAGTAGTGCCTTCTTACATAAGAATCAATAATTCAAAAATATTATGCAATACCGTGTGCTACTGTACAACCACGTGTATTACTGTACTTTAACCACCACGTATTCAAACAGTGTTAACGGTAACAACTACGCCGTTATTTATATAAAAAAAACTCAAACTTGTCATTTTTTTCATCCGACTATTTTTTGTTATGGGACCCACAAATGACTGCACCGTCGTACGAATATTCCTCGACAACAAGAATATTCTACGACCAAACGAATATTCCCCGACAACAATGAATATTTTATAACCACTTGCTTATTTTGTAAAATTTGCACATTTTACTCATAACTAACCACATTAATCAAATCTACCCCTTACTATTTCAAAATAATTAATAGAGAAAATTTAATTTAATTTATAAAAAGTTGGGGTCTTATAACCTCCCCTCCTTTTGAAATTTTATCCTCGAAATTGACGTACGTACCTGATGTTTCGAAAAGGTGAGGATACCTCGCTTTCATTTCCGATTCCAACTCCCAGGTCATTTCCTCAATACCATGGTTCCTCGACAAAACTTGGACTTGTGGTATAACCTTTGTGTAGGACATGCTCTTTCCTATCAAAGATCATAACAGGTACCTCCTCATATGTTAAATCTTCGACTATCTCATCTGGTTCTAACTCAATAATGTGGTTTGGGCCTTTCACATATTTATGAAGCATACATATGTGAAAAATATTATGAACACGAGACATGCTTGGAGGTAATGCGAGTCTATAGGCCACATTTCATATTCGGTTAAGAATCTTAAATGGACCAACAAATCGTGAATTGAGCTTTCCTCTCTTCCCAAATCTTGTAACTCCCTTCCATGGAGCAATACGTAATAATACATGATCCCCAATATTAAATTCCACGTCCTTTCGATGAAGATCCGCATAACTCTTTTGTCGATCCTGTGTCATTTGTATACGTTGTCGAATCGTTTGGATCTTTTTTGTAGTCATGCATACCAATTCTAGTCCCAACAATGTTGCTTCACCCACCTTGTCCCAGCATACTGGAGAACGAAACTTTCGTCTATACCACGCCTCGAATGGAGCCACAACAATACTTGCTTGATAATTGTTGTTGTAGGAGAATTCCACCAATGGCAAGTACTTATCCCAACTTCCTTTGAAGTCTAGGACACAAAGTTTTAATAGATCTTCAAGAGTTTGAATAGTCCTTTCTGATTGCCCGTCCGTTTGAGGATGGTATGCTAAACTGAATCATAAATCCGTGCCCATAGCTTTCTGCAAACTAACCCAAAATTGTGAAGTGAATCTTGGGTCATGATCCAAAACTATGGATACTGTCATGCCATGCAATCTCACAATCTCATTTACATACATACGAGCAAGACGTTCAAGGGAATAAGTCTCCTGTATCGGCAAGAAATGAGCAGACTTGGTTAATCTATCAATAATAACCCAAATCGCATTTATGCCTTCAGAAACCTTGGGAAGACCTGTAACAAAATCCATGGTTATGTGTTCTCACTTCCATTTTGGAATCTCAAGTAGTTACAAGGGACCCTTTGGCACTTGATGCTACGCCTTTACACGTTAACAAGTTAAACACCTCGAGATAAACTCTGCAATCCCTCTCTTCATATTGCTCCACCAAAATGTATGTCGAAGATCATGATACATTTTGGTACTCCCAGGATGGATTTCAAATGGTATGTTGTGTGCCTCCATCATGATTCTATGCTTCAAGTCAGAATCGTTAGGAATGTAAAATCTGGAGTTGACTAGAAGTATTCCTTTTGCATCGATTTTTGCTTCTGGAATAACACCTTCTTGTACTTTCTTCTTCATACGCATCAGCTTTGGGTCTGTGGCTTGAGCAACTTTAATTTTATCGATTAAAGTCAGTTCTACTCGTATGTTTGATATCATCACGTGGGTACTTGGAGCCTAACTCTGTGACACCCCTAAATATGGGTCCCTTCAAACCTCGGATCCAGTCCGCCACGATACTACTATCGTCAAACTATTTAAAACTTAATGAATATAACTTTGCTTATTACAATTTAGAATATAAATTCTTTCCATTTCCAGGATCTGTGTAATGACCCTAAACTTTTATAAGTTTCAAATCTTGGTCATTTACCATTCTTGTCTTACATCATATTCGATGTTATATAAATATGCGGAATAATTTAAACTTTTTCAAGTTCCTTTAAAAACAAATCTTTTATTGATGCCTTAACTTGAATCAATTACATATCCTTGAATCAAATTATGTTATGATTCATTTTATTTGAATTACTGTATAAATCTTTACATCTCGATTTGAATTTCTCTATATATCACATATTACAACTTTACAACTCAACATATATTTCACATCGTAAAATACTATCATGTACATCTCCTAGAACCTAAACATGGTTCAAGAGCATATATTTAAATAAATAAATTAATCTCCTTCGATACTATTGAACTCTATCAATCAAGTAGCATGTAATCTTTACAGTGAGTCCTTAACCTGCAAAAATAGTTATTTGCAAGGGTGAGCTCGACAACCCAGCAATTCTAACCGTTTTCATGCAGCACATAGAATATAAAAGCATATTCAGTTCATCCATTCATAATCGATTAATATTTACTACGCATGTTACTTCTCACATAACAGGCATAGAGATTTACTTCACAAGCATATCATCAAAGATCAACTTTCAACTTTCATACATATCTAATATGTAAGACCCTGAAATTTTTTAAATAAAAAGAAATTTCCTTTATTTATTATTTTGAAATAGTAAGGGTGGATTTGATTAATGTGGATAGTTATGGGTAAAATACGCAAATATTTCGAATAAGCAAGTGGTTATAAAATATTCATTTGGTCGTGGAATATTGCGTCTTTGTCGGGGAATATTTGTGCGATTTGCTTGATCTTTTGTGGGTCCCATAACTGAAAGCGATTGGATGAAAAAACGACAAATATAAGTTGTTTATAAATAGCAGGCGTAGTTATTCACAGATTATCTTATTGGAATACCGGTGGTTAAAACACACTAATACACGTTGTTGAGCAGTAGCACGCGGTGCATTGCAATTATTGATTCTTACGTAAGAAGGCACTACTCAATAATTATTACACGATAATTACTATTCAAAGATATTTTATTTTATTGATTCAATAATTCACGATTGATATTTTATATTCTTGTTGTTTTGATAAATTGTCATTACAAGTATTTTCCATTATCGAAGCAATAATTCATATTATCTGAATAATATTATTAGATAACATTATTGGCAATGTCTAGAAAGTTACATCTAAGGAGAGGTTTGGTCATCTAATCAAGGCGGCCGAAGAAGGAGAAATTCTTATTGGAAAGCCCTCTTTCTGAGGGCGGCACGGTTGCCCGATCTTGTGATTCTATAATATTATTATTGATTTATATGATGGGGAAAATATTGATTTTATGTGGATATAGATGGAGAAAATTTTTAAAATGACAATTGTTGAAAATTAATATTTTATCATTTTCTGATAAAATAATTCATTTAAATATATTATTTTAATAATATATTAATGGTGATATTTTTATAATGAATGTGGGATATATGAGTATATGTAGAGGAAGAGTATTTTTGTGGCATTAAATGTTTAACACATATTTTGTGTGTTGGTGGACACAATTATTATCGAAGAAATTTGATTATATACCGTAAAATCGCTTGGTTTGTGGATTTTGGTCAATTTCTGTTTGGAATTTGGAAAAACTTTCTTCTGCAAAGTTGTAGAGAATTGAATTTCCTATAAAAAATCGCGAGATTCGAATTTTCTGACAAAAGGGCTATTTATTATGAATTATTGAAGTTTGAGTTAAAATAATTGATTTTAGGAGTTTTAATTAATTATTTTGAGAAAAACGTTTTTGGTGAGTTTGTGAACCTCATTTAACATGTGCTATGGCTGAAATCAGATTTCAAAGGTGGGCTAAGGAATTTTGTTTATAAATAATATTATTATATTCAATTTTCTACTTTTGGTGTTCAAGCATTTTCTATAAATAGGGAGCTTAGGTTAGAATTGAAAATCATACCGTAAAGCTGAAGTTTTCTCTCTATTTTCTCTCGATATATTGAGCGTATTCTTGTGAGTATACTTTGAGTATTGTTAGGCGGTGCAAGTTCCCTTGAAGACTATACCCGGTATTCCAAATTTAGAAGTACTAATCTTTCGAGGTAAGGATGTTATTTTCTTCTCAGATGATATTATTTCTTCAATATCATTATGCTGAAATATTGGTTGGAACTTTTTATCAAATTTGGAACTTTTCCATGTCGGGGTTACTATTCATGAGTTATTATTCACGAGTTACTATTCACGAGTACTATTCATGAAGCGTGAAGATGTTTTTTTGGGAAATTTCTATCTTTTTTGGTGTGAGTTACTATTCACGTATCGACTATTCACGATATCTGATACTATTCAATAGAAAAATAAAATTTCTTCTTTTGTCCAAAATATCTATTCTCGGATACTAGCTTTGATTGTATCCGTGTTTTGATCATTCTTGAATTTTACACCACTATGATCATTTTTGAGGTATTTTGAACATGGATAAAACAAAAGTACTGAATCTTTAATCCTTAATCCTTGTCATTTTGTTTCACTTTGGATTCGTTTCTTTAAAAATATTTTCATCATCCTCGGTCTTAAATGATGATATTATTGAATATCTTTGGCTGTAGTGGCAAAGAAGATGAATGATTTCTTGATGAATATCTTTGCCCGTAGTGCAAAGATGAGCAGTGTTTAGATGAACATGATTAACTAATGAATATCTTTGGCACTGTGAGTGCAAAGATGAATATTTGATCGAGATATATATTGATTGATGTTACAGGATAAAATATCGACGATGAACTTTTAAATTCATATATAGAAGATAGTAGTTTGCATTCTCTACTTAACTCTTCTAATGAATTATTATTTCCATTGCGAATATTGATTTAAAATTTGTTGTCTATTGTATTCTATTAGATTTTTTCCTGTTGAAGACTAACGATAATTTGTTGTATATTATCTTAGTCATAATATTCTTTTATTGGGCTAGTTGAGCTCACCCTTTTCCTTGTTGTTCCATTTTTCTTCTCGGGAGGCGAGAATGTAGCGAATAATAGTCGGGGTATGGAATCAAGGTTCTAGAGAGAGTTGTTTAGTAGTCCTCACCATTTTGTAAAATAATGTATCAATAATTATGATGGAGATTTATTTGCGTGTGGATATTGTCTAGATGGCAATATCTGTATTTAAACTCACAGTTTATATGTTGTAATAATAAAGTTGTAGTTATTTCTGTACCATGTATTTGGCGACTCAGAATGGGTTGGATGGAATGGACCTATTTTGGGGGCGTCACATAATATGCATTTCATATATATATATCAACATTCGCATAGCATAAATAGCTCAATTAACAATTATCGAATTCATATAACAAATAGGAACTGAAAGACTTGTCCGATTCGTAGTTTATTAACTACGACTTAACTACTTAAAGTTTATCTGCACTGCATGTATTCCTATACAGTTATATAATCATGGATTCATATCCATCAGTAATACATTTTATACGCTCTTAATATAATAATAAATATTACATCGTTTCCTAACTATGTTTGTAAAACCTTCATTTCACTTTCTCATCATACTCTTAGAATAGCTAGGCATGTATAAGTATACCTTACCCATCCGTACTCGACATCAAATAGGTTGTGATCTAATTTCAAGTTCACATTCAAACTACTTAGCTCCATAATGATTTATTTCAATCAATAAGGCTTAACAACTTTCTTTAACAAGATTCGAGTTTATAAGCTTTTAAACCATATATTGGTACTAATAAGCCTCTAATAGCATGCTCACATGTATCTATCTCATTCACATAGACATAGCATAGTTCATACTTTTAAAACATGCTTAAATAACTTATGTCATGCTTGACTAGTTGAGTGCACATATCATTCATGTTTAAAGGCATAAACTGTGAAAGCTCAAAATCCAGGTCCCAAATCACCACGGATCTGGTACAATCATTCTATAACTATTGCGGAAGATATAAACATAAATTGTTTATACAATAAACTTTACACACTTTTCCCTAAGGTCGAGTAGCCTTAACTTATACACAATTCATAACTTGTCTAACACATAACATTATTATCATACAATACAATTACAAATCTAATCGCACACATTAACTTTAAGCTGGAACTGTCTTTAACCTTTTCGTGTATCCGTCGTATTCGTCTTAATCTTCAATGTTTATCATGATATAGCAAGGGTGAGCATGAAGGTTGCCCAACAAGTTTAAATTTATTTAAGGATATATCATGATTGAAAGAGTCTGAATAATAAGCTGGCTATAATTCATCAATATAGTTGTGAATTAGCACGAACAAACTTTTGACTGAACAAGTATTAAACATGAACAAATATATCTGGACCGAACGATAATGAAGGTGATCAGCCTTTCATACCCAACTTATACATGCAATATGTACAGAGTACAATTCTACAATGGGAATCAGCAATGATTAACCATAAGCATATTTGAATGAAACAACTCTTAGTAGAGTTAGGAAAAAAAAACTTGTCTGTTTCGTCGATTACTGCTATGCAATTTATAACGCTTTATCCGAAGACCTAATATTAGTAATATAGATCTCCAATATTAGAATAATATCATCACAATATAATACTATTATATATATACATAGAATAACCTAAACACATAACACATAACCCTATTAGTCTATACAGCATATAACACCTAGTATCAAATCAAACTATTTCAGTCTGACTTGAATCCGACACAATTCTAAGATCCCGACGGTCTAGTCAGACAATACTCAAGTTTAAGTTCAATTAAACTCTGCCTAAACACTTAACAATTATCTAAGATAATTTATTATCAGTCAAAATATTTTTCATCGGCTCATAATAATTTTTAGATAATTAATATCATTTATCATAATTTTTCAATTACTATATCGTATTTACATAATATAAATACCACAATATTCCTTTATCATTAATATTTATTTAATACTAAATATTAATGGAAATCATAACAAAATATTATAATATATTTATAATATTACAAAGTATTTTTAATACCTTAAAATCATATTTATATGATTTTTAAATGCTTAAATCAATTATCCGATAATTAATATTAATATTAAAATATTAATATTTTCATGACAAAATATCTTAAGTTATATTTTATAACTTAAAATATTTTATAACACTTAAATCATTTTTATATGATTTTTAAATCATTAATTCTATTTTTCCATAATTTATTTAATATATTTATTAAATAAATTAGTCACCATTAATATAAATTTATTAATGAAATTCATCACAAAATATCAAAAGTCATAGAAAATAACTTAAAATATTTTCTAACACCATATTATAATTTTTCATGATTTTTAAAGTACAAAAATCATTTTTAACTAATTTATTTAATATTATAATTAAATAAATTAAATACCATTATATTCCAAAAATATTAAATATTTATAAAATATACTCAAAATAATTAAAAACTAATTTTAGGGCTTTAAAATATTTTTTCATAATTTATTATGTATTTTAATAATTTAAAACTATTTTTCTCTAGTTATTTATTAAAATAATTAATTTTCTAATTAAACTGTCGCTAAAAGGGCCCTATAGCGACAGAACCGTCGCTATAGGTGTTCTTGAGCATTTTCTTGAGCTTCATCAGCAAACCCGAAAAACCATGTCAGTGTTCGAGGTTGGTGGTTTGACCATCATTTGATCTATGATCCTAAGTTTTTTCTGGGCTGGATAAAGTGTTGATGATGTAGTATTCATGCAATACTACAACTAGAAACTAATTTTCTAGCCACACTATATCAAATCTGATCATTATAAGTCTCACAAAAGTATGTCAGAGGCTATTCTTCATTTCTGGGTTACCCAGAAACGAAGAACAGACCATGGGTCTCACTTTGAGCACTTGAATCTTACGGTTCCAGGACTTCTTAATGTGATATAAAGTGACTAACTTGAAGTACTGATGATAGGGAACAACACCATATCACTAGATCATTCTAACATCACCAAATACAAGAGATCAAAGCTGGTCAAAGTAGTGATCAGGAACCGAATCTTGAATTTTCTGGGTTTTCCAGAAAGTTCTTAAGGCTGATCGGTCAACGTAGTTTGACCACAAATTTCTTTCATTCTGTTAAAGATCTTGGTGATCTAAAAGTATGGATATGTAGTAATCATAACAGGTTACAAATATCAAGCAACAACTTAGCCTAAACATTAACATACAGCAAGATCAGAAGCTTAGAACATGCTTGTCAGAGTTTCTGGAAATTGCTGGGCTACCCAGAAAGTAGTTTCGTGATCGGTTAACTAGGTTTGACCGTTCATAACTTGAGATTTAAACATGATCTGGACCTGATTTCAGTTCCAGATCCTAGTCCACATGACATACTACAGATCTATAACATAAAACACACAAACACTTAACACACACGGATCTAAAGGCCCTGACATATGACTGTCAGACCAAACTTTTCAACTTTTCCAGATTTCTTAAAAATGCTATTTTCTAGCACCTTGATGTTATGGATCTGGGGTTTAACAACCCAGATCACTAAATGACATCTTAACACATAATTTAAAGCAACAAAACATACCATCTAACATAAAATCTAAGGATTTCATATTTTTAAGGTTTATCCCTTTCTAGCTAGGATCTTGATTCTGATCTTTGAGTTCTGATCTTGTTAAGCTAAGAACTGATATTGGCTTATCTTACCTCACTCTCTCACTCTCTCATTCTAAATTTCAAAGTTGAAGAGAGAGAATGGGCTTGGATAGAATGGTAAGTAAAGTAACACTTTTTCTTACTTTTATCTTTTGTTTTAGATTCAATGTATGTAATATTGCTAGGTCGCACACCAAATCTTATCTTGAAAGATATAAGGCACATGTGCTAAACCTTAGACTTGATGACTCACAAGATTTGCCATATCTTTTGCTTAGGTTTTAAGAAAATGATATTTTAGTCATTTCCATACCATTTTAATTCTAAACTTGTCATTTGATCAAACCGTTAGGGTTAAAACCTAAGGTTTCCATAAATACCAATTTCTAGGATTTTCAACTTAAATTTTCAAAATAGAAAACTATGATAATTAAATTATAATTAGAGTTCCTAACTATATTATAATTTCCTAATCATATTAGGACTTAAACAAATTAGGATTAATATTTCCTAATTAAGAATTAAAATTACCTAATTATAAATTAGGGTTTCAAATTTACAAATTAGGGTTCCTAATAATTAGGGTTTGGAATTATTAGTATTTCTAATTAATCAATTAGGGTTATCCCTAATTAAGTTTGTGATTAATACAAAAATCATATACGTTGTACTTAAATCCCTAATTTAGGGTTTCCATATACCGAATTAGGGTTTAAATTCTTGGAACTGAAATTAGGGTTTCCAGAACCGGTTTCTAGGGTTTCTTATCAGACGTTAGGGTTTTCTAACTGAACGTTGACGTTCTTAATATACGATTAGAGTTTGACACAGATATAGTTTATTTGGTCCACCCTTGACCCTTAACCATATTCTGAACACATATAATACCATATACATAGAACATATACACATATACACTTAATCCTAAATAATTTACCAAAATCCTTCACAGAATTTTGAAATCCTCAAAATTCCTTCCCAAAAATATCAAACGCATACACTTATTTTCTATCTAGGTCTATTATTTGACCTTAAATCCATCATTTAAGATTTTAATAAATTGTCTAATTTCTCAGGTTGTGACATTCACCCCTTCTTCTAAAAATTTTATCCCCGACATTTATCTTACACCTTACTCCTTATACCATGCACCATATACCATTCATAGAAATCATCATATGCTACCCAATACACCACTCACAAGAGTAAAAAATTTCAAATTTTGCTGAGGAGTCATATAGACTATTTGTCTGTCATTTTCGCAAACGTTATATGGAAATTCATCCACAAACCGTCATAACTTACCGACATAGAGGGTGATTATCTGACATAGAGGGTGATTATCCCGTTATGCCTGTCTTGATCAATCTTCTTAGGTCGGAACCATTTTCTTTTCTCTCTATCCGCGCATGCATAGCATAAATTTTTTACCTTAGTCTTATCGGATTCTACACCGAAACAATTTGGTTCAGGAAATTTCTTTCAATGAACACTTAGAGTTTTCATAACATTAGTCTAGCTGAATCGATTAGCATAGACTCATATCAATAATTCAATTCAATCGAATTTTTTAGGTGTTGCCAAACCCCGCTGGCAAATTAAATTTTTGAAAATATTTTTGAGAATGACATCATGATGTTGTATTGTATTAACAGTCCGTTTGAGGATGCCGTCATTCTATGACTTTGTCATAACACATCATACAATAGTGGAACAATGATTTTTAGATCGAATTCACACTAAGTATTCCTGTATTTACAACTCCATCAATCTTTTTATCATCTATGCACCAGGTTACATGGTACATAAGTGATAAATAAAATAAATTTTGATATTTCAAATCATTTACGTCTAGCTAAAATAAATAGCATAGACTATACTTTAAACCGTTTCAAAAATGATTACGAGCCTACTTTTTTTTTAAAGCACATAGTGCGTATTTAGCTTGATGTCAAAATTTCGAAGTCTAGCATAGCTAGGAGTTTTGGAAAACTTAATGTCTTCACTAATGATCAGTTGCTTAGTAATCTATCTATTCTTATTATCCTCAATACTCCATTCGCACATAACTATACCCAATTCGTCAAACCACACTTATGAGTTCATAAACTTGCCACAATCATATGAGTTTAAGAACTTACCCTAGACAGACCTTTGGCGTCCATTCGCTGAGGGGTTCATAAACATTTCATATAACTATGAGTCAAGAATGTCACATAAGTATGAGTTTTAAGAACTCGTACTTAACCTTATATTCCCTACCTATAACCTATCTATCTGTTATACACATGAGAAAGGAATCACCCTCTTAACATGCATATAGCAAATAGCGCGACACAAACATTTTAATGATTATCAGTGCCAAAAATTAAGTGGTTTTTACACCAAGTAAAATTCCCCGCCCATACAAGGAATCATACAACTCAGCTGCTGACATGAGTCCTTAATTAAAATCCCCACCTAATCTTAACTCCCTTCTTAATACGAATTTCATTCAACTCGTATTCATAATCCTTTCCTGAATCTGTACCAATTCATAGTAAAACTGTCACACAGCAATCTTGCTATAAACTTTTCAACCATTAGATTGATTCTTCTCCCTGCTATCACCTTATCAGATTACAGGGTGACCTCATCGTATATATTACGATTCATTTCTCTATCTTGATCGTTTTATTTTACGATCTCCTATCCCTGCACTTTTAGTCTTTTAGACTCTATCTATTCACCACTACTGTTCAACTTTATTATCAGAGTTAGGGAACTCCGTATCTTTACAGCTCGTCGAGATTCGTCTTTGAATCTTACCGACCAACTAACTCTATGTGAGTTAGATCTTATCCTAATCACTGCGGTTATTAGTCTTAGGTATTCCTACCTAAGGTTCATAACCAACAACTTTGATACCAACTGTGAAAGCCCCAAATCCGGGTCCCAAATCACGGATCTGGTACAATCATTCTATAACTATTGTGGAAGATATAAACATAAATTGTTTATACAATAAACTTTACACACTTTTCTCCAAGGTCGAGTAACCTTAACTTATACACAATTCATAACTTGTCTAACACATAACATTATTATCATACAATACAATTACAAATCTCTAATTACATTAACTTAAAGTTGAACTCGCATCTTTAACCTTTTCCGCATCATCCAGTATTCGCTTTAATCACGTAATGTTTATCATGATATAGCAAGGGTGAGCATGAAGGTTTCCCAACAAGTTTAAATTTATTTAAGGATATATCATGATTGAAAGAGTCTGAATAATAAGCTGGCTATAATTCATCAATATAGTTGTGAATTAGCACGAACAAACTTTTGACTGAACAAGTATTAAACATGAACAAATATATCTGGACCGAACGGTAATGAAGGTGATCAGCCTTTCATACCTGAATTATACATGCAATATGTACAGAGTACAATTCTACAATGAGAATCAGCAATGATTAATCATAAGCATATCTGAATGAAACAACTCTTAGTAGAGTTAAGAAAAAAAAAACTTGCCTGTTTCGTCGATTACTGCTACGCAATTTATAACGCTTTATCTGAAGACCTAATATTAGTAATATAGATCTCCAATATTAGAATAATATCATCACAATATAATACTATTATATATATATAAAATAATCTAAACACATAACTGTTAGGTTTGTAATATTCATAACGCAATCAAATTGCATAAAATTAGCGGAAGCGTGGTAAAATCAGAGTTAAAAATTTTTACAAACCATATACCCGGATCACCCTTTATGCATAATTATTAATTAAACGAAAAGATAAAGAATAAAATCATACCCTTGAAGATCGAGCTTCCTCAGGTACAAGTTCACCTCCAATCTCTTTTCGCGTTCAACTTGAATCCACCGGGTTTGGTTCCTTCCTTTGATCAACGTTAGCCACCCGTGTGTTTGGCCTCAGAGGTGATCCACCGAGGAAGAATAAAATTCAAGAAGATGGGTGTTATGGCTAACCCTAGTTTTCTATCTCTATAGAAAAGGCATACTCCCAACAACTTGGAATTATTATTACTTTGTTAAAGTCAACAACCCATACCACCCATAATAAGACTCCTCTTATTTATAGATGTGGGCAACCCACCTTAACAATTAAGGAATTGGGTTTTAATTAATTAATTCTTTTAATTAATTAAGCTCCCTAATCTTATTAGGGATAATTAATTAAATTCCTTTAACTAATTTTCCTTCCTAATCTAATTAGGAATAAATGAGAGTACTTATATTAAATTAATTCCTAAACTCTTTTAGAAATTAAAATAATAATAATTGTAATAATATTAATAAGACTCCTCTTATTAATTTATATTTAATATTTCTAAAATATTAAATAATAAATATTAAGCTATTTAATTTATTCTATCACCATAGATTAAATTAAATATACATAATTTATATTATTACGATTATGCCATTTACTTCTTAAATAATTATTCTTCTTTTTTATGGTGTGACCCTTTAGGTTCTCCATATTAAACCGGTTGTGAATAAATCAATTAGAACAATTTAATCTTATTTAAATAAATAAATTAAATAATTAATTTATTTAAATAAATAATATTTATTCTACAATAGGGATAAGCCTCCCCTAGCGATCGGCGACTTTCCGGATAATATAGATTTCAACATTAATCATTAAAGAACCTTTGAGTAAATAGTTACCGCACAATTCAATCCTTCCACCATCTAATGTCCCAATTAAATATAAGACATGGAATTCTCACAAGTCTTATTTTATTTAATTATATGTATTTCGACTCTTAAATGCACAACTCCAAATAATGCAAATTAGAAACTCCTTTCTAATTTCATTCGCCTTTGCCAAGGACCTCTTTGGGTTGTCATTTATCGAATCACATAGGACATTTCTCTTTCTTTTATTAGAAGTGGTAGATTCTTTATTGATCATACATTATCTCCATGCATACAACTTATTATACCCAAGCATACCCTTTGATATACCCTAAGGGTCTTAAGGAATAAGTCAAAGTATAACTCATCATACACAAGATACTATGATGATCTCAAGTCCAAGGATTACTTGTACTACTATCACTACGAGTGAATTCCTATTGACAGCAAATAAAACTCCATTAGGTATTCCTTAGCGAGCCCACGTTCGATGAACTTATTCTCTAATAAGCACCTACATACTTGCTTTAGTGTCTCCACACAAATGATCATGAGATCAATCATCCTCATCCAATGAGCAAGCAACGTATGTACCAATCTATCCGGATTCACTAATCCCCAATTTAGTAATCCAACGATTGGGAACTATTTTAGTTTTAAGCTTTCAAAGAATTTAGATCTCATTAGAATGATCATCATCATTATTCTAAAAGCATTGCTTAAAACTATGGGTTTATCACATATTATAAAACAGCATCATGTAGATAATTAAAAGCCTTTAATAAATTAATACTTTTTATTAATAAATGAATAAGATTGTTACAAAGTATATGCTTTATCATCAAATATGATTGGCTTGTGTGCATACTACTTTAAATTTCCCACTTGCACTAAAGCCAATCGTCATGGTATCTTATACTCTTCTTCTCTAAGTTACGATTATCCTGCTGTTGGATAAGCTTCAGTAAATGGATATGTAATGTTGTTCTTGAGAGTCCACTATCTCTATAGTGATTTCCCATCTTTCAATGATTCTAATAATCAAATAAAAGTGCCACAACACATGTTTAGATCCAAGATGAGACTTAGGAACTATTCTAGTTTCGTAATGAACTTTTAATCCAAACAATCAACTTGCGACTTCATTTATAGCTATATACTTTGTCTTTATCACTAAACCAAGAACTCTTTCTTTTTTGGAACCTTTCAATTCATCGCACCACCTGCTCAAGATAACGCTTTACCTTAAAATGGATTTTTCTGTCATCTTGGTCTGTCTGAAAACTTGAGTCTGTTAAGCCCTTTAATTTAGACCCACCATGAATATGATCACTTCCTTAGTGCCGGTTAAGCACTTTAAGATGTTTTTCAACGACTCATAGTGAACTTCTCGAATATGACCGATCAACATCGTGTCTCGTACATTTCATTTCATACATGATTTGTCACTCATGCGACCTCTCTTTTCAGAGTCTGTGGGGACTATTAAGAGATACACTCCATAGCTCATCGACATGAGACATCTCTTGGAGTTTGCCATGCTAAACAACTTTAGCATCAAATGAATATACGTTCCTTGGGTTAAGTCGAGGATCCTTTTAAATCTATCTATATAGATTTGTATCCCCAATTAAGATACTCTTCCCAAATAATTCATGGAGGAATGTTTAGACAACTTTATCTTTCTTGATTGTATCATTGGTATGTAATTCCTCATCCGTAGTATATCAACATATAATACTAGAAATTTCACGACGCTCCCCATCGACCCTTTTGTACACACTAGAAGTCTTACCTCATCGAATGTAACTCTGGATCATCATCTTCTATGATGTGTACCTCATCATCATCATCCATGATGAATCCATACCTCCTAGGTATCTTTGGTACTATTCCAGGTTTACGATTCGGTTGTGGTACAATAGGTCTATCTACAGGTTCCTCTTATTTGACTTATAGTGTTTTGTGGATCATGAACTTTTCAAGATCTATAATCCTCCCACTGGCCCCTTTTAATGATAAACACCTTTATCTTAGAAGGCAGCGTGTTTCGTAACAAACACCTTTTGCTAAGTAGAATTATAGAACATATACCCTAAACTTACTTTAGGATTTCCCACAAAACTGTACATGTCAAATCTTGTCCCATGCTTATCCTTTGAAACCTTTTACATAAATTGGACAACCCCTTATCTTAACATACTTAAGATTAGGAATCCTCCCTGTCCATAACTTTTATGGAGTCTTGGGGTAGGATTTTGAGGTTACCATTTTCGTGAGATATGCTGACCATTTCTAGGACATGACCCTGAAGGATCTTTGGAATGTCGGTAAAATCATTATGGACCGCACTCATGTCCAACAAGGTACGATTTTTTCTTTCGGATACATCAATCAATTATTGCAGATCGGGATGTGTCCATTATGAGAAAACCATTTGAGATGATCTAGAAACTTATTGCACAAGTATTTATCCTTGATCTAATCAAAGAATCTTAATACTTTGCCAATTTGTTTCACTTACAATTCTTTGAACCTTTCAAATAATTCACACTTGTATTTCAACAAATACATACATTCAACTCTTTGAATGATCATCTCCTTTTCTTATACTAGTTTGTTCAATTTATAAAATAATTTTTCACATAAGTCAAGTATACAAAATTTATTAAGTAATATTCCAGTTCTATACAAAACATTATCATTATAAATAGAACAACAATTGTTCTTAATTATAATACCAAAAATTTTATTGTCCAACAATAAAATGGAAATAATGTTTCTAACAAGAATTGGAATACAATAACAACTTATTGACTTAATAGATTTGCCCGTAGGCATTGCTAAACTATAAGTTTCTATGGCTAATATGACAACCTTTGCTACATTTCCCTTACATAGGATTACTTATATTTGTTTAGCTTTACCTTCTCTTGGTCCCTTCATAAATCTATATTTATGATAACCAAAGTCGGTATCCAATACCCAAGTAGAACCTTGACTTAAAGAAAAATTTATTTCAATCATGAACAAAAGCGTATTAAATCAAACTTCACTAAGCTTCTTTGGTTAGCCTCTGCAAGACGCTTCTCGATTTCTTTCAATTGTCCGGGCTTATTGCGGTGGAAGCAAACTCCTTTGCTTATCCGTATCGCTTTTGCTCTTATTATCCTTTGTTTACGCCTTTCTATTTACCTTCTTTGAATCGTTCTTCTTTTCGGAAGATCCTTTGGCCCCTACCAAGAAGACTTGGTCTTTCTTGGTTGGAAAGTGACTCTCAACATTTTCAACATGTTAAGCAAATCAAAAAGCCGATATCTAGCTTGTTCATATGAAAAATTCACAACAATTGTGACAGAGAGTCCGGAGTGAGTGCAAGATCAAATCTTGGCTCAACTCTCCATCCATGACAAAACCAAATTGTCTTAATTGATCAATCAAATTGATTATGTTAAGAACTTTTTATGCATACTATAGTGCCATTGGCCATTCTAGATCGGAAGAGCTCCTTAGATATGTCGATATCTATCGGCCCTACTTTCCTCACCATCAACTACTTGATGTGCGGGAATATAGTAAGAAAGCATCCATAGTTTCATCACGACGACGTGAAGCTCGTTACTCATGGATACGAGCATGATGCATTGAGCCAATCATGCATCATCTTGCAACTTTCTAAAAGTAGCAATGTCTTCCTCGAGGCATTATTCGCAACCATTCAGGAGGATAGGCGTATTTAGGACATAAGATAGCTTTTTAAACTATGAGAACTATTCTCAAATTCCTTAACCAATCCGTTTAAATTGATTGCGGTTAATTTAGCATCTAATATGCTTCGCAGTTGATGATAGTATTTTAGACATTGTAAAATTTCGTAAATGAATTTGTAATTAACAACATTTTAACATACATTCTTTTATTAATTACCAAAATAATTTAGGTCTTGTTTTAAATTGGTATCTCCCACTATTTTTTTCAAACTATATTACCCTCACTTATATAGTTCGACAAAATCTAATTAAAGATTTGCTAGTGAGAATAAGGATCCCATTTCAAATGTATATAGCCTTGTGGTGACACAACAAACTATATATAAATAAATAGGTAGAACAACTTTTTGTCAATTACATCAACTATGCAACTCCTTTTCTTTTGCCTCTTAGATTATTTTGATCAAGTGGTGGCACATCAAGAATCAAAATTATCCAAGTTAAGTCCAACCTAGCACTCCATATATTCAAAAAGAAAAATATCATCCTTGTGGTGACACAACAAAACAATATTGTTCAATTTTCTTTATAAGCATCAAATGTGATAAATTAACATCTTAAATACTTAATACTTGCCTTTGTGGTGACACAACAAACTCATATTAAATATTTAATACTCTATTAATTTTATCATGCTGAAGAATACGACGTTCGATATTCCAAATATCTTTGAACGCTTAGGACTTAATATAAAAATTGAGGGGTTTGTTATTAATTTGTCTCATCTTGTTTTTAGCGCATGCATTAT
Source organism: Panax quinquefolius (assembly GCA_020205615.1). NCBI lineage: Eukaryota > Viridiplantae > Streptophyta > Magnoliopsida > Apiales > Araliaceae > Panax > Panax quinquefolius. The sequence continues at coordinate 50,997,776 of CM035158.1, forward strand.
ATATATATAAAATACGCGTTATATTAATGAACATGCGAAGCATGTTTGCATAATATATAATATATATAGTATAAGCATGCACATATAGAATACTATATTCTACCCGGATTGATTATGGACTTTTATTCTAGTTTGGTTCACTAGAGCCACCAAGTGAACCAAAAGGTCAAACCCTAGGGGTGCAAGAAATAATATTTAAATATAACTATTACATTTAAACCCGGGCTCCATTACAAACGGGTCTTCAAGCGCACTTGCTCCTTGATCTCCAATTTTTCAAAATAATTCTAACTATTCCTATTACAAAACTATTTAAAATAAATAGAAACCTTGATCGTGATCGAGGGAAATACATAGAGAGAGATAGAATTTACATTAAGAAAAAATTAGAGAAGGCAGTAGACGCAGACCCCATTTAATAAAACCCATACATTCATGCATCCAACTAAAATAAAATCCAATCATATTGGTCAATAGTCCATAATCAATCCCATTTATTATCATACACATCACCATATGCATCAATAAATAATATTCATCTTATGAATAATAAACATTTAATATATATATTGATATCATTTAATGGGCAAATTTAGTTAGTATAAAATCTAATTTTAAATTAAAATAAACTCCTTTATTTTAATCCAAATTTAAATCAAAATAAAACTATTTTATTTTAATTTATCCTATTTTGAATAAAATAAACTATTTTATTTTAATCAAAATCTTTAATCAAAATAAACTCCTTTATTTTAATTAATTATGGAATCCAATTCCATATAATAAAAAAAAATCTTTAATTAAAATAAACTCTTTTATTTTAATTAATTATGGAATCAATTCCATGTAAAAAAAATTTTTATTAAGGAAACACGGATATTCTTTTCCTATTCACAAATAAACTCCTTTATTTTGAATAATATGAAATCTTATTTCATATCTAAATAAACTCCTTTATTTAAGGAAATTAGGATTCTCTTTCCTATTCACAAATAAACTCTTTTATTTTGAATAATATGAAATCTATTTCATATCTAAATAAACTCCTTTATTTAAGGAAAGAAAGATTTCAACTCCAATTAGTTATCATGGAATCAAATTCCAACTCTAATTAGTTAGCATGAAATTTAATTTTAAAATTAAAATAAAACTATTATTTTAAAATTAAAATAAACTTTTATTTAAAATTAAAATATACCTTTTATTTTAATTATAAAATTATTGAGAATAATATATATATATATATATATATATTAATCGTATATATATATAATAATATATATATATATATATTAGTTACGGTATATATATATTATATATATATAATACGGTATATATTAAATATATATATAACCAATCCTGTTAAGCTTATTGATTCCTTAAAAAAAAAAACTAGGTATATATATATATATATTCGTCCGGTAAAATTTCACATAAAAACAACTTTTTTTTTTTTTTTTTTTTTTTTTTTTTTTTTGCCATGTTAACGAGAGTAGCTGCTGATTGCCGTATGTCACTTTCCTTGAATCAGCAGGTGCCGAAAAAAATAAAACAGATACGCAAGCTGCCTTTTTTTTTTATTTTTATTTTTTTATTTATTTATTTAAATTTTATACAATAAAATTATGCCAAAAAAAAAAATTTCTAAACACATATCAATATACAAATTAAATCGAACAATTAATAATTCGCATAAAGGTTTGGCTCGATGCCCTTTATTAGGTTTGTAATATTCATAACTTAATCAAATTGCATAAAATTAAGCGAAGCGTGGTAAAATCAGAGTTTAAAATTTTTACAAACCATATACCCGGATCACCCTTTATGCATAATTATTAATTAAACGAAAAGATAAAGAATAAAATCATACCCTTGAAGATCGAGCTTCCTCAGGTACAAGTTCACCTCCAATCTCTTTTCGCGTTCAACTTGAATCCACCGGGTTTGGTTCCTTCCTTTGATCAACGTTAGCCACCCATGTGTTTGGCCTCTAGAGGTGATCCACCAAGGAAGAATAAAATTCAAGAAGATGGGTGTTATGGCTAACCCTAGTTTTCTATCTCTATAGAAAAGGCATACTCCCAACAACTTGGAATTATTACGTACTTTGTTAAAGTCAACAACCCATACCACCCATAATAAGACTCCTCTTATTTATAGATGCGGGCAACCCACCTTAACAATTAAGGAATTGAGTTTTAATTAATTAATTCTTTTAATTAATTAAGCTCCCTAATCTTATTAGGGATAATTAATTAAATTCCTTTAACTAATTTTTCTTCCTAATCCAATTAGGAATAAATGAGAGTACTTATATTAAATTAATTCCTAAACTCTTTTAGAAATTAAAATAATAATAATTGTAATAATATTAATAAGACTCCTCTTATTAATTTATATTTAATATTTCTAAAATATTAAATAATAAATATTAAGCTATTTAATTTATTCTATCACCATAGATTAAATTAAATATACATAACATATTATTACGATTATGCCATTTTCTTCTTAAATAATTATTCTTCCTTTTATGGTGTGACCCTTTAGGTTCTCCATATTAAACCGGTTGTGAATAAATCAATTAGAACAATTCTAATCTTATTTAAATAAATAAATTAAACAATTAATTTATTTAAATAAATAATATTTATTCTACAATAGGGATAAGCCTCCCTAGCGATCAACGACTTTCCAGATAATATAGATTTCAACATTAATCATTAAAGAACCTTTGAGTAAATAGTTACCGTACAATTCAATCCTTCCACCATACAATGTCCCAATTAAATATAAGACATAGAATTCATCAAGTCTTATTTTATTTAATTATATGTATTTCGACTCTTAAATGCACAACTCAAATAATGCAAATTAGAAACTCCTTTCTAATTTCATTACGCCTTCGCCAAGGACTCTTTGGGTTGTCATTTATCGAATCACATAGGACATTTCTCTTCTTTATTAGAAGTGGTAGATTCTTTATTGATCATACATTATCTCCGTATACAACTTATTATACCCAAGCATACCCTTTGATATACCCTAAGGGTCTTAAGGAATAAGTCAAAGTATAACTCATCATACACAAGATACTATGATGATCTCAAGTCCAAGGATTACTTGTCTACTATCACTACTGAGAATTCCTATTGACAGAGCAAATAAAACTCCATTAGGTATTCCTTAGCGAGCCACGCGTCAAATGAACTTATTCTCTAATAAGCACCTACATACTTGCTTTAGTGTCTCCACACAAATGATCATGAGATCAATCATCCTCATCCAATGAGCAAAGCAACGTATGTACCAATCTATCCGGATTCACTAATCCCCAATTTAGTAATCCAACGATTGGGAACTATTTTAGTTTTAAGCTTTCAAAGAATTTAGATCTCATTAGAATGATCATCATCATTATTCTAAAAGCATTGCTTAAAACTATGGGTTTATCACATATTATAAAAAAAACAAAGATCATGTAGATAATTAAAAGCCTTTAATAAATTAATACTTTTTATTAATAAATGAATAAGATTGTTACAAAGTATATGCTTTATCATCAAATATGATTGGCTTGTGTGCATACTACTTTCAATAATACATAACCCTATTAGTCTATACAGCATATAACACCTAGTATCAAATCAAACTATTTCAGTGTGACGCCCCCAAATCCGGGTCCCTTCAAACCACGGATCCAGTCCGCCATGATACTATTATCGCCAAACTATTTATATCTTTTATTTATAACTTAATGAATATAACTTTGCTTATTACAATTTAGAATATAAATTCTTTCCATTTCCAGGATCTGTATAATGACCCCAAACTTTTATAACTTTCAAATCTTGGTCATTTACCATTCCTGTCTTACATCATATTCGATGTTATATAAATATGCGGAACAATTTAAACTTTTTCAAGTTCCTTTAAAAATAAATGTTTTATTGATATCTTAACTTGACTCAATTACATATCCTTGAATCAAATTATATTATGATTCATTCTATTCTAATTACTGTATAAATCTTTACATCTCGATTCGAATTCCTCTATGTATCACATATTACAACTTTACAATTCAACATATATTACACATCGTAAACTACTATCATGTACATCTCCTAGAACCTAAACATGGTTCAAGAGCATATATTTAAATAAATTAATCTCCGTCGATACTATTGAACTCTATCAATCAAGTAGCACGTAATCTTTACAATGAGTCCTTAACCTGTAAAAATGGTTATTTGCAAGGGTGAGCTCGATAGCCCAGCAATTCTAACAGTTTTCATGCAACACATAGCATATTCAGTTCATGCATTCATAATCAATTAATATTTACTACGCATGTTACTTCTCACATAACAGGCATAGAGATTTACTTCACAAGCATATCATCAAAGATCAACTTTCAACTTTCATACATATCTAATATGCATTTCATATATATACATCAACATTCGCATAGAATATATAGCTCAATTAACAATTATCGAATTCATATAACAAATAGGAATTGAAAGACATGCCTGATTCGTAGTTTATCAACTACGACTTAACTACTTAAAGCTTATCTGCACTACGTGTATTCCTACATAGTTATATAATCATGGATTCATATCCATCAGTCATACATTTCATACACTCTTAATATAATTATAAATATTACATCGTTTCCTAACTAGGTTTGTAAAACATTCATTTAACTTTCTCATCATACTCTTAGAATATCCAGGCATGTATAAGTATACCTTACCCATCCGTACTCGACATCAAATAGGTTGTGATTATTTTCAAGTTCACATTCAAACTATTTAGCTCCATAATGATTTATTTCAATCAATAAGGCTTAACAACTTTCTTTAACAAGATTCGATGTTATAAGCTTTTAAACCATATATTGGTACTAATAAGCCTCTAATAGCATGCTCACATGTATCTATCTCATTTACATATACATAGCATAGTTCATACTTTTAAAACATGCTTAAATAACTTATGTCATGCTCGACTAGTTGAGTACACATATCATTCATGTTCAAAGGCATAGACAACTCTATCATGCTTGCTTATAAGGTCATAATGCAATCAAGTAATACAATGCTCATCAAAGTTAGTTTCTAAAACTTTTAAATTTCTTTTTAAAACACATACTAAACCGAGCTTGACAACCTTTTATGTGCAATATATCTTGAAATTACATTCCTTGTCCATCCTCGCACATAACTAGGCCACAATCACATGTTCCCAAAGTCGAAACTTAAAAGACACAAAGTTTGTCAAGTTTCATTTTTAAATCTTCAAGTTTTTCTTTCAAAACACTTTAAACCAAGCTATATCAATGTAGTATATGCAAGGTAACTTTAAAACTATATTTCATGTCCGTTAATATCCGTACATAGGGTCCAAGGTCAAAACTCAAAGGACACCAAATTCATCAACTTCCGTTTCTCAAAAACTTTAAGTTTTCTTTTAGAAAATCATGTTAAAGCATTCCATTATGAGTAAAGAAATCTTAGCTATATTACATGTCTATTATCATGCATATTTATGTTTTATCACTTAGAATAACATATTCCATCGTCGGGAGCACTATATACCTGCGTATGTGCTCGATCGATGCCCTCCGATTGTCTCCAAATATGTAACAGTCACAAAGATTACTGTTTTGACCCCTTCCAACAACTTCAAATTGAACAAATTATAGAACAAAAGTTGTAGGTCTATTCGTTCTCGTTCCGGATCATCTTGAATATCCTCAATCGGAGTTCGTATGAAAATGTTATGGTACATTTAAATAAAATATGTCCTACGATTTTCTCAACATCTCAGAATCAGACCACACCTTCACGGGGTGGGGTTTTTGCACTAATAATAACCCGTCGGGACGGGCCTAGCTGCTACAACTCGAAATTTCATTCCCTGCTATGAACTATCATGCCAAAATTTTGGCCAAACATCAATGTAATGATACTCACTTGATATAAACTTACTACTAAACATCTCTAGCATGCTTCTAACAATTCCAAACCTGCAAACAATCAAATTCAAGAATCAATTCAGGATTTATGTCGTTTTTTTTAAAGTTTAACACATTTAGCGATTCTCTTCACTACGGATTCATTACTTGACCAAATTACTTCGTTTAACTTTTGTTGATTTCGTATTTAACCATATTAACAATGTCTAGCATCAATTAACACATTTTATCATGCTTCAACCATAAACTTTTTAACTCCAAACAAGTATTTTAGTACTTTTTCTAAGAACTTTGCAAGACTTGAATTTAAGAACATAGTTTAAGAATTATACCTCTTGAAGCTAAATTGACAATCTTTGAATCTTAACTTCTGATTTCTCCCAACTTCTCAACCACTCACTCACTAGAATTCTCAGAATTTCAAATTGGAAGAATGAAGAAGGGGGTCTCTATTTATAGAAGAACCATGGACCAAGTTTGGGTTTTGCTCCATGAATCAAACCAAAGGAATAAAGAAGAAGCTATTGGGTATAGAGGAGTTGGTCACCAACTTCCTCTTCCTCCATCACTCTCTTCATCATTTGGAAGCTATGAGTTTGAGAAGAAGAAGCAAGCTAGACTAGGCCAATGGCCTATCACGGTTAATTAAATGAATTGGGACTCTAATTTTAGGACAAGCCACATACCTCAGCATTAGCAAAATGGGTATTTAAGACATCTATATTTACTTTCTTTTAGACTTACAAGCTTACATTTAATAACTTAATGTTATTACTATATGATAAATTAGCGGTACATATACCCATAATCATATAATCCATGTATATTTGGTTTAGTCCCAAAAATATTCTAATTGAGTAGTGTCACACCACATTATCATGAACTTTATTATTTCAAGTATCCTTAATTCTTGAAATAATTATTAACAACAATTATTTATTTAGTTTAACTTAATATTCTTCATAAAGTACACATTAATGTACCACACATAACAAATTGTCACATAGGTCCATTTATGTAACTCATGCGACTCATTTCACTTTGCCATATAGTTTCTTAATTATATTATATAGTTACCATTGAAGTGTCACACTTCATTTCATACCATTTAGATGTAGTTATAATATATAATCATTGCACATACAATTTAATTCCTTCAATTATTCATTTATTAAATTATTTAATGAATGCTTATCCCATCACTTTGCCACACTAGGCATATCTCACAAGCTTATATTAAGCTTATTCTCATTTTCATTACTTATTCATTTCCCACCACATTACTATTTATAATATGTTCAATTTACATCGACTGTAATATCACAAGGTTCACATATATAAATATATCGTGAATGGAGATATTTAAATATTCTTTATAACATTCGCGGGAATATATTAACTCAAGTTATTTAGTAAATTAAATTAACTTAGTTTTCTTTTAACTTTAACCCTCTTGGAAATGCATTACTATTATGTATTTTGCCATAACATAAAATAAGATGCTTTCGTCATGTTTTCTCTAAATATATGAACAAATAATAATAAAACGATTTACTCATTTTCTCAAGATATTATTCTTAATATAATACATATCTATTATTAAAATATTTACATGCACGACACACGTACTCACTATATATAGAAAATAAGTTTATTTCCTATTATGATAAATTGTTTCCATCAACTTATATAGCAAATAGGTTTTAATATATTTACGCACACTTTCTTGACCAAATTCAGCACACCACCAGTGGGGCCCACCAAATTCAGCATTTTCCACAACAACCAAAAGTGGGGCTCACCCATGTTTTTAATAAAAATATTTATTTCTGAAACTTCAATAATTCATAATAAATATCCCTTTTATCAGAAAAATACGAATTTTATGTCCATTCCATAGGAAATTTAATTCTCTACAACTTTGTAGAAGAAAGTTTTTCCAAATTCCAAACAGAAAGTGACCGAAATCCACATACAGATGATTTTTAATACCTCCATTCCGACAAAATACTGATAAAATACCTCAATATTAAGTCCTTCATTTATATCCACATAAAATAAATATTTACTTATCATAATAATTAATAACTAATTATTCACAAATAATATTACAGAATCACAATAATGACAATTAGGTCGTTCCCAGGAAAGAAGGGGCTTTCCGATAAGGATTTCTCTCTTCTTTGCCTTGATTAGGTGATCAAACCCCTTTCCTAAATGTAACTTCCTTAGACATTGCCAATAATGCTATCTAATAATATTATTCAAATAATATGAATTATTATTGATCGATAATGGAAAATACATGCGTGTGACAATTATTGAAACAACAATAATATAAAATATCAACGTAGCAATTAGTGAATCAATAAAATAAAATATTGAGCGATGAATTACGTAACAATTATTGAGTAGTGCCTTCTTACATAAGAATCAATAATCCAAAAATCTTTATGCAATACCGTGTCTTCTTCTGCAACCAACGTGTATTCTTGTACTTTAACCACCGTGTATTCCAACAAAGATAACAGTGAATAACTATGTAGTTATTTATAAAAACTCAAACTTGTCGTTTTCTTCATCCGATAGTTTTTAGTTATGGGACCCACAAATGGTTCGCGTAAATTTAATATTCTCCGACAACAAGAATATTTCACGACCAAACGAATATTCCCCGATAACAATGAATATTTTATAACCACTTGCTTATTTTGCAAAATTTGCACATTTTACCCATAACTAACCACATTAATCAAATCCACCCCTTACTATTTCAAAATAATTAAAGAGGAAATTCAATTTTATTTATAAAAAGTTGGGGTCTTATAATTATAATGTCAATTTTTGCGTATAATTTTTTTTTTTGACATTCTAATTATTTATTACTTAATGTCTTGGTTTATGAATGATAAAGAAAGAGATGATGATATACCTTAATATAATGTTAAATAAATATCAAGAATGAAAAGGAAAGCCAACATGGCTTATTTGAGAAATATATCTATGTGTTTAAAGAATTAATTATATTAAGATAAAAAGGGGTTATTTAATAACAAATAAAGAAATGGGATACAACCATAAATTTCATGGAACCATTATTTTTAATAATGTGTGCTAATTAAATTTGCTAGCTTAAGTGAATGTGGTAGATCAAACCCATGAATCTTTTTATTTATTGGGAGTCCAAATTGTATAATTTGGGCCCTAATAAATTTCCTATGTATGCTCACAAACTTATCCCCAAGTGTAATGGGTCATTACTACATTAGACTTATGTATATATTAAGCCCAAACACAAAATCCAAATCCAGCCCTTTTCTTCAGAGAGCACCCCCCGCGCGGGCCTATCGTGCGCACACACGCACTAAGGTTTTCTGGCCGAAAGTCCGAGAACCAAGCTTGACTTAGCCCAATTCCTTAGCCATCCTCATGTTCGTAAGCCCATCCCTATTTCCTCAATCATGTTACTAAGCTCATAACAACAATTACTAATATACACTGAGAGTTTCCAAAATAGCCAATGTGGGACTTTGACAAAATCATAAGTTTGAAGCATATCCAACAATGTTAACTGTTATGCACGACTCTTGTATAGCTATTTTACTGTTATGTATGGAAGAAGGAGGCTAAAGTGGGTTTATGATGTAAACCAATGGCCATGAAAAGGGTGAATTGAAACTGTGCACATAAGGTGCTTGTTAAAATGGTCCAATTAACTGTTTTAACTAAAAAAAAAAATTGGATGAAACTACAGCTTGAGTTAGGTAGATACACCTTGTATGTGGATAAGTAAAGTGTTGTATCATATTAAATGGAACAAAGGGCAATTTTAAAGCTAAAACTAAAAGTGGAATTTTCGGTATGTCAAGCTATGTTGGCAAACAGTTTTGGGCAGTTTAATGAATTTTGTTTGAAGGTCTAATGTTTCCTTTTAGTTGACTGATATGGCAGCTACACCATACCAGAACTTGGGCCTAAATAAAATTATATAGCATAGATTTCAAAGTGCAGCAAATAGCTACTACAACAGCGAAAGGGAACCAATTATGAGTTTATTTTCTTATGTAACACATTACCCTAGATGTTTGGCTAACTTATTCCTTAAAGACATGTGTGCAACCTATATAGTATTGAAACTAAGCCCAAATAATGTGAAAGTGGGGAAGTCAACTACCCAAAGTAAGAACTGTTGCTCATGGGCAACAGTGACAACTAGCAACAGATGTTACTAGCTTTGGCAGTTGGAAGGCATGATATAGGAAGTCTAGCATCCTTGGAGTTAGACTGATAAAGACTAGGGGTAAAGAGAAGGGGGCTGCTACCTTTAGGCAGCCACAGTTAACATTCTATGTAAATAGGAATTATATTAGCTATTATGTTTCCAAAGAGTAGCATAATAGAGTGTATTATTGGAGTTTAGAAGCTAGCAAGGTAAGCCCAGTTAAACTTTTTGCATTTCCTCTTCCATTTCATTTTTATAGCATGATAAACTGTTAGTGGCTGGGTGGAGTTGGCTATAACTGTTACATAGAATGGGTTGTGTTAGTATTGCTATTGTTGTGGCTGTGATTTGTATTGTTAATAAAGTTTAAGGTAAGAAAATTAGTAAACTAACTAATTTATAAACTAAATAATTGTCAATTATTTGAATATACATATATTTGGTTATGTATTTGACTGTTATGGACTGAATTTAGGCACAAGGAGATAGGCTGGGCTGAGGAGTAATAAGGAGGATAAAAATGGCTTTCTAGCACAAGCAAATAACTATGACACAAGTAGTTTTAAACTGTGCGCACCACGTGTTCGTTAAAAGTCTCCAGTGGACTTTTTTGAGTTAAAATTGATTACTAGAAAGAATTAAGAGCTGGGATAAATTGGTATGCTATAAGAGGTTATAATCAGAGTGAATAAGCATGCCAAACTGAAACGAAACTCAACTAGAAGCCAAAATGGTATGAAATAGGCGGCAGAGCTGCTATCCACCACAGCAGCAGTGGGCATGATTGAGGGAAAGTTAATGTTTTCTTTCTTGAGCTCTTATTGAGTATAGTTAGATTATAAAAAATTTCCTAACTACTGTGCATAGGTATTAAGTGAATGTGTAACTCTATATTGTTAACGGGGCATGATAGGTAAGATAATGGCTGGACCTATAGCCAAGGAAAAAGGTGGTGAAACTGGTGCTCATGGACAGCAGTGGCAACAACAGTAGCTGTAGCCTTAAGAGGCACTAGCTAGGACTCTTGATGAGTTATCAGTCAAGATGCTACTAGTTGCTTATAATTATTTATTACTATATATGTCATGGTGTAAGGGCAGAGATGGCTGGGCTTGAACAGGAACCACAGAACTAGTGTAATTTGGTAATAGCTAAAGGTATAACTTGTATGATATCCAAAATATAATGCAAATGGAAATTGGCCATGATAGGCACATGGCTGCTGCCTATGTGTAGCAGTAGTTGATAGCAATTGACTGCTAGAGTAGTTTTGGATAACCATTTTGGTTGAAGGTTGTAATTTTAAGAAATTAATCATTTAGTATGGTTTGAGTTTATGTTGTAAACATGTATGTAGATTTTATAGTGTTTGCAAATTAGAATTAAAAGGAAGAGGGGGAAACTGAGCTGCTGCCTATGGGCAGCAGCAGTGTGCAGCAAGAAGGGGCTGCAGTCAAGTAGCAGCAGTTGACAGTAACACACTGCTATAACAGTTTTGGAATGCTCTATTAACTCTAGAATGTAATTTAAAGATATGATCATGGGGATGGATTTAGAACCTCCTAAATAAACATAAATCGGAGGAAATTACCTTTTTAATTGATTAGAATTACAAATTTGAAAGGAAGAATTTTTCATATTACCCTCTCAAATGAATTGGTAACTGTGAATAGTCTGACATCATCGCCGAGTACTAAATGAATAAACCATTATATCTCAAACAATTTAATAAACTTATAAATTAGACCGGATTTTGTCATTTTAGGCTTTACCAACCGACATTGTTTGTTAAAAATTAAAATCTGTCCCTTTCCTTCCTTACGCCCTGTTTTTGAATTTTAAAATGAACAGAAAAGAAAAAAAAATAGACGGATGAATTTTTTAATAAACGAAAAAGAAAAGAAATGAATAGAAAACTTTGACTACTTTTTCTGCCAAAGTTTTTCGTCTAAAATTAACCTGATTTGGACAGAAAATAATTGGAATAAGTAATATTTTTATAATTTCCATATTATCCTCAACTTTTAATATAATAAATTTTAAATTACAACTCATGTCCTCAATTTTAAATTTTTTTTATTCTTTTCTGTTAAAAACTGAGAAACAACACAAATGAAAACTTCAAATTTTCTATTCTTTTTTTTTTCCTGTTCTAATTTAATATTTTTTTTTCTTTTCTATTCAAAAGTCAGAAACAGAGTAACGTGTCGACTTCTCCTGATGCACTTATGTTATAATTTATAAATAAAAATGTTAGACATCAATTTAGCTCATAATAATTTATAAATTAAAATTAAATATAAAAATTATTAAAAATAATATTAATAAAAAGATAGATAAAATAAAATAGAAATAAAATAAACATTATATTTAGTTAAATTAATTAATTTTAAAATAATTTATAAATATTTACTTATTTTTTAATTTATAAATTTTAAAAATATAGTAGTAGCAGCAAATGACTAATAAAAATTGGTTGGACCAACTTATAAATAACCACCGAACTCATACAGATGGTAAGTGCATCGGTTATTCCTTACAAAAGAGATGATCCAGTCCAGAGTTCTGTCACCTATGGCGCACAATAACCTCCCCTGCGACGGCGATGGAAACTGCATGGTATGCGAGAAGAAGCCTCAAGACGACGAGAATATCACGTGCAATACATGTGCCACTCCCTGGCACGTGACCTGCCTCTCTGTTCCCCCACAAACCCTAGCTGACGCCGCCCGGTGGGAATGTCCCGACTGCTCCTTTGTCGCCAATCTCGACGCTCTGCCGTTGCCGGTCCCGGCCGATCTGACCTTATTTCCGCGATTGGGGCTATCGACGTTGACCAGTCTCTGACCGAGCAAGAAAAGGCCAAGAGACGACAAGAGCTCTTGAGCGGAGGAACTGGCGACGCGAATCTCGAGGAAGTAACCGACGGTGATAATGACGTTCATGATCTTTTTCAAGAGAGCTTGAATTGCTCCTTTTGCATGCAGCTTCTTGATAGACCAGTCACCGTAATTTTTCTAACTTACTTATATATTTTCTCCTCCATAAATTTCGACTGTTCAAGCTCAATTTCCCTAGGTTAATTTTTTTTGGTGAATAAGTTGATGTGTTTATGAACTTAAATGATCTTAATGAGCTGTACAAAGGCTACAATTATTTCACTTATTATGTTTTGTTTAGTTTACAAGTTTTGAAGTTTTAAGGGCTCAAAATTTTTAACTTCGGGTTTTATTATTTATATTGACCGAGCATTCTTTAAATTAATGGCAGCCACACCTTAACCAAACCGCTACCACATGCAACTTCACCAATTATTTGTGTTGGGAATTAAGTTTTGCAAAATAAATAATAACACTTAAGAAAGAAAAACAACACAATATTTTTAACCTGGTTTGGTCCTCAATGACCTAATCTACAAAACCAACTTCAATATATTAATCTCAACGGTACAACTTTTTACAAGGAATAAAAGCTCAAAAATACTCCCTCACACAACAACCCAAGACCCAATTACACCTCTCTCAACTCTCTAGGATGTTACTATCTCTTGGTTGTTGTTTTTTCTCTTTCTCTAAACACAAGACTCTATTTATAGAGTACCCACAACCCCTTTTTTCCTAATCTAATTAGGACACTCACATAATAACTATACTTACAACAAATAAAACTACTTTCAAAATAATATCTCTACCAAAAATAAGATTCCTTCTCATAATAGGACACCTATTCAAAATAGGACAACTTCCTTTCCATAATAGCAATTCTTTTTTAAGTAAGATTCGAGGAGTTACCTAACAATTCCTCCCTCGACTTGAATCCCATACATTTCAACTTCATCTCTGAATTTCACTCGATGGTTGCTCTTCGGTTGCTTCTTGGTTTTCTTTACACGCATATATTGTCCATCTAACACAAATTAATTTTTCATTCTTCCTACCTTGGAGAATTAATTTATCTTCCTTGAACACTTTGCATGAATTTCCTTTACCCACATATGTATATCCACGTGAGGATAATTATCCCAAAGAAATTATATTCTCACCACAACCAGGGACATAACATACCTTCTCAAGAATTTTCGTAGAACTATCATGAAGTTTGAAGCGAACACTTTCAACGCCTTCAATCTTCACTCTACCTTTATTCACCGCATTAATGTTGCCAAATTCTCCATCTTTTCCGCAAACTCTTAAAACAATCTCTCTCCTTGCAAATATGCATAGAAGCTGCAGAATCCAATACCCATCCATCTTCATTATAATTACTCTTAACCATTAAAACAACTTTTTCTTCAGCTTCACTAAGCAAATTAACATCTTCAAATTTCTCTTTATTCTTCAATTTTTCTTGATACCTCCTTAAACTCTTGATGTCCTCCCTTAATGTTCTGCATTGGTGTTGGATGTGACCCTTCTCTCCACAATAATAGCACTCTTTTCACTATAATCTCTTGGTCTAGATCTTGATTTTCCTCTACTATTATCTCTCCATTGATGTCTCCTCAATTAGAACCCTCCACGATTAGTGCTTGCTCACCAATATTATTTCTCTATTCTTCCATCAACTTTTGACTTTCTTGTAAAAAAAAAACCACCTCATCTAAAATCAAAGTTGATTTTTCCACGAATAGTGTTTGCACCATCGACTTGTAAGACTTGGGCAAAGATGACAATAACCTGCCAAAAGCATTTAGATGATCATGGAAATTGACCTTAAAATTAGATGATCATGGAGATACAATTCCATCTTGAAACAATTCCATCTTTAAGCACAATTTGTTGGTTAGCAACTTCGAAGCATAACTCTTCTCAAGCTTTTCCCATAATTTTTTCAAATCACTCTCTTTCAACACATCATACTTTATCTCAGGTGCTAACGACGAACGTATTGTGCTTACCACCTTTTTGCGAATTGTCTGCTAATTTGCATCTTTCACATCATCTGGTTTTTTCTCCTCCAAAGCTTGATCAAGTACTTGCA
Source organism: Panax quinquefolius (assembly GCA_020205615.1). Taxonomy (NCBI): domain Eukaryota; kingdom Viridiplantae; phylum Streptophyta; class Magnoliopsida; order Apiales; family Araliaceae; genus Panax; species Panax quinquefolius. Next base: position 51,012,964 of record CM035158.1, read on the forward strand.
ACACCAAAAGATCTTGCTACGCTACTCTGCCACTGCCAGTGTGAAATTTGTTTTCCCATTGAAGATTGGAAACTCAAATTTACCCAAATTCGCCGCCATCGTATTACGTAAAATAATTCCCTCTACCTCGGATCCAATCAACCTAGCTCTGAGATACAACTTGTTGGGAATTAAGTCACGCAAAATAAATAATAACATTTAAGAAAGATAAAAAACACAATTTTTAACGTAATATATTAATTTCAACGGTACAACTTTTTGCACGGAATAAAAGTTGAAAAAAAATTACACCCTCTCAACTCTCTAGGATGTTACTACCTCTTGGTTGTTTTTTTTCTCTTTCTCTAAACACAAAGACTATTTATAGAATACCCACAAACCCCTTTTCCTAATCTAATTAGGACACTCACACATAATAATTATACCTACTACAAATAAAACTACTTCCAAAATAATATCCTACCAAAAATAAGATTCCTTCTCATAATAGGACACCTATTCAAAATACAACAACTTCCTTTCCATAATAGCAATTCTTTTCTGAATAAGATTTGAGGAGTTACCTAATAGTTTGTTGCTAACCAAATGCGGTTGCGGTTATAGCCTTATCGGCTAGAAGAGAACCAAATTGCACCATGATCCCTCCTAATTTTGGGTGCTCATATCAAATATACTTGCCCATTCCATTATCCAAATGCACAAGTCCCATTATGTAAATGCCAAATGCACAACCTAGCTCAAGGCTTTTTTATCAGTTGTTGGGACACGTTCATGACTTTCTCTGTTCTTGTTTCAGACACCTTGTGGCCACAATTTTTGTCTGAAATGCTTTCAGAAGTGGTTTAGGCAAGGGAAGCACTCTTGTGCAAATTGCCGCTGTGCAATTCCACCCAAGATGGCAAGCAACCCTCAAATTAACTCTGCACTTGTTGTTGCCATTCAATTAGTGAAAATGTCAAAATTTACTTCTTCTATAAGGCTGCGAAAGGTCCACAATTTTGTTCATAGCCAAAATCGGCCAGATAAAGCATGCTCCACTGTGTGTGCAAAGAAAGCTGCAAAGAAAAATGCTAGTAGTGGAAAGATTTTTGTCACAGTTCCACAAGATCACTTTGGACCAATTTCCGCAGATAATGATCCAGTCAGAAAACAGAGCGTTTTAGTTGGGCAAACTTGGGATGATTGGATGGAATGCAGACAGTGGGGAGTTCATCTTTCTAACGTTGAAGGGATCTCTGGGCAGGCAGATTATGGGGCTCAGTCTCTGGCATTCTCTGCTGGGAATGAAGATGATGAGGACCATGGTGAGTGGTTCCTCTATACAGGAAGGTATGTTCATTGTTGCATTAGTCACACTTCAGTACGGTCTTGTTATATGTACTTTCTTTAAGAACCATCATCATATGACACAGTAGTTTATTTGTGTTTGCTTTTCGTAGAATAATTTCGTTCTCTGTGGGTAATGGTACCTGCTGTCAATATTAAAGTTCAAAGAAGTAGCTTTATGATTCGTTAAAAGAGCCAAGCTATTATGCAAGAAAGATATTTAGAACTAGTAGTTCTATGTTTTGCGTCTTGAATTTGGTTACCTGGTGATTGTTTGTAATATTTTTAAAGTTCTATTTCATAACAATTATGGAGGTGTGCCACCAATTCACCGGCTTTTGACCTAACAAGAACTTGAGTAATGAAATCTGAGTGGGTATTTAATGTAAATTGAATAATCTAGCAAAAAAATATTCTGTATGATTCCTAACCCTTTCCCCATTGTCACATCACATTTTCTCTTTAATTTTGTATTATTGTTTTACATGTTGAGGTTGACCCCTTTTGTACAGTGGTGGTAGAGACCTGAGCAGGAATAAAAGAACGAAAAAGAGACAGTCACTAGATCAGAAGTTTGAGAAACAGAATAATGCTTTACGTGTCAGTTTGCCAAAAAGGCTATCCTATTCGAGTTGTAAGGTGAGCTGGTATAAGAATATATCCATGATAAAGTTTAGATTTTGGTTTATCAGATTTTTTGAAGATTTTCTAGACTGAAGTGGAGATACTACTACCTAATTGCTTTGTAGAGTTTCTGCCCCAAAGATCCTGCATCAAGCTGATGTACGTTGCAAAACTTCTACCAGCAATGCTAGTTACACGAGACATGCAAAGTTATGTAGCCAATATACTGAATATGAAGAGTTGGATAAAGTTATGGTGCGTGTACGTCCTGAACATTTTCCAAACGGCAAGTACAAGAAGATCAAGAAACGTTATATTGGGCCATACAAGATTATTCATAAGATAAACTCTAACATCTATGTTTTGGATTTGCCGGAGAGCATGGGGATTAGTAAGATCTTCAACAGTGAAGACCTCACACTTTATCAAGGGCATGCAGTCGGTTCAAGTAATAGTACTGCTGCTGATCATCTCCCTCTAACTTCTAATGTTCGCAATGAAATTGAGGATATTGTGGATACCAAAATTGTTTCAACCCGAAGTGGTGGCTACCAGAAGTACTTGGTGAAATGGAAGAATAGGCACTGGTCTGATTGCACCTGGATTTGTGATGAAGACTTTCAGCATTTAGATTGTGATCTCTACGATAAATACCATTCTTTTTACTCATCAAACCATGTTCTTTCAAACGAGGGAGAGATAAATCAGATATATCTGGGAGATTCGGAAAGTATTACAAAAGAAAGTGCAACCCCGAGTCCCAAGCTAACATAAATTTATTTGACAGGTTATGCATTAATTCATGACTGAGGGAGCATGTACCAAGTGCTTAGAAACCTCAAAGTTCCTTTGGAGTACATAAAATGTTGTGTATTTGAGCCAGTTGAAGGCAGAAGTAACAGAAATTTCTATGATAATATTCAAGATGTGTGATGCATCTTCTTTGTGTTAGATTTCCCTTCCCCTATTTTATTTATTTATTTCTATCTGTAAATTTGAGCAGCAATTCAAATTTTCATAAAATATCCAAGTGTTTCCTTCCAAATATATGCTACAACCTAAAACCCTTTTGTATTTCGTTAGATCTGTTTCAAAGTTGTCTACTTGAGCACTCAACCAAAGGACTTTCTTCAGTTTCCCTTTTGGTCTGTTTATGTCTCAACTCTATTGTATCTTTTAACGTAACTTTTCTAATGCTCAGGCTCAAGATAGAGAAATTCTCTTCTTATGCACCTGAAACAGGAATAAGATATGATGGTATTTACAGAATTGAAAAATGCTGGCTGAAAGTTTGTAATCAAGTAAGAATTCTGTGTGGGATTGAAGTTTAGATTCATGGATATGATAATTATATCGATATCTGTTACTGAATATGTTATCTGACATAATCACTCTGTTAGGGATACAAGGTTTGCCGTTATCTTTTTATTCGATGTGATAATGAGCCTGCCCCATGGATGAGGTTTGTGATCATTGTTAGCATATATACACTAATCTTTTTCTCGTGTTTTCTTGTATATTTCTTCCTTTGCCTATATGTGTGCACATTTAATTATTACCTTTAAATGTTCAGCGATGATCATGGAAACCGACCTAGGCCATTGCCAGATATTAAGGAGTTGAAGAGTGCAACTGACATTACAGAAAGAAAAGAAAGTCCTTCCTGGGATTATAATGTGAGTCTGTGTGTGAAAGTGCACTAGCCCGTATTATATCCCCCCACGTTATTTCCACCATTTTCTACTAGTATCTTAATTTGAATCTGATATACTCCCTCAGACCAAAAAAAGTATGCCATTTCTTTGTCAATTACAAAGAAAATGGTACTATTTTTGGGACGGAAGTAGCATGTAACTTAAAACTAACAGAGACCGAAGTTGTTGAAATCCATTAAGTTAATGTTATCTTAAGAGTTCTTCCTTCAAATTGTGGTTCTTTGACGGTGAGTTTTATAGATTTCTTACCATAGCACAAGGCTTTTTTATTTTTTTCCCTTTCGTTTTTTTAGCAAGTGTAGAACAGAGCATGTCTTTGTTTCCTGTAATCCTACATGAGATCCAGATTCATTTTTCTATCAGAAACTGAATTTGGATATGCTACATTTAACTGAAAACAAACCAGAGACCAAAGTAGTTACAATTTTATGTTCTCTTAACTGTTCTTCCTGCTTATGTGCGTTTAGGAACTTGAATTTTTTAAAATTAATGTAGTCAGGTTTCCAATATTTTCCATCCAGGGAGAAAAAGATAGCTGGATGTGGAAAAACCCTCCACCAGTAAGTAGAAAAAAGGCTGGAAATCTAGTGGATGGTAAAAGTATAAGAAAAATTAGATATCATACACAAGCACCGTCTGTAAGAGAGAGACTTCTGAAAGGTATTGTTTCTCATATAAACCTTAAATGTAGAACATGTATTTCCTTCCAATCAACTAGTACCATCAATAGATATATGAAAGTCCATTGCATTATCCTAGGTGTAATTTTAAGAATCTTGTATATGAATGAGACCCTTCCTTATGCAGCATTCAGCTGTCTTATCTGCCGGAAAGTGATGGTTCTACCTCTTACAACTCCATGTGCTCATAACTTCTGCAAGTCATGTTTGGAGGGTGCTTTTTCTGGTCAAACATTTTTTAGACAAAGAAAATTTGATGGCTGGCGAACATTACAAGCACAGAAAAATATTATGAAATGTCCATCATGCTCAAATGACATCTTTGATTTCCTTCAGAATCCACAGGTACAGTTGTAAAATCTGTTGAACTATTTACTTTGAAGTTCCAAAATGGTATGGTACGCCATTAGTTGGATTACTGAATTTTACTTATGTCCGTACAATATACTGTAAAGGATTACTATAGAATGTGTGATTCTGTTTGTCTCAATAAACAGAGCTAAAAGAAAACAAAATGCAAGCATTAAAGTTTAAAGTGCAACTGTAGCTCATTTGGTGACACTCTTGATTTAATTGGTGCTTGAGTTGTCTATTTTTGTTCAGATGCATTGTAAATTTAATTTGTATTTGGACCTATGCTTTACAGGTTAATAGAGAGCTGATGAATGTGGTAAAGTTACTCGGATGGCAAAGTAAAATAGATGGAAGAAAATGTAGAATTAAGTGAAGAAATGGATGCTGATGAGGGAAATGTACATATGTAATGAAACCATTCTAGTGTTTCATTCCCATGGAAAACCTCTGGTCCTTAGATGAACAGGTCTGTTTCTCTAATGAGTTTAAACATTTCAACTCATTATGTTGGAACTTATGTTTTATGTGAAGAAAGTTTCTTGGTTTTGTTTTTATTAGGCTTAAATTTGTTTAACTATCCTAAATTATTGATGTTTTTCATTTTAATGATTGATCTTTCAATTTTTTAATTAGATCATTATTTTATCAATTTTTTTCACATTAGTTCAATTAAAATTGTCACGTCATAAATTGATGACGTGGCTTTTACCGGTGATATATATGGGCTTATGAAGCTAAAAAAAACTCATTTTAAATCATTTTATGCAACTAAAAGGGAAGAAACGTAAAACAAAATAAGTAATTAATTTTTTTTAACAAATTCATCCAATTGTTTTCATCATTTCTATTCAACACATAAATTTTCTTTGAAAGTTCAGCCACAAATTTTAGTCTGACGACTTCACTGATTTTTCATCTCGTTCATGTTAGGGGAGTACCTTTCTTAGGTTAGGATGTTTGGATCTGGTCTGGAGGCTGAAGAGTTGGGTGTGTGATTAGGTAGATTTGGGTTGTGGTTTGCTGTGTTGGTGATATGATTAGCTTAAATTAAAATTTTGCTTTAATGAGTCTAGTTAATCTGTTTTTAAATCCTCTTTTTGTTGGGGATTAAATGGTTGCCGAAATCTGGTTTGGATCCTTTTGGTTGATTTTTCGATCTGGGTTTTGGATGTTAGATCTGTTTAGTTTTGGTTGTGTTCCTCACCATTATCAAATCTTGAATCACCAAAATCTGGATTGTCTGGTAATGGATCATAAATTCCAGTGGTCCTTTTTTCGATTTGGGTTTTGGGGATTTTGTTAATCTGTGTGTTATCTAAACTGGATTTCATATTCTGTTGTGGCTTAATTTTTCTCATGATTCAGTTTTTGGGATTTTCTATCATTTATGGTATCGATATAAGCTGCTGCCATTTTTGCATCTAAGCTAGTTTGTTTGTGGATGTGAAATCTTATGTTTTGTTTATTTTATCTACTGTGATTTCAATTGCTCTGTACTTGCTAGTCGAAATCTGGTGAATCTGATATGGGTTCAATGTTCCTGGTGGGTATGAATTTGGGGTCCTTGTCCGATTTGAGTTCCTGTTTATTGCTATCATTTTCATATACTGATTGGGATCCTTGTTTTTATCGATCTCCCGGTTTTCTTCATCCAAAATTATTTTCATTTCTAATTTTAAGATGTGATTCTCGTTTGATTTGTTTGAATGACCGAATCTTGTGGTTTTTGACTGCTATTCCCCCTTCCTTTTTTCCATATTAAAACAAATCAAACAAATTATCACAATCATTTGTTTGAGAATTTTTTTAATATGGAAGAAAAGCTAGTTTGCCAATTTTGCCCTTGGAAAATAATTTAATTTAACAAAATGGTGAAAAATTGATTTTTTTTAAGACACATCAGTTGTACATGGCTCCACTCAGAGGGCCACATCCGAATTTTTGATGTCAATAGAAATTAGGCAGAAGTGGAAAAATTAATAGTTCACTCATTTAATTGATAAAATTGAATGATGAATGATCGAAGTGAAAAAATGATAATAGTTTAGGTTAATAAAATATATTTAAGCCTTTTTATTACTACTCCCTCCGTTCTTTTAATATAAAACGTTTTAGAAAAGTTTTTTGTCTTAATATATAATGTTTTAGAATTTCAAGTAAACATTAATTGCTTAGTTTTCAATATTATCCCAAGTATTAAATATAACTTTGGTGTTCATTATTTTTTGTCCAATAAATAACAATTTATTTTTTCAATATAAGGGCACTATAGACATTTGATAATATATTTAATGCTATACAATCATTTCGTTAATACTTGTGCACAACTCTAAAAAGTCTTATACTAAGGGACGTGTCAACGTCGGGATTTTTATTTGTCCTTTTCTGTGCTTGTCTTTTGGTGTTCTCATTTTAGATGAGTTTTGTTTGAAAAAATAAGTTTGAAAATGTCCGACATGTATATGTCGACAATTTGATTGTTATTGTCGCCATTTAGTAATTTTAAATGGTTGCACCAACTCAAACGATAAAAGGTGTTCACAAAGACCCAATGGTTTGACACTGTTTAACTGGTCTTGGAAATCGAGATTCTTTAGTGTTGGGGGTCTTGATTAAGCGGAGGGAAGGTGTTAGGCATCCCCCGACTTCCGTGAAAACACGGTTACCGTCACTTTTCATTAACTTTTATCTGCGTATGTGTGTGTGTAGGATCTATGTGCAATTGTCTAGAAGTAGTGTTATGCCTCGTTTGCATCTATATACAAAGGGTTTGACTTTTGTATAAAAGTTCAATTTTAACAAGATATAGCAGTGAAGTTTTGGAAAACATGTTTTCAAACCCTTATACTCAATAGTAATTGAGGCCATTGATACTTCCATTTTATTATGTGTTTGGCTTGATTACTTTTATTTTTGAGATGCGAGGAATTTTTAAGAAAATAAGATACATAGCAGTGCTGAACTCCTTGTGGGCATGAGAGCCATCTAAGGATATCCAGACACCGTATATAATTTTCAAGTCGGGTCATTGCGGTGAGAAATATCTATCGGGAACAGAAACGGATTCAGAGATTTGAATTTGTGATCACATGATTCCTAGGCTCACATGAAAGAGTAATATGTACAAAAGCTAGAAAAAGAACTAGATTTGAATAAATCTAAATCATTCTAGCTTCAACGGTTCCAGTTTAGTCACTTTTAAACTGGTCAAAGTTACAAATAGCCATATTTAGACAAATCTAGCTCGCAGGCTGAAAGATTAAATATTTACATTATAAAAGTAGCTATAGCAAATATTTGTATAAAAGCGTATATATATATATATATATATATATATATATATATATATATATATATATATATATTTGCTAGAAACGAAATCATGCAATCAAATCCCATAAATAAGCGGAAGCGATGTAAAAACGAATTTTAAAATTTTCTTACAAACCATAAACCAAGATCGTTCTTGTGCTTAAATTATCAGTCAATAAAAGAGAAGGAGAATCAGAATCATACCCTTGAAGATCCAAGCTTTCTCAGGTACAAGTTTAACTCCTAATCCTTCGTGCTCTTTTTGACTATGCGGGTTTGGTTCCTTCCATTTATTAACGTCAGCCACCCAAGCGTTTGGCCTCTAGAGGTGATCCACCAAGGAAGAAGAAGAATCAAGAAGAAGGGTGTATTGACTCAAACTCTAGTTTTCTATCTGTATAGAAAAAGGCTACTCTCCAACTTTTTGGAATCACGTATCTCACTCTCACTGATATCTAATATAAGACTCCTCTTATAAAGATATCAGTTAACCCTTATTAAGGTTAAATTTAATTACTCAAACTCCTTTAATTAATTAGGCTCCCTAATCTTATTAGGGATAATTCATTAAACTCATTTAATTAATTTGCCTCCTAATCTTATTAGGAATAAATGAGAGTACTAATATTAAATTAATTCCTAAACTCCTTTAGAAATTAAAATAATAATAATTGTAATAATATTAATAAGACTCTTATTAATTTATATTTAATATTTCCAAAATATTAAATAATAAATATTAAGTTATTTAATTTATTCTATGACCATAAATTAAATTAAATATACTTAACATATTATTATGATTATGTTATTAATTTCTTAGTTAATTATTCTTCCTTTTTATGGTGTGACCCTTTAGGTTCTCCATATTAAACCGGTTGTGAATAAATCAATTAGAACAATTCTAATCTTATTTAAATAAATAAATCAAACTATTAACTTATTTAAATAAATAATATTTATTCTACAATAGGGATAAGCCTCCCTAGCGATCAACGACTTTTCAGATAATATAGATTTCAACATTAATCATGAAAGAACCTTTGAGTAAATAGTTACTGTAGGGTTTTCAGCACATACAACCAGCATAATATAAATTTTCAAAGACAATTTCGAAACCCTAAAATAGGATCCATGCGAAAATATATTAATTTAGTGTTTAGATTTTATACCGATTATAGAGAATTCTGTAACGCTTTGAATCTCCAACGCAATCCCCCATGAAACTACGTCTCTAAAGTATTCACACGAACGCCTGCGAATTGTCACACGATCAGCAGTAAAGAGAGAGCCGCGGTACTAGCCACCAAGGATAAGGATTTTTGAAACTTTTCTCTCTAGTCTCTCTCTAAGAGCGACTAGAGTTTCTTAGGTTATGATCACCCCTAAATCGCTGATATATCATATATATAGCAGTTAAAAGGAATTAATCAAAAATCTAATCTAATTAAAATAAAATCTGAATATATATATATATATATATATATATATTATATTTTAATTAAGTCTTACTTAATTAATATACATATATACAAATTATCCTTTTAATTTAAATTCGTGATTTAAATACTATCAATAATATTGATATATTTAAATCTTTACAATTTAAATTAATTCCCTTTTTAATTACGTTCTATGTGTGTGACCCTATATGTTATTATTATGTTGGCAATAATTTTAAAATCATATTATAAAATTATAAACAATGAGCGATATCTAGTAATGCATCACTGCTACCCAAGTAATAATAAGATCGATGATTCGATGCAACTTTTTCGTGACCAATGTTTCAATGTAATTTAATCCTTTTAACCTTGACATCGTAGATTAAACTTGAGTCATGGAATGTGTCATACTCTTCATAATTTAATCTGAGTTTTCTTGATCAATGAGTAGACTATATGAAACAAATCACTATTTGAGCATGTCCACACATTTCATAGTCCTACTCAATCAAGAGGCCTATGGATATCACCCCTAATATATAGAACGATTAAATTTCATCTAGATCACTCATATTCCTCACACGATTCATAATGTACCCAATAATTACCTTTATTGTCCACCCTATTAAAGGTGACTTTTGATGATATCAAAGTACATAAATTCCCGTGTAGTAATATAGCGATTTCAGGTTGGAGGATCATTACATCATTGTCAATATGAGAATCGCTAATGACACTTTGCATAATACTCCACGTAGAATTCTCATGGTGGGTCTGTCCAGTACATCGTTCTCTAACATGTACCTATGCATTGACTCAATATCGCATATATTTATGACTAATGAGATTTAGTCATCAGTCAATCCACATACTAGTCTCAATGTATCATTGTTGTCCCATTAACAATGATACTCGACTAGGGACATTTAAGAGTAATGATACAAATTGTAATTATATAATCTCATGTTCAAGTCACATACTTGAAACTATATAATTTGTATCACTATTATAAGGAATTTTATTATGTTAAAATTTATATAACGCAGTAAATAAAACCATAATAAAATCATTCATTTATTCAATCAAATATAATATCAAAATGTTAAGCAATTATATCAAATAATTGGCCTCTAGGGCATAAAATCTAACAGTTTCCCACTTGCACTAGAGCCAATCACTCATGTATCTAATACTTATGGAACTAGTGTGACTTTCGTGCTTTTGCTGCGACAAAGCCTTGGTCAGTGGATCTGTAACATTATCATCTGTTGGCACTCTTCCTATATGTACATCTCCTCTATCAATGGTTTCACGGATGAGATGGTACCGCCTAAGTATATGCTTGGATCGTTGGTGAGATCTGGGTTCTTTAGCCTGTGTAATGGCTCCATTATTATCATAGTATAGCTCAACCAGATCAATAATGGTCGGAACAACACCAAGTTCAGTGACAAACTTTTTAATCCATACAACCTCCTTGGCCGCACTAGAAGTAGCAAAATACTCAACCTCTGTTGTAGAATCGGCTATTGTCTCTTGCTTCGAACTCTTCCAGCTAACAGGACCACCATTAAGACAAAACACAAAACCTGACTGAGACTTATAGTCCTCATTGTCAGTCTAGAAACTTGCATCTGTGTAACCCTTTACTGCTAGTTCATCTTCACCTCCATATACCAAGAATGAATCCTTAGTCCTTTTCAGGAACTTGAGGATATTCTTGACTGCTGTCCAGTGACCTTCACCTGGACTTGACTGGTATTTGCTCGTCATGCTCAAACATACGAGATATCTGAACGGGTACATATCATTGTATACATGATAGATCCAATTGCCGAAGCATAAGTGATCTTTCTCATACGTTCCTCATCATCTTGTGATTTAGGATATTGAGCCTTAGAGATCTTTACACCATGAGTCATGGGTAAATGTCCTTTTTTTGTCTCTTGCATGCTGAACCGTTTCAACACTTTATCAATATATATACTTTGACTTAGGCCGAGCATTTTTCTCGATCTATCTCGATAGATCCTGTACCTAAAATGTAGGCTGCATCGCCCAAATTTTTCATGGAGAAACATTTTCCTAACCATATTTTTACAGCTTGTAAGGAAGGAATGTCATTCCTAATAATTAATATGTTGTCAACATATAATACCCGGAATACAATGTGACTCCCACTAACCTTCTTATATACACAAGGTTCATCTTCATTTTTTATAAAGCCAAACTCTTTGACTGCTTCATCAAATCAAAGATTCCAACTCCGAGAGGCTTGCTTCAATCCATAAATGGATCGCTGCAGCTTACATACCTTTCCAACATCCTTTGGAGTGACAAAACCCTCAGGTTGTGTCATGTACACATCCTCAAGGAGATTTCCATTAAGGAAAGTAATTTTGACATCCATATGCCAGATTTCGTAATCATAAAAGGCAGCAATAACAAGTAAGATCCTGATGGATTTAACCATTACCACTAGAGAGAAGGTTTCATCATAGTCAACACCTTGAACTTGTTTGAAACCTTTTGCTACCAGTCGGCCTTTATAGGTTTGTACATTACCATCCATGTCGATTTTCTTCTTAAAAATTCACTTGCACCCGATTGGTTTTACTCCTTCAGGTGGATCAACCAAAGTCCATACTTGGTCAGTATACATGGAGTCCATCTCAGATTTCATGGCTTCAAGCCATCTCTCAGAATCAGGTCCATTCATAGCTTCTTGGTAGGAAGCAAGCTCATCCTGATCTATTAGCATCACATCGCCATTTTGAGTCACAAGAAATCCATAATATCTCTCGGGCTCTCGTCGTGTCCTACTAGATCTACGAATGCCTCGTATAATTTGAGCAGGTTCACCCACATATCTTGTGGTTCTTGCTCACGTTCCAACTCAAGTTCAATGATATTTTGTGGTTCTCGAATTTCTTCGAGTTCTACTTTCCTCCCACTGTTTCCTTTAGAGATAAATTCTCTTTCTAGAAAAATACCAGTTTGAGCAACAAACACTTTGTTCTCACAAGGTTTGTAGAAATAATACCCTTTTATTTTCTTTGGGTATCCCACAAAATTACATTTGTCAGATTTGGGTCCGAGCTTGTCAGAATCCAGACATTTTACAAATGCCTCGCAACCCCCAAATCTTCATGAATGACATACTAGGACGTTTCCCAGTCCACATCTCATATGGTGTCTTCTGAACCGTCTTTGTAGGAACACGGTTTAGTGTGAATGCAGCTGTCTCTAGGGCATGACCCAGAAGCTTATTGGAAGATCTGCATGACTCATCATTGATCGTACCATGTCTAACAAGGTGCGATTCCTCCTCTCAGATACACCATTCCATTGTGGTGTTCCAGGTGGAGTGAGCTGTGATATAATACCACACTCCTTTAGAAGGTTATCAAAGTCTTGGCTTAAGTATTCACCTCCTCGATCGGATCGAAGGGCTTTTATGCTTTTGCCAAATTAGTTTTGAACTTAATTCTTGAATTCCTTATACTTTTTAAAGGATTCGGATTTGTGTCTCATAAGATACACATATCCACATCTACTGAAGTCGTCAGTAAATGTAATGAAGCAATAAAACCTACCTCTTCCTAACGAACTCATGGGTCCACATACATCACTATGTATAAGTCCCAATATATCGCTAGCCCGTTCACCGTGTCCAGTGAAAGGGGCTTTAGTCATCTTGCCTAATAAACAAGACTCACATTTCTCATATGATTCAAAATTAAATGAATCCAAAAACCCATCTTTATGAAGTTTGGATATGCATTTCTCATTTATATGGCCTAAACGACAATGCTAGAGATATGTCGGATTTGAATCATTTGATTTAAATCATTTTGTATTTATGTTATAGATAGACATTTCTAAATCGAGAATATAAAGACCGTTAAATAATTGTGCAACACCATAGCATATTTCATTTAAGTAAAATGAACAACGGTTGTTCTTTATTATAAATGAAAAACCTTTCTTGTCCAAACAAGAAACAGAGATAATGTTTTTGCTTATAGCAGACACATAATAACAATCCTCTAATTCTAATACTAGCCCAGTGGGCAAAGATAAATGATAAGTTCCTACGGCTAGTGCAACAACTTTTGCTCCATTCCCAACTCGTAGGTCAACCTCTCATTTCGCCAAAGTCCTACTCCTTCGAAGTTCCTGCACATTAACACAAATGTGAGAACCACATCTAGTATCCAACACTTATGATGTAGAAGTGGACAAGTTGACTTCTATAACATCTATACCTGAATCAGAAGTCACACTTCCTTTCTTTTCTTCACTTCTTTCAAATAAGCATGACAATTCATCTTCTAGTGTCTAGGTTTTCCACAGAAGTGACAATCACCTTCTTTAGCCACCTCACCTTTAGGTTTTAAAGCATGTTTAGTTTTGAAATTGGGTTAGGCACCAGATTTAGATCCTATCTTCTTCTTGCCTTTCCAATTTCCCTTAGCATTCCCCTTTTGCACCATCATTATGGGAGCGGGTCCTGTATTTTTCATGTTGTTCTCGGCAGTTCTTAACATGCTAAATAACTCAGTAAGTGGTTTCTCAATTTCATTCATGAGGTAATTCATAACAAATTGAGAATAGCTACTGTTCAAAGATTGCAAAACAAGATCAGTTTGTGTTAAAACCCAAAACCCTAATAAGACTCGGATATGTAAATTCAGTTATATTAATAAAATCTCTCCGTTCTGAAAGTGTATGTGTTGATATATACTTTGTTTAACAAATTTAGTCAAATAAATTTTCGTCCGAAAATTGACGTGCTTGACACCTCGTGCTTAAAATTTTTCTTTGAAAACGGACTTTTCGGTATATTTATTTTGACAAGCTGCTTTGTCGTGCTTACACTGACAAAACGCTTTGTCGTGCTTGTTAGGATTTATGTAAATCTAGGTTAGGAACCCTAGATTATAAACCCTAACCCTAGATTAGAAACCCTAACCCTAATTTGTAAACCTAAACTAAACCCTAATTAGGTTATCCTAACACCTAATCATGATTACCAAACTTTAATTAGGTACTAATAAACATCATTAAGCAACCCTAATCATGAAAAATAAAACCCTAATCAAGATTAGTGAAGATTAGGGCATAATTAAGCTACTAATTGTGACGCCCCCAAATTCAGGGACTTGAAAACCGAACTCGGTGCTTCACGATACCATTTCTATGAGCGGAATAATACTAATAATAATAACAATAATATAGATACTAAACTTAATTTACATTAAATATCAGAGTCTAAACCCAAGTACGTAACCTTTAAACATTCATTACAATACATGATAATAATAAGTATCATCCTTATCTTAATAAAACCAAACTATTACATAATATATATAGCATAACACTCATTCAGTAACTTTCCCTTTTCCCTTGTTCTTAGTAGAGCCTTCAGGTTGTTCACACTTAGCTGAAAATATTTAAATTAAGCAAGGATGAGCATTTGAGTGCCCATCAAGTAATAACAATTATAAATATTAGTTGAAAGAAGTAAATGTTTTCTTTGTACGACACTTCTATAACGAATCAACAGTTGTGAAGTAAGCTGAACCAATAATAGCAATATATTAATTCTATATCAAAATTTTGAAACTACGTACTGACTATAACTGGATATTAGTCGACAGACTATGAACATTATTTTCTATTTTCGTAAAGGTTAAACAGAACTTCATTTGCAAACCGTCATAACTTACGGGCACGGGGGGTGATCAACCCGTTATGCCCTGTATTGATTAATACTACATGCCAGAACGATATTATCGTTCATCTGTTCCGCCTTTGGCGCACAAAAGTTTTTCCATGTACAGGATGTTCATACTTAGTCGGGAATTCGAACCAAAACAATTTGGTCGGATAATAATAAGGTTTTAACTTGTTCAACAATATTTCTAAGTTCGTGTCTTGCCAAAGCAAATAGCTTAGACGACTTTAAAGTCAACATATACATAATAAAAATTAATAAGTATATATCAACATGTGATTAAATACAATGATTATACAAGTGAGGGCACTTGTATAACCTTATTTAGAAATTAACGAACAGAGTAAATATCTGAATTATACAATAATACTGTACTGATAATTAATGATCGGATACATAATCGATAACAATAAAGTTAATATTCTGGCACAATGATAATATAATTCTGAAACTTTCTTACTTATGACCATTGCATAAAGTAAATGCAAAGGTGGGATACTTGCCTGGTCTGCTGCTTATAATACGCAACTTAGTTTTATCTTTTATATAGCAACCTATCATTAACAAGATCATTCGTTCGATTAGAATAACATATCATATCACATAATACTACTTATTGCAGTCAACACATAACCTAATCACATTGTGACATATGTTTAGCAGTCATTGGATCACAAACAGACACATATCTAGTTAAATTATCTAAAATCAGATCAATTTCGAAATATGCTTAAGATAATATTATTTGACTTTATCGGGTAATTATCGAGTCTAAGACTCTATCCTGTAGTTCAATATAACTTGAACAGTGGTCAAATAATTTTAAATGACTTATAATAACTTTTAATTAATTATTATAATTTATCATAATTTTTTAATCACTAGAATCATTATTAAATGATTTAAATATTAAATAATTCTATTATTATTAATATTTAATTAATATTAAACTATTAATGAAATCATTGCCAAAATATTAAAGTTATTTATAATAACTTAAAATATTTTTAAAGTATTACCATTACCCTTAAATGATTTTAAAATTATTTTTAAATAATTACCATTAATATTTAAATAATAATGTATTATTTATCAAATTATTAAAAGTCATTAATTATAACTTAAAATATTGTTAATTCATTTATATCCTTTTTAAATGATTTTTAAATTAATAAAACCATTTTAAAACTATTTATTTAATATAATTATTAAATAAATTTAATATCATTAATATTAAATTATTAATAAAATTATCCTTTAAATATGAAAAGTTATATTTTATAACTTAAATTTTTTTAAACACTTTATTTTCATTTAAAATAATTTTTATAATATTAAAATCATTTTAAAACTAATTTATTTAATATAATTATTAAATAACTCTAATATCATTAATATTAAAATATTAATGTTTTTCATGACAAAATATCAAAAGTTATATTTTATAACTTAAAATATATTTTATAACCTTTAAATCATTTTTATATGATTTTTAAATCATTAATTTTATTTTTCATAATTTATCTAATACATTTATTAAATAGCTTAATTATCATTAATATTAATTTATTAATGAAATTCATCACAAAATATTAAAAGTCATTAAAAATAACTTAAAATATTTTCTTATATCATAATATAATTTTAAATGATTTTTCAAGTATTAAAATCAATTTAAAATAATTTATTTAATATAATAATTAAATAAATTAAATACCTTTAATATTTCAAAAATATTAAATATTTATGAAATATATTAAAATTATTAAAAACTAATTTTCAAACTTTAAAATAATTTATAGTAATTTAATTTTTATTTTAATAATTAAAAACTAATTTTTTCTAATTATTTAATAAAAATAATAATTTTATAAAGAAAGCTGTCGCTAAAAGATCGCTTTATAGCTTTAACGTAAATCACTATAGGGTTCTTCATGTTCTTCATCAAACCCGAAATATTCGTATGCCGCTTATCAAGGTGGTAAGTTTGACCGCATCCAATTCTTTGATCCAAACGTTTCTGGGTTTGAAATCTAGTTACTATTGTAGTAGTGATGCAGCACTACAACACTAAACAAAATCCATAGCCAGATCATTAAACAACCGAGAGATCTAAGCCATCAAAGTGGCTGCCATAGGAAACCCAGAAATGAAGAACAGTTCGTGGGTCTTACTTTGAGCCTCCACTACATGCTATTCCTGTAATATTTTTATGATCTAACGATTTTAGTGTATAGCCCACATGTAACTTAAGAGATCTATTACAAAACATCACCATAACAACATCACATAATGCAGATCCAGGCCGGTCAAAGTCTGTCAGTAGTCATGTTCATCAGTTTTCTGGATTACCTAGAAAACTGATTTCATGAACGTCTGACCTTCTTTGACCAGCCACCAAATCCAGTATATTTGATATCTAGAGGTTCTAAAAGCATGGATGTAAAGTTAAACTAACATACTACAACTTAGATGCATCAACAACAACAAAGCAACAACACACTGACAGATCCAGACGCTTGAAAATCTTGTCAGGCCTTTTCAGGCGATTTTCAGGTTACTAGAAACGTCGCCACGGCCATCAACGGCTTTTGACCATCAATATCTGCAAATCTGTTCATGTTCTGACCTTTATTAAAGTTCCAATTCAAAGGGCTCATATCATACTACAAGATCAAAGCTTAAAACAACCAAAAACATAAACAGGGAAAGATCTACAGGGTCTGACATTCATTATCAGACATCAAAAATAAAAATTTCCAGTTTTTGTAAAACATCAAATCTGAGCCTCTAGATATTATGGATCTAACATCTAGCAACCCAGATCATCTATGTACACTATATTCAACATGTTTAACACAAAAAACTAACATCTAACACATCATCAAAGGTCAAATTCTAAATTAGGGTTTTTATAACTTGATGATCAATTTCTGATTCTGGCTTCTGATTTTGTTATATGTATTAGTGGGGCTTGTTTTGTGACTGATATATCAAGAAAATTTTGGAGGTTTTGAAAGAGAGAGGATTGGTTGATTGGTTGAGTGTTTGTGCAAAATGAGCTAACAATTGATATTTTCTCTCTCCCAATCTATTTATAACACTTATGTGCAATGTATATAGCTTGTGATTTAGCTGATATTTGTTGTTTTAAGTCACATGGGGTTGGTTAGAGTTGGTAAACAACTAAAGTGTTGGCAATTTTCACAAGCAACCTAATAAAAATCCAAGAAGGACAAAATGGTCAATATGTTTGTGAGTTTAATGGCAAACATGTAACATGGCAAACCCTTAGGGTTTAACACAAAAAGTGTAGGATTTCTAATTAGGTTTTAAAAATAAAATTTTTAGTTTCTAAAATTCCAAATTAGGGTTTCTTTATTAGATTAGATTTTCTAATTATATAAACTTGAAAATTAGGTTTAAGTATACACTAATTAACATTAAGCTTGCTTAATTAGCGATTAGGGTTCCTATTTAGCAAATTAGGGTTTCTTAATTAGTTAATTAGGGTTTCTAAATTTTAACTAGGGTTTACCTAATCAAATCTATAATAATTAACATTAATCACATAACATAATTGTATAACAGTCTTGAATTCTAATTTGAGTTTCTAATTAGGGTTTAATAAACAATGCTAGGGTTTTTTTTATTGTCGTACCATAATTGACTAACCCTTGTCAATACGTACATACAGTACATATTTATAGTACTGGAATATTTTTAATATAACATTATCATTCTCATTCATTGACCAAAATCCGTAATTAGGGTTTTGGATTCCATATTTGATTTACCTTGCACAAATAATATTATTAATTAAGTTAAAAATAATTAACTTAAATAATCTGAACAAATTCATATAATAAAATATTTATTATAATAATTTTAATAATTATTTCATATATTATTTAAATAATATAATGATTATATTTTCATGGAAAATAATTAATAAAACATTTCTATTATAAAATTAATTATTATAAAAATATATATAATTTATAATAATCAATAATTCTAAAATAAAATTAATTGTAATTATTCATGTAATGAATATATTTTATTTATCACATACATATATATCCACATTATCTTGGGACATATTCCCCATATTTATTTTAATAAATAAAAAAAATTTATACGCAAAATTTCTGATTTATTTATATAGGAAATCATGGGTTATTACACTAATCTAACCTAACTAGCTCACAAGTAGGTTAGGAGTCACCAAACCAAGTTTTAAGACTGCACATGAGCTGACAACAAACCCTAAGCAGCACAAGTAATTTAGCATCAGATATTTAGGGAGGCAAGTAGGTGAAAAAAACAAAAAAAAAACCTAAGTTGATTAAGTCTATAAATAGCAACACATCATCTGGCCAAACCTATGGATTCTCTAAGCCTATACACTCTTATAAACATAACAAACCAAGCCTGAGTGATAGCAGCATCAAATTCAGTAGCTAGAAATCAAAATCAAGCAACAAAGGTGCAAACTCTAATTCATAGCTAGATATTTAATGCTTTGTTCAAATTGTTGTTTAGATGTTTAGATTTGTGTAATAGCATGTTAAAAAGTATGTTAGGTTGCTAGAACATATTTTCATAACATCTAGATGCCTCAAATTAGTGTTTTAAGTATTATGAAAATTTTGGAAAAACAAGCTTAACAGTCGAATGTCAGAGCTTGTAGATCCATATATGTTAATAATTAGGTCTGTTAATTATGTGTTATTTGTAGTATGACATAAGGTCTTTAATCTAGAAAAGAAAACAGGTTCATTAGAACCATATATTGCAAGATATAGGTGGTCAAAGGTGGTTGACCGATCACGAAGTTCTGTTTTCTGGGTTACCCAGAAAACTCAAGAACAGGGTGAATCGGCTACTTTGACAAGCCTTTTAATCGCTTTCTGGTTGTTGTTTTAATAACTTTTTATAATAAATTAATACCTTGATATACATATTACATATATATGACCTTAAATTGCTTAAATAGTTCATATGATTACTAAAATTAATGGTCAAAAGTCATTGACCGAGCTTGACCAAGTTTTCTAGGTTACCCAGAAAACTGATGAACATGAAGAACAACCTTTGGTTGTACTTTGACCAACATAGATCGAGACCTTAGAATTATGCTTTGTCCAAACCAGTATTATAAATATGTACCTTGACATATAGAATACTTATTACAACAAACACAACACAAATATATTACATAGAATCAAAGATAGGAAAGCTACAAAACAGTTGACCGACCATGACCACTGTTCTTGGCTACCCAGAAACTCAAGAATAGCTCTGATAGTGACTTGAAGCCTCTATAACTTCGTGTTATATGCAGGTTATAGCACGAAATTTGTCTGATGTTGTGCTACTGTATGAGTACTATAACATTCATACTTGTCCAAACCCAGAATCATTAACAATAGCAAAATAGATCATGGTCAAAGTGGTCCCTAGACCATAACCGACTGAAACCCAGAAACTCAAGAACACCTATAGCGACACTTCCTGTCACTATAGGGCTTTAGCGACAGACAGAAATTGTTTTTTTAGAAATTAATTAATAAAAATTAAAAATAATTAATAAATAAATATAAAAACAATTTTAAAAATTATATTAAGTTATTATAATTAACTTTTGATATTTTTACATAAATCCAATAAATATTTTATTTTATTCGGATATTATTAACAATTAAGTTAATAATAAAGTAATTAGAATAATTACTTATAAATAATAAATAATTACTGAAAAATATTATTAATGATTTAAAAATCATAATAAATGGTTATAAATTATTTAAAAATAGTAAGCAAGTTTTTTCATAAAATTCTAAGTAAATATTAATTATTTAAGAATAGAAATATATGATTTTAAAAATCATTTAAGGGATAAATAAATACTTAAAAATTATTATAAGCTTCTAAAAATTATTATAAAGGATATTTAAATTATCTAAGAATATAATAAAGCTTATAAGTTTAGTCGATTTATCATCTTATTTAATACTCCATCCTATTTAGATTAAATGACATTTTAGAGTTAAGCACACTTATTAAGAAATAATAAAAAATGTCTTTTATGTCCCTAATTAATTATTTCTCTCTCCACAATTGTCACTTCTTATTCTCCACAATTGCATTTACTAAGCATATTAAATAGAGGGTTAAATTAGGAAAAAATAGTGCAATATTGCATAGAGATTCCAAAACGACACTTATATAGAATAAAATTAAACTCTCTAAAATGTCATTTAATCTGAATAGGAGGGAGTATTCGATAAAGTCTTTGGACACCGAAAACCATATTAAACTTAACCCGAATATATGTAGATTTTATATTTGAGTATTGTTATCAATACTAATGTGATAGATTTATATGAATGAATATCTTAGGTGTTTAATAACGAATCGAGTAGCATTGCTTAACTGATCTTCGCTCAAGCAAGTTTACTAAACCCAAATTATTACTTACGCAAATTTCTCAAACCCTGTTTATTCGTTGAACAAGATTTCTATCTTGAATTGCTGTTGATATGATATACCAAACCTAAACTTGAATTACCACTTATTGTAATGTTATTGCTATAGCTTCAGCATAACTAAGAAATGAATTTTTTATTCCGATGATATTGTTTATTGAGTATAAACTGTTGTGTCAAACCAAATTGCTTTGGTAAGATATCCTATTCTAAAGTTGTGTATCCCGTAAGGGATCGAGATTTGGTCAATAATATATTGACATTAATTTGGGTGCGTTTGAGCACTAGTAGGATGAGATGCATACTCCTAGGATATTGAATAGACTGATCCCCTATATCATATCTAAACAAAGTTTCTAAGTCTGCGTGACTTACAGAAATAAAAAGTCCAGAAATTGTTGAAAAAGAAATTCCAGAAATGGTAGCAACTATCAGTTGAATTTTGAATTGTTATACTTCTTCAAATCATATATTGTTATAAATATAAAACCTGCTGAGCATGTCATAGCTCACCCTTGCAAATTATTCCCTTTGTAGTATTAGATGGTAACCCTGAAACATCTGGAGTAGATAAAGGGAAGCGTCCCTGCTTAGATTAGCTTATAGTACTGTTTAGTTGAATGTTATACTTTGTAATAAGAAATTCTTTATGAAGAATCATGTAATCGAACCTTAATATTTATGATTTATATATAAAATCTTTTATTTCCGCGACCGTGTTTTCTTACATATATAGATGTAATTTAGAATCTTCAAATTAGTTTGAGATCCTTGGGAACTATTTATCTGAGTGAGGGTATTGATAACATGGACTGTTCATGTTGTTGTTAATACTCTAGATTTCAGATAGATAGATACTATCGATACGATAATATAATTTGCATGACATAGACTATACATCTGAGTGAGGGTATTGGTAATATGGACTGTTCATGTTATTACTGATACTTTGAATTTCGGATAGATAGATACTATTCACATATACAATTCATATATCCAAGTGGGGATATCCAAACAAAGCAATAGTTCTCTTAAGAATTGTTATCTATTATGAGATACTGTGAATCTTGGATCTATGGGAATTATATCTGAATATAATTTGTATAGTCACTCAATTAGATATAAGCATATAATCAGATACAATGGGTTTATAGATTTAAATGCGTTATATATATTGACTAGTGATAAGCACCATATCGGATACCGTGGGAGTATAGATATGGGGGCATTACAATTTAATGGTATCAAAGCTGTTAAGGCTATAGATATAAGGAAGAGAAATCTTAGTATATAGTCTTCGAGTCCGTAAAAATTTTAAAGTACACATAAAAATAACATTAAAAATATTATGTTGTGTAAATTTCTATACCAATATTAAAGGAGTTTTATTTTATAGATGGCCAACTCTAGTGCTGAAGAAATGGTGATAGTAAAAAATCAACCACAAATTGAGTCATTTATAACTAGTGATGCAGAGGATGAAGAATTGCTTCATGATCAACAACCGCTAGATGCTGAGGAAGAGGAAGATCCAGTAGTAGGGCAATTAATGAGAATTGATGAACATGACAGAGGATGAAGAATTGCTTCATGATCAACAATGCTAGATCTTTGAGGAAGAGGAAGCATAGGGCAATTAATGAGAATTGATGAACATGATGAAGCAATGGCATCACTAATGAAGACAACAGAATATGAGAATAATAAAATGCAGTTTAGGGCACACTTAGCCGAAGGAATGTTAGAGCATGAAAGGGGAACCAATAATCGACTGAAAGTACAACTGCACCATGCACAAAGGGACAGGAAGGAAATACCGTCGAGGCTACTCAAATATGCTATGGGTACTCGAAATGTTTTCAATGATTTGCAGCGCCAAGTAGTTCGATATCCGGTGGAGGAGAAGAAAACTGCTTATTTGATAGATCGATTTGTAGTATGCCATATGATCCATGGTTCCTTCGATTATGTTACTGAGTTTTAGAGGGTAGTATAGAAGTATAAGTGCTCTATATTAGTATGAATAAAGGAACATTTAAAGTTTCTAATATAGTTAGTAGTATGTATAAGATAGTAGTCTATGTAAACTACTAAGTTGTTTTGCACGACTTGTGATATATGAATAAACAATATGTTTGTATTATTCAAATTCTTATGTGGATTTTTGTTGTTGTTTTATATACAATCATGCCACCAACCAGAATTCCCCAACGAGAGATAAATAATGATGATAATTCTACCCAATAGTTAATAGACCTTATGTTAGGAGTTATGAATAGACCCATAATCCAAAACACTTCCTTTAAAGATTTCAAATTAGTTGGTCCACCTGAGTTCAAAGGTACATCGGAACTTGTCGATGTACAGATCTGGATTACTGAAATAGAAATTTTTTTCCTAATGACCAATGTCAATAATAATCAAAAGACGACTTTTGTACCCTTTTTCTTGAAAGGTGAGGCTAATTACTAGTGGGAATCAACTAAGGGTCAGGTAGAAACTGAAATTGTACCTTGGGATAGATTCAAAGAGTTGTTATTTGAAAACTATTTTTCCTAATCCCTGAAGGATCGTATGGAGGTACGATTCCTAGAACTGAAACAAGAAGACCTGACTGTATCTTAGTATACAGCTAAGTTCAATGAACGTCCATGTTTTCTCCTCACCAAGTCAATACTAAACTTAGAAAGACTCAGAGGTATCAAGAAGGTTTGAAACCTCATATACGAAGTAAATTGTCGGTACTCCAAATAAAGACTTTTTCAGAAATACTTGAGAAAGCTTCTATAGCTGAAAGTGAAAACGAAAGTCTCACTAAATTTCATCAGGAAAAGAAGAGTCAAAATGAAAAAGGGAAACTTAAGACCGAACCCAGTTCAAGTGGGTTTAATAATAAACAGAAATGGGATACTACTTTTCCAACAACCCGGGGAAAAAGATGGGTAATAACAATAATAACTTTAGTAATGATAACATTAAACCTTGTTCTACCTGTGGAGGAAAACATAAAGGGGTATGTTTTAAAAGTAAATGTTACAATTGTGGACAAATGGGACACCATTCTCCATAGTGTTCTCTCCCTAATAAAAATAAGTGTTTCAATTGTGGTTTGTCGGATCATTTCACAAGGAATTGTTCCAAACCCAAGAACCAGATAGTAAAAGGGAATAGAGTACCAGAGAATAACAATAATCAGTCAACAATAGTTGTAGTTGGAGTTCAGAATCAACCAACTGCGAGAACATTTAATATGTCGGTGAGGGATGCTGTTGCTTCACAGGATGTGGTGACAGGTATCATCCCTATCAACACTTTAAATGCATATGTGTTATTCGATTCTGGTGCTACTTGTTCCTTTGTGTCTAATAGTTTTTCTAAAAACCTGAAAATACCATGTGAAAATTTAGACAAACCATTTTGTGTAGAAATTGCAAACAACGAAAAGATTTCGGTTAAGACCATATATAGGAACTGTAGTGTGGAGATAAATGGACACAATTTTCTGGTAGATCTTATACTAATTCATTTGGGAAAATTCGATGTAATCTTAGGAATGGATTGGTTAGTTAACCATAACGCGATGATTGATTATCATCAAAAATATATAAACCTTTTGACTGCATCAAAGTCAAAGGTAGTGTTCATTGGATGTTGTTCACCTAAGCAATCTCGATGCTTGACCATAACTCAAGCAGAAAGGTTACTTAGAAAAGGTTGTTCAGGATATTTGGCCTATATAGTTGATACTCGATATGAAGGAGTAAAATTAGATTAAATACCTGTAGTTAAGGATTTTCCCGATGTATTTCCGTATGACTTATCAGGTTTACCTCCAGATAGGGAAATTGAGTTTATCATTTATCTTGCACCGGGAACGACACCAGTTTCTAAGGCACCGTACAGAATGGCACCTGTAGAACTGAAAGAGTTACTTATACAATTACAGGAACTCTTAGATAAAAAGTACATACAACCTAGTGTTTCACCTTGGGGAGCAACAATGTTGTTTGTAAAGAAGAAGGATGGAACCATAAGGTTATGTATAGATTATAGAGAATTAAATAAATTAACCATTAAGAATAAATATCCTTTACCAAGGATTGATGATTTGTTTGACCAATTAAAAGGGTTGACCTTAGAATAGGTTATCATCAGTTAATGGTAAGAAAGGAAGATGTGCCGAAAACAGCGTTTAGGACACGCTATGGACATTATGAATTTTTTGTAATGTTTTTTAGGTTGACAAATGCATCAGAAACATTTATGGATTTGATGAATCGAGTGTTTAAATCATGCTTGGACAAATTTGTTGTAGTGTTTATTGACGATATTCTGGTATACTCGAAAACACGGGAAGAGCATGCTGAACACTTGAGGGTCATTTTGGAGATATTACGAAAGGAACAACTTTATGCAAAGTTCTCCAAGTGTGAATTCTGGTTAAAAAGAGTTCGGTTTTTAGGTCATATAATTGACAAAGATGGAATATTAGTAGATCTAACTAAGATCGAAATGGTTGTGAATTTTGAACAACCAACAACTCCAACGGAAGTAAGAAGTTTTCTTGGTTTAGCGGGTTATTATCGGCGGTTTATAAAAGATTTTTCAAAAATAGCAACCCCATTAACCAATTTAACTCGAAAAGACTGTGAAATACGTCTGGACAAATAAATGTAAAGAAAGCTTTCAAGATTTGAAGAAGCGACGGAGCATGGCTCCAGTGTTGTCCTTACTAGATGATATAGGAGGCCTTGTAGTATTTAGTGATGCGTCACACAGAGGTTTAGGGTGTGTGCTGATGTAAGATGGGAAAATGATTTCTTATGCATCACGATAACTCAAAGATTATGAGAAGAGGTATCCTACTCATGACCTAGAGTTAGCCGCGGAAGTCTTTGCTCTAAAAGGTTGGAGACATTACTTGTACGGGGAGAAGTGCGAGATATATACAGATCATAAAAGTCTGAAATATATTTTTACACAAAAGGAACTGAACTTAAGGCAGAGAAGATGGTTAGAACTGATAAAAGATTTTGATTGTGAAATCTTATATCATCCTAGTAAAGCTAATGTCGTAGTTGATGCGTTAAGTAGAAAGAATCAAGAAAAATTGAACGCAATAACCACCAATGATAGGTTAATAAAAGATTTTGAAAAACTAGAAATTGAGGTAGGATGTCCAACTACCTCTACCCAAAAATTATTCATTATAGAGGGAGTTTGTCTCTACTTGATAGAATCAAAGAGATGTAGGAAAAGGATGAAGAATGTCAGAAGTATAAGTCTAATCTAACTCATATTAAGTATAACAAATTCAGAATAGATAAGGATGGAATAATAAGATATGAAGATAGAATTTGGGTTCCGTTAAATCAAGCCTTAAAAGAAGAAATCTTAAACAAAGCTCATAATTCTAAATTTTCCATACTTTCTGGCAGTACTAAAATGTACAAGGACTTAAGTCAACACTTTTGGTGGTCGAATATGAAAAGAGAAATAGCTAAATGGGTAAGAAAATGTCTCACGTGTCAAAGGGTTAATGCTAAACATCAAAAGCCGAGTGGTTTACTTCAACCCTTACCAATTCCTGAGTGGAAGTGGAAACATATAACCATGGACTTTGTGGTAGGCCTTCCAGCTACACAAAAGGGCCACAATGCCATTTGGGTAATAGTTGACCGTTTAACAAAATTAGCTCACTTTTTACCTATTAAAGTTACCCATAACTTAGACCACCTTGCCAAGCTGTACATTAATGAAATGATCTCTAGGCATGGAGTACCTGTTTCTATAGTATCAGATCGAGACCCACGGTTTACTTCAAATTTTTGGAAGAGCATTCAGAAACACTTAGGAACACAATTAAGATTGAGTACATCTTATCACCCTCAGACTGATGGGCAAAGTGAGAGAACCATGCAAACATTAAGGGATATGTTACGAACATGTATCATCGATTTCAAAGGAAGTTGGGAAGATCAATTACCTTTAGTAAAATTTGCCTATAATAATAGTTATCATGTTAGCATAGGTATGCCACCCTATGAAGCCTTATATGGGAAAAAATGTAGAACACCTTTGTGTTGGGATGAAGTTGGGGAAAGGCAAATGCTAGGTCCTAAAATAATTCAACAAACTACTGAAACCATCAGAATTATACGTAAACGATTACAAGCATCTAATGATCGATAAAGGAAATACGTTGATCCACATCATCAACAACAAAACTTTAGCGTAGGAAGCCACGTATTCTTGAAAGTATCTCCTTGGAAGGGCAAGATACGTTTTGGCAAGAAAGGAAAACTGAGTTCGAGATTCATTGGACCTTTTGAAATTTTGAGGAGGATAGGTGAAGTTTCTTATGAAATAGCACTACCTCCTGAGTTAAACCATATTCATAATGTGTTTTATGTGTTCGTATTACGACCATACAAACTTGATTACAAACACGTTATAAATTATGAGCCAATCCAAATCGAAGAAGATCTTTCTTATGTAGAAGAACCTGTGCAGATCGTCGGTCGTAAAGAGCAAGTCCTGAGAAATAAAGTGATAGCATCGGTCAAAGTGATCTGGAGGAATCAGAACGTTGAAGAGGCTACATGGGAGCTCGAAGATAAAATGCGAGAGAACTATCCCCAACTATTTACTTAACCTGTACTGTAATTTCAAGGACGAAGTTCTTATTAGTGGGGGTGAATGTAAAAACCCAAAACCCTAATAAGACCCGGATATGTAAATTTAGTTATATTAATAAAATCTCTCCATTCTGAAAGTGTTGTGTTGATATACTCTGTTTAATAAATTTAGTCAAATAAATTTTCGTCCAAAAATTGACGTGCATGACACCTCGTGCTTAAAAATTTTCTTTCGAAAATGGACTTTTTGGTATATTTGTTTTGACAAGCTTCTTTGTCGTGCTTACACTGACAAAATGCTTTGTCGTGCTTGTTAGGATTTGTGTAAAATCTAGGTTAGGAACCCTAGATTATAAACCCTAACCCTAATTTATAAACCCTAACCCTAATTAGCTAAACTAAACCCTAATTAGGTTATCCTAACACCTAATCATGATTACTAAACTTCAATTAGGTACTAATAAACATCATTAAGCAACCCTAATCATTGAAAAACAAAACCCTAATCAAGATTAGTGAGGATTAGGGCATAATTAAGCTACTAATCTAACCTAACTAGCTCACAAGTAGGTTAGAGTCACCATCCACAAGTTTCAAAAACATCACATGACATGATAACAAACCCTAAGTTGCACAAGTAACTTAGCATCAGATATTTAGGGAGGCAAGTAGGTGAAAAAGACCAAAAAAACCTAAGTTGCTTAAAATAGTAACACATCCTCTGGCCAAACCTATGAATTCTCTAAGCCTATACACTCTTATAAACATACCCAATCAAGCCAGGGTGATAGCAACATCAAATTCAGTAGTCAGAAATCAAAATCAAGCAAGAAAGGTGCAAACCCTAATTCATAGCTAGATCTTTGATGCTTTGTTCAAATTGTTGTTTAGATGTTTAGATTTGTGTAATAACATGTTAGAAAGTATGTTAGGTTGATAGAACATGTTTTCATAACATCTAGATGCCTCAAATTAGTGTTTTAAGTAATCTGGAAATTTTGGAAAAAATAAGCTGACAGTCGAATGTCAGAGCTTGTAGATCCATATATGTTAATAATTAGGTCTATTAATTGTGTGTTATTTGTAGTATGACATGAGGTCTTTAATCTAGAAAAGAAAACATGTTCATTAGAACCATATATTGCAAGATATAGGTGGTCAAAGGTGGTTGACCGATCACGAAGTTCTGTTTTCTAGGTTACCTAGAAAACTCAAGAAAAGGTTGAACCGGCTACTTTGACCAGCCTTTTAATCGCTTTTTGTTTGTTGTTTTAATAACTTTTTGTAATAAATTAATACCTTGATATACATATTACATATATATGACCTTAAATTGCTTAAATAATTCATAGGATTACTGTAATTAATGGTCAAAAGTCATTGACCGAGCTTGACCAAGTTTTCTAGGTTACCCAGAAAACTGATGAACATGAAGAACAACCTTTGGCTGTACTTTGACCAATATATATTGAGATCTTAGAATTATGCTTTGTCCAAACTAGTATTTTATATATGTACCTTGACATATAGAATACCTATTACAACAAACACAACACAAATATATTACATAGAATCAAAGATATGAAAGCTACAAAACCATTGATCGACCATGACCACTGTTCTGGGTTACCCCGAAACTCAAGAACAGCTCTGACAGTGACTTTGAGCCTCTATAACTTCTTGTTATATGTAGGTTATAGCACGAAATTTGCACGATGTTTACTTCTTGTATGAGTACTATAACATCCATACTTGTCAAACCCGAATCATTAATTGATGAAGAAAATAGATCGTGGTCAAAGTGGTCCACAGACCACAATCGATGAAAAAAGAAACTCAAGAACACCTATAGCGACACTTCCTGTCACTATAGGGCTAGCGAAAGACAAAAATTGTTTTTTAGAAATTAATTAATAAAAATTAGAAATAATTAATAAATAAATATAAAAATAGTTTTAAAAATTATATTAAGTTATTATAATTAACTTTTGATATTTTTACATAAATCCAATAAATATTTTATTTTATTTGGATATTATTAATAATTAATTTAATAATAAAATAATTAGAATAATTACTTATAAATAATAAATAATTATTGAAAAATAATATTAATGATTTAAAAATCATAATAAATGGTTATAAATTATTTAAAAATAGTAAAAAAAGTTTTTTATAAAATTCTAAGTAAATATTAATTATTTAAAAATAGAAATAAATGATTTAAAAATCATTTAAAGGATAAATAAATACTTAAAATTATTATAAGCTTCTAAAAATTATTATAAAGGATATTTAAATTATCTAAGAATATAATAAAGCTTATAAATAGAGTTTAGTCGATTTATCATCTTATTTAATATTCGGTAAAGTCTTTGGACACCGAAAACCATATTAAACTTAACTCGAATATATGTAGATTTTATATTTGAGTATTTTTATCAATACTAATGTGATAGATTTATATGAATGAACATCTTAGGTGTTTAATAACAAATCGAGTAGCATTGCTTGACTGATCTTCGCTCATGCAAGTTTACTAAACCCAAATTATTACTTACACAAAATTCTCAAACCCTGTTTATTCGTTGAAAAAGATTTCTGTCTTGAATTGCTGTTGATATGATATACCAAACCTAAACTTGAATTACCACTTATTATAATGTTATTGCTATAGCTTCAGCATAACTAAGAAATGAATTGTTTATTCCGATGATATTGTTTATTGAGCATAAACTGTTATGTCAAACCAAATTGCTTTGGTAAGACATCCTAATATGAAGTTGTGTATCCCGTAAGGGATCAAGATTTGGTCAATAATAATTTACATTAATTTGGGTGGATTTGAGCACTAGTAGGATGAGATACATACTCCTAGGATATTGAATTGGCTGATCCCCTATATCATATCTAAACAAAGTTTCTAAGTCTATGTGACTGACAGAAATAAAAAGTCCAGAAATGGTTGAAAAAGAAATTCCAGAAATGGTAGCAATTATCAATTGAATTTTGAATTGTTATACTTCTTCAAATCATATATTGTTATAAATATAAAACCTGCTGAGCATGTCATAGCTCACCCTTACAATTTATTCACTTTGCAGTATTGGATGGTAACCTTGGAACATCTAAAGTAAATAAAGGGAAGCGTCTCTCCTTAGATTAGCTTATACTACTGTCTAGTTGAATGTAATACTTTGTAATAAGAAATTCTCTATGAAGAATCATGTAATCGAACCTTAATATTTATGATATATATATAAAATCTTTTATTTTTGCAACCATATTTTCTTAAATATATAGATGTACTTTATAATCTTCAATTTAGTCTGAGATCCTTGGAAACTATTTATCTGAGTGAGGGTATTAATAACATGGACTGTTCATGTTGTTGTTAATACTCTGGATGTCAGATAGATAGATACTATCGATACGATAGTGTAATTCGCATGACATAGACTATACATCTGAGTGAGGGTATTGGTAATATGGGCTGTTCATGTTATTACTGATACTTTGAATTTTGGATAGATAGAAACTATTCACATATACAGTTCATATATCCAAGTGGGGGTATCCAAACACAACAATAGTTCTCTTAAGAATTTTTATCTGTTACTGTGAATCTTGGATCTATGGGAATTATATCTGAATATAAATTGTATAGTCACTCAATTAGATATAAGCATATAATCAGATATTATGGGTGTATAGATTTAAATGCGTTATATATATTGACTCATGATAAGCACCGTATCGGATACCGTGAGAGTATATGTAAAATCCTAAATTTTACGAATAAAGATTTAAATTTTTTGATTTTTTTTGAATATTATGGTGTGGATTTAATATAATATTATAGTTGTGGGTAATATTTATAAATTTTGCAAAGTATGCAAGTTGTTATATTATTCGATTGGTCGGGGAATATTCTTTGTGTTGGGGAATATTCGTACGACGGCACAATCATTGGTGGACCCCATAACAGAATTATTGTCGGATTGAGAAAACGACAAAAATATTTTTATGAAAATAACGACGGAAGTTTTCTGAATTAATACTGGTTGAACTACTACTTCGGTAGTAAAAGTAAAGAATGATGTCTGGTGGTTGCATAGTAATACGGTATTGATTATTGATGCTTATGTGAGAAGTCACGCTTTGTTCAATTATTTACTACGATGAGTTCTTTGCATAAGTATCTCACGTTATTTGATTCAATTATTGTTGATTGTTATATATATATATATATTATATATATATAAGTTTTGTTTTATTAGTATTATTAATGTAATAAAACAGAAAAACTTTTTATATAAAAATGTAATACTTTTATAAAGTTATTCGTTTTATTAGGCTAATAGTAAAATTTTTATATAAAAATGTAATACTTTTATAAAGTTATCTCATTTTATTAGACAATAATTAGATTATATTATATTTTATTATGCATAGTGTTTGTATAGTAAAATCTTTTAAAAGTTATTCGATTTATTAGATTATAAATAGAATATATTATATTTTATTGTAAACCAATCGGACCGATCTGCTTTTAAAGAAAATCGATCCGGACCGTTCATGGATTGGTTCTTATTCAATCCATTCTTCTATAAATAAGCTCATTCCTTCATTATTTCTTACGAATTCAATCGAAACTCAGAGAGAGAAACTATAGAGAGAATTATTCTTCTATAATCTTGAGCGTATTTCTTTAGCGCTTAAAAAGCTTTGAGCGTAATGCAAGTTTCTTCAGTATATCCCCCCTACCTCACCACGAGTACTCTTTTTATAAGGTAAGGGTATTATTTTTTTATATTCATGAAGAGAACTTACCGTTATTCCATTCTTTATTATTCATTGGAATAACTCGATTTGTATCTGTGATCTACCCTATACTTGGTAATTTCGTTGTTATTCTATTCTTTATTATTCTCATTGAAATAACTTTGATACGCCAAGCTACCCTATACTTGGTGAAATTCTTACATTATTTCATTCTTTATTATTACATTGGAATATCTTATCCGCATGCGTTTTGTGGGACCGGTTTCGTCTTTATTATTCCGTTGGAATATCACGTTCATATGCTTTTACTTGGGACCGATTCCGTTATTTATTATTCTATGGAATAACTTTGCATATGCGAAGTACCGCATGCATGGTGATTTCTGTTGTTATTCCATTCTTTATTATTCTATTGGAATATCCTGTCGGTGCGTATTACGCCTGAACTTGTTCCGTTATTTATTATTCTGTTGGAATAACCTGTCTATGCAAAGTACCGCATGTATGGTGATTTCTTTTGTTATTTTATTCTTTATTATACTCAGTTGGTTAAATTTTTGACTTCTATACTCCATGAAATTAGTGGAATATCCTTGATATTTGCGCTTCATCCAGTACCTTCTCATGAAAATATTCTTCTGAGCATTCTTGAATTTTACTTTACAAAGAAGTAACATGTTGACAATTTGGACGTTATTAGTTCCTGGATAAATTAATTCTTGAACTTATTTTATTGAATTCTTATATCATTGTCATCATCCTCATGTTTATATTATGTTAAAAGTCATCTGTGGCTCAGAGTGCATAAATGGACTTGGTATGATTATGATTGAGGATTATTCGGTATAATCATGACCGTAATGTTACAAATGATGTGAAAAAAGTCCTCATTGGCCCGTAGTGCATTGATGGGACAGTTTTGGTATGATTATGGCTATGGATTCTCTCTTGACAAGGGAGCAAAGTTGAATTGTTTTATGGCATGATCAGATAGTTGATGAATACACGAATATCCTTGGCCCGTAGTGCATGGATAATTTGTGGTCGTGATACTAATGAATATCCTCGGCAGTAAAGTGCGTGGATGATGTGGATTATTTATTGTCGAGTCTCAAATGATAAAAGTGATGAAAAACCTTTTAAATCATAAAAGATAGTAGATTTTATTCTTAACTTGACTCTTTTAATGGATTGCTTGTTCCGCTGCAGTTAAACTTGATGTCTATTGTATTTTATCAGTTTAACATTGTTGAAGACTAATGATAATTTATTACGCATTATCTTAGTCATAATATTTTTCTTGGGCTAGTTGAGCTCACCCTTTCCTTCTCTGTTCTCTTCAGGAAATGAGAACGTAGCCGGGACTAGTTGGGGAACGGAGTGATGGTCCAAATAATAGTATTAGTAGTCCTCACTATTCTGTTAAATAGTGTGACAATAAATGTAATGAGGACTTATTCTGAGAGTGGATGTTGTCTAGAAGATAATATTTGTATTAAAACTCACAGCTTTCTTGTTGTATATTAAAGATTGTATTTGTAATCTGTACCATGTATTTGGCGACTCAGAATAGGTTATGTATGCCTATTTTGGGGGCGTCACAGTTGGTATCAAAGCTTAGGGATATGATCCGTGGCTGAGATGTGAGACAAGAACTAGGAGGGGAGAGACGAGGAATTCCTTCGCTAGTATTACTTACCTAAGTCTATTTGATATTTAATTGGTCGGTCAGAGTATAGGGATAATATGTGATATGTTAATTAACCCTTGTTCTGTGGCTATGTTTGAAAATGGCATCCTAGAATTTTGAGAACATCAATGGA
This sequence comes from Panax quinquefolius, assembly GCA_020205615.1. Classification (NCBI taxonomy): domain Eukaryota; kingdom Viridiplantae; phylum Streptophyta; class Magnoliopsida; order Apiales; family Araliaceae; genus Panax; species Panax quinquefolius. The sequence goes on from CM035158.1 coordinate 51,047,897, forward strand.
GCACAGGAGACCGTTGAGTCTCCACAGATCAATAATCAGGATAATGTGCATCAGGAAGGCGATAATCCTCCTGTAAATAACAACACTGATCAAATGACGAACGACGGTACGTTTAGGAGCTTTTTAGAATTTATGCAACACTAAATGAGAGAGACTCCTGTTCATAATGCAGGTGGAAACAATGTCAACCCACGGTTGGTCACCGCTAAGCAGTTCAAGGAGCTGGGACCACCGAAGTTTTTGGGAAAGCCAGAACCACTTAAGGCAGAGACGTGGTTAAAGCAGATCACCAAGATATTTGATGTCTTGGGATGCTTCGAGGAGCAAAAGGTTCCATTCTCCACCTTTATGTTGCGTGAAGAGGCAGATTACTGGTGAGAATCTGTAAAACGTACCCAGCCTGACGCACTCAAGATGTCTTGGGAGAAGTTCCAAGAGCTGTTCAATGACAAGTACTTTCCCGAAAGTATTCGTCATATGAAGGAGGTGGAGTTTATCAAGTTGGAGCAAAACAACAGGACCGTGTCGTAGTACGAAGCCAAGTTTGCCGAGTTGTCCCGATTTGCGTCTCATTTGGTTGATAATGAAGAGAGAATGACGCGAATATTTCTAAGAGGTTTGAAACCTGAGATACGTCAATATCTTATCTCTCATAAACTGTGTTTGTATTCAGATGTTGTTAATAGGGCTCAGTTATTGGAGCGCGATAATGAGTCAACCCAACCAAAAGAGAGCAGCCGACAAAATGATAATATCGGTGATAACAGTCATCGAAGCAGTGACAATAACCATGGAGGGAATCAACATGCCAGAAATGGTAACCACTTCGGTGGTAATCATGGCCAAAACAATAAGAATGGAAATTATAAAAGATAGTAGATTTTATTCTCAACTTGACTCTTTTAATGGATTGCTTGTTCCGCTGCAGTTAAACTTGATGTCTATTGTATTTTATCAGTTTAACATTGTTGAAGACTAATGATAATTTATTCTGCACATTATCTTAGTCATAATATTTCTTACTGGGCTAGTTGAGCTCACCCTTTCCTTCACCGTTCTCTTCAGAAATGAGAACGTAAGCCTGGACTAGTCGGGGAGCGGAGTGACGGTCGGATGATGATAGTATTAGTAGTCCTCACTATTACGTTAAATAGTATGACAATAAATGTAATAAGGACTTATTCTGAGAGTGGATATTGTCTAGAAGACAATATTTGTATTAAAACTCACAGCTTTCTTGTTGTATATTAAAGATTGTATTTGTATTCTGTACCATGTATTTGGTGACTCAGAATAGGTGATGTATGCCTATTTTGGGGGCGTCACAGTATAGATATGGGGGGCGTTACAGTTTGGACTTTTGAAGTAATCAAAAAATCCAACCTATTAAGGTACTCAATATACCCAAACATTTTCAGCACATATGGACCAACTGGATCACGTTCACCCATCTTGTGGTGATACAACGCTTTGCTTGTATCAAACCTTTCCTGTCGAGCATGCCCTTTGAACAATTTCTTGAAATGCTCGATCATCTCATAAGCATCCATTAACTAATGTTGCTTCTAAAGCTTAGTGTTCATAGTTTCTAGCATGAGACAACTCACGTCCAGAGCATCACCTTGATGCTTCTTGTAAGCATCATGCTCTACACATCGTGCAGTATCAGTTGGTGCTGCAGGAATGGGCTTTTCAATGATAGATAGCTTGCGCTATTGTTTGAGGACAATCCTCAAGTTCCTATGCCAGTCTATGAAATTAATTCCACTCAGCTTTTTCTTCTCAAGGACTGATCGTAGTGAAAGACTATTTGTGTTGTTGTTGTTTGCCATTGATATCTACAATTTATAAGTGCAAAAATAATAAGTCAAATTGCAGAGTTTTTGATATTATGTAATTGATAATAGTACATTCAAAATATACCTCACACTATTTTATTCAAATTAATATCCCTCACTATTAATTCGGAAAGCATTTTCTATTAACTCTTTCTAGTGAGCCAAGATCCATATTTCATTATGCCTTAAGTTAGCTTTGGCTAATCTCTCAAAACACAATTATTTAGGTAGACAACCCCTTGTCAATTATATCATATATAACTCTTGGATAGTTTGGTAAACAACATTTGTTTCTAGTCCATCTAATGGTACCTACCAAACTCCATGCCTCTAAGTCCACAATCCTATTGAGATAACTTAGTTAAGTCGGGCCCAATGATTTAAACAGTTTGGATATCACAATTATCCTATCGCATCTTACCAAGATAAATAGGTTACTTTGCTTTGACAAACCTACATCCACCGATCAAGGTCTTGATGGGTGTTATTCCTTGGAAGGCATATGATTTAGACTTAATAGTTTAATGAGGGATTTTATTAATTAATTTAGATCTCACCAATTTTAATCTTATTAAGAATGCACATTATTTATCATATCATATGGTATACAAAAATAAATAAAGTGCAAAATTAAATGTGTCACAGTTATGGCCCAATCCACTGTCAATCTTTTCAAGCTAATGAAAGATTGAAGGTCAATCTAAGGTGGTAAAAGATCTTCAAAATAGTAGCTTCTTTGGATCTTCCTCATGCATGTACGTCTTCTCCATCATCATCTTTCCATCGTGTTCTTCATCTTGTCATCTTCATCGATTATAGATTATTACATGATATAAAGAAACCTCGAGTTACATTTGAGGGGATTTAAATGAGAAAAAAATGTTACATCAGAATTTATAGAAAGGCATGACATGCAAGCCGTATTTCAAAAACCAAAAACCACTAACCTATGGGTCAAATAGGCCATAACTGTGCACCATGCAAATCACAAAAGCACATAACAGTGTATATATAATTAAAGAAAACTATATATAAAATATTAGGGTCATGACCATCGTGCGCTACGATGGGGGGTCCAAGAGGGTCTTCCCTCAGCGGTGGTCCCGGTGATGAGATCGATGTACGGGTAGTCTCACGCCGCCTGTCAATCTGAGCTGGTCTGGAGCGGCGCCCTAGAATTTTTTTTTTTCGAACTACAATCTGTATTGTAGAATTTTTTCATACGAATCTCTGAAATAATTCCAGAATCATATCAAATCCTCCATAACACTCATAATAATAATACACCCAGAACATATCATATATGTCCAGTTTCGATTAATCATATTAAACTGAATGTTCATGCTTCTAATCCAATTAGAACAGAAGTTGTATTGTTATCAGATCATCATATACATGCATATATATTACAGATATAATTAATAATTTTAGAATATGCATAGAACGAAATATCATATATTCAATTTTAGATCGGTAAACATGCATCATCATATATCATATATATCGAATACAATTAAAACACACAATTTGAATTAATCGGTTTCATAAGATGCTCTGATACCACTGTAGGGTTTTCGGCACATACAAGCAGCAGAATATAAAATTTTCAAAGATAATTCCGAAACCCTAAAATAAGATCCACGCGAAAACATATTAATTCAGTGTTTAGATTTTATACTGATTATAGAGAATTCTATAATGCTTCGAATCTCCAACATAATCCCCCACGGAACTACGTCTCTATGGTATTCACACGAACGCCCGTGAATTGTCGCACGATCAGCAGTAAAGAGAGAGCCACAGTACTAGCCACCAAGGATCATATTTTTTGAAAATTTTCTCTCTAGTCTCTCTCTAAGAGCGGCTAGGGTTTCTTAGGTTATGATCATCATCCCTAAATCAATGATATATCATATATATAGCAGTTAAAAGGAATTAATCAAAAACCTAATCTAATTCAAATAAAATCCAAATTTATATATATATATATATTATATTTTAATTAAGTCTTACTTAATTAATATACATATATACAAATTATCCTTTTAATTTAAATTCGTGATTTAAATACTATCAATCATATTGATATATTTAAATCCTTACAATTTAAATTAATTCGCTTTTTAATTACGTTCTACGTGTTTGTGACCCTACGTTGGCAATACTTTTAAAATCATATTATAAAATTATAAATAGTGAGCGTCATCTAGTAATACATCACTGCTACCCAAGTAATAATAAGATCGATGATTTGATGCAACTTTTTCGTGACCAATATTTTAATGTAATTTAATCCTCTTAACCTTGACATCCTAGATTAAACTCGAGTCATGGAATGAGTCATACTCTTCATAATTTAATCTGAGTTTTCTTGATTAATGAGTAGACTATATGAAAAAAATCACTATTTGAGCATGGTCATGCATTTCATAGTCCTACTCAATCAAGAGGCCTATGGATAGCACCCCTAATATATAGGAGGATTAAATTCCATCTAGATCACTCATATTCCTCACACGATTCATGATGTACCCAATAATTACTTTTATTGTCCACCCTATTAAAGGTGACTTTTGATGATATCAAAATACATAAATTTTTGTGTAGTAATATAGTGATTTCAGGTCGGAGGATCATTACATCATTGTCACTATGAGAATCGCTAATGACACTTTGCATAATGCTCCACGTAGAATTCTCATGGTGGGTCTGTCCAGTACATCGTTCTCTAACATGTACCTATGCTTTGACTCAATATCTCATATATTTAAGACCAATAAGATTTGGTCATCAGTCAATCCACATACTAGTCTCAATGTATCATTTAAGAGCAATGATACTAATTGTAATTATATAATCTCATGTTCAAGTCACATATTTGAAACTATATAATTTGTATCACTATTCTAAAGAATTTTATTATGTTAACATTTATATAACGCAGTAAATAAAACCATAATAAAATCATACATTTATTCAATCAAATATAATATCAAAATGTTAAGCAATTATATCAAATAATTGGCCTCTAGGGCATAAACTATAACAGTTACCGTACAATTCAATCCTTCCACCATGCAATGTCCCAATTAAATATAAGACATCGAATTACTGTCAAGTCTTATTTTATTTAATTATATGTATTTCGATTCCTAAATGCACAACTCCTAATGAATACAAATTAGAAACTACTTTCAAATTCCATTCCACCTTGGCCAAGGATTCCTGGGTTGTCATTTATCGAATCACATAGGACATATCTCTTCTTTTACTAGAAGAGGTAGATTCTTTATTGATCATTCATTATCTCCATATATAACTCATTATACCCAAGCATACCCTTTGATATACCATGAGGGTCTTAAGGAATAAGTCACAGTATAAATCATTATATACAAGATACTATGATGATCTCAAGTCTAAGGATCACTTATACTACTATCACTTCAGGAATTCCTATTGACAGACAAGTAAAACTCCATTAGGTATTCCTTAGCGAGTCACGTTCAGTGAACTTATTCTCCAATAAACACCTACATACTTGCTTTAGTGTCTCCACGCAAATGATCATGAGATCAACCATCCTCATCCAATGAGCAAGCAACGTATGTACCAATCTATCCGAATTCACTAATCCCCTTTTTAGTAATCCATTGATTGGGAACATTTTAGTTTTTAAGCTATCTAAGAATTTAGATCTCATTAGCATGATTTCATCATGATTCTAAAAGCATTGCTTAAAACTATGGGTTTATCACATATTATTAAAACAACATTATGTTGATAATCAAATGCCATTAGTAAATTAATACTTTTATTAATAAATAAATAAGATTGATTACAAAGTATATGTTTTATCATTATACATGATTGGCTTGTATGCATACTACTTTATATATATATATATATATATATATATATATATATATATATATATATATATATATATATATAAGTTGTAAATGCAATAGGATATTCTATCCAAGCTCAATCGAATTTGAGTTCGATGATATATATAAGTATATATAAAAGCAATAAACGCACCAGATATTCTATACAGCCTAATTCGAGTTCGAGTTCGATAATATATATGTGACAACTCAAGAATTTAGAAATTTTTTAAAATAATAATTGATTGATTTAAGGCTCAATATTAGAACCTAAATAGAAAATAAGTGAACGAATTTGACATTTCTGGAAAGAAATTTTATGGATTTAAAATTTTTTTTGGTGAATTATTCAGGATTAAGTATATAAATGTATATGTTCTGTGTGTATGGTCATTCATGTGTTCAGAATGTGGTTAAGGGTCAAGGGTTGACCAGATAAATTATATCAGTGTCAAACCCTAGGTATATCTTAAGAACGTCAACATTCAGTTATTAAACCCTAATAAGAGATTTTATGTGTACAATTGTGATTTAAGATCAAGGAATTTATTGGATAAGTTATAACTTTAGTAAACCCTAAGGTTAGGTTAAAAACGTCATGTTTAAGTTAGAAAACTCTAACGAACTGTTAGAAACCCTAACGATACGTTCGAAAAACCTAATTTTAGTTCTGGGAATTCAAAACCCTAATTCGAATATTCAAAACCCTAATTTGGGAATTTAAATGCTATGTATAAGACTTCTGAGTATTAATTACAAATCTAATTAAGGATAACCCTAATGATTAATTAGAAATCTAATAATTAAAAACCTTAATTATTAGAAACCTTAATTTGTACATTTGAAACCCTAATTGGTAATTAGGTAATTTTAATTTTTATTAGGAAATATTAATCCTCATTGGCAAGCTTGAATTATGATTGGGAAATTTTAATATAATTAGAAAACCCTAATTATAATTTAGAAATATTAATTTTCTATTTTGAAAATCAAAATTTGGAAATCTTAGAAATTAAATTGCAAAAATCCTAAGGGTTAAACCCTAAACCCTAAGGGTTAGGGCAAATGACTAGTATGCCATTAAAATTAAAATCAAAATGACTAAAGTACCCTTTATGCATTATTTAGTAAGTGACTTGTAAATCTTGCCATGATCTTGAGTTGGTGAACCACTCTTGACTCAGCCATATGACCAAATTCTCAGCATCAGCTATATACAATCAGCCACATTCATTATATCAAGTAACATATAAAGATTAGAGAGAGAAAATACCTACTTTATTTTCTCATTTTCTCCAAGAACTTCTCTCTCCTCAATTTTCGAAATCTAGAGTGAGAGAGAGTGATAAACAAAGCTAGGATCAGTTCATAGCAAGCCAATAACAGGATCAAGGATCAGAAAATTAAGATCAAACTAGAAAAAGGTATAAATACCATAAATTTTAGAAATCTTATGATCTGATGTTATATGTTGTAATTGGTTGTTTAAAGTTGTGTAATAAGATGTCATTTAGTGATCTGGGTTGTTAGATCCCAGATCCATAACATCAAAGTGCTCGAAAGTGTAGATTTTAAAAAATCTAAAAAACTAAAAAAATGGTGTCTGATAGTCAAATGTCAGGTCTCCTAGATCTGTCTTTGTTAATGTTTTTAGTGTTTTAAAGGTTTGTACTTGTTGTATGTTATATGGTCTTGGATCTGGAACTTGAATCAAGCCCAGATCATGTGTGGATTGAAAGTTATAAGCAGTCAAACTACGTTGATCGACCATGACCATCTGGGTTCTGGGCAGCCCAGAAACCCAGAATGGGTCTGACAACATTTTTGTGGCTTCAGATCTTACTAATTTTTGTTCGTTTGGCCATCTTGTTGTTGTGATCTTGTAGACTGATATATATAGTACATATTAATGCCTCTAGATTACCTAGATACCTAACAGAAACGAATTTAGTGATGGTCAAACTTAGGTTGATCAACTGTTCAAGAATATTTTTGGAAAACCCAGAATTGTTCAAGAACAATTTTTATGGCCTACATTGACCGACCCATATTTTCTTTTAGTGATGTTTTTAAGTTGATTTTGGGTTATACAATTGTACAATGACATTTATACTACATATTTGAACCTTCATATCACACAAAGAAAGCTCAGTATGCATGTTACAAGGATCCAAAGTAGCACCCTCGTACTGTTCTTCATTTCTGGAAAACCTAGAAATGAAGAACAGCCTCTGACATGATATTTGGAGGCTTCGATCTCTCAATGATGTTGTTGTTTGGCCATGATCTGAGTTAGTGTATGTAGTATTACATAAATACTATAATCTTGATACCATTACAAGCTCTATAATCAATTGGAACATAGATCTAGACCTGGTCAAACTTAGAACCCTTGTGACTTACATGAATTCTGGGTTTAGGCTCAAGAACAGCTCAAGAACACCTATAGTGACAGTTTCGTCGCTATAGAGCCCTTTATCGACAGTTTATTTCATAAATTTATTAATTTATTTATTAAATAGAAAAAATGATTTTTAATTATAAAAAATACAAAATAAATTCCTAAAAAATATATTTTAAAGCCTAAAAATTAGTTTTTAATTATTTTGAGTATATTTCTTAAATATTTAATATTTTTGGAAAATAAATGGTATTTAATTTATTTAATTATAATATTAAATAAATTATTTAATAATAATTTTAATATTTGAAAAATCATGAAAAATTATATTATGGTGTTAGAAAATATTTTAAGTTATTTCTAATAACTTTTGATATTATGTGATGAAATTCATTAATAAATTAATATTAATGGTAATGGATTTATTTAATGAATATATTAAATAAATTATGGAAAAATAGAATTAATGTTTTAAAATTTATATAAAATGGTTTAAGTGTTATAAAAATATTTGAAGTTATAAAATATAACTTTTGATATTTTGTCATGAAAATATTAATATTTTAATATTAATAGGAATTATCGGATAATGAATTTAATTATTTAAAAATCATATAAATATGATTTTAAGGTATTAAAAATACTTTGATATATTATAAATATATTATAATATTATGTTATGATTTTCATTAATATTTAATATTTAATAAATATTATTGATAAGAGAATAATGTGGTATTTCTATTATATAAATACGATATAAGTGATTGAAAAATTATGATAAATGGTAATAATTACTTGAAAATTATTACGAGCTTGTGAAAAATATTTTTACTGATAATAAATTATCTAAAATATCCGTGAACCAGTTTAGATCGAGTCTTAGTGATTTTAGACTCGAGATTTATTCGACTAGACCGTCGGGATGTCAGATTTGTGTTAGTTTCGACTCAGACTGAAATAGTTTGATTTGATATCGAGTCTTAGGTAGTTTGTGGATTGATAGAGTTATGTGTTATATGTTTAGGTTATTCTATGATTATATATAATAGTATTATACTGTGATGATATTATTCTAATTTGTATATCGATATTATTTATATATTAGGTCTTCAGTCAAAGCTTAATAAATTGCGTAATAGTAATCGACTGAACATGTAAGTTTCTTATACTTATTTATTGTGCAAGTTTTTCTTAACTCGACATCGAGTTGTTTCATTCAAATATACTTGTGGTTAATCATTGCTGATTACCATGTCTATGAATTGTTTAATTGCACTCTGTGCGTATTGCATGTATTCATCAGGTATGAAAGGCTGATCACCTTCATTACCATTCGGTCCAGATATATTTGTTCATGTTCAATGCTCATTCAGTTATAAAAATTTGTTTATGCTAATTCACAACTATATTGTTGAATTATAGCCAGCTTATTATTCAAATTCTTTCAATCATGATATATCCTTAAATAAACTTATACTTGCTGGGCAAACTTATGCTCACCCTTGTTATATCATGATAAACATTGCAGATAAGGCGAATACGTTCGGATACATGAAAGGATAAAGCCAAGTTTAGTTTGGGACTATGTGTGCAGCTAAATTGTAATAGTATAGTATGACAACAATGTTATATGTTAGATAGTTTATGAATTGTGTATAAGTTAAGGTTACTTGACCTTTGGGAATAGTTTATAAAGTTTCATGTATAAACAATTTATGTTTATATCTTCCGCAATAGTTATGGAAATAGTATACCAGATCCATGGTGATTTGGGACCCTAATTTGGGGACGTTGCAATATATATATATATATATATATATATTAGTAGTAAAAAGCTTAAAAATCTAAAATATCTTACAGTGGGCTGTCAAGAAGACTTCAGATAGCTTTTGATTCCTGAAAACTCAGTTTTCACAGGTTAAACTTTAGTATGTTACAAAACACGAGCTTACAAGTGTTTAGAAAGAAGAATCACTCAGTTCAGAGCACTCTAGCAGGGGTTACAGGCTAAAGTGGACAAAGTTTTCTCTCATTTTTCTTTTTTTTTTTCTTTCAAATGAGTTGCCAAGAGCTCATATTTAAAGACCAGATGGCCGTGGGTCAAACCACGGTGAGTCATGGGTATACCCACGACCGCCTAAGTCGCCCCTGTGCCATGCAGTCCTATTGTCTCAAGCACGTGCATTTAAAGTATCGTCATCACTCGGACCTTCATAACTTTCAATCCGGGCATCTGATAAAGGAGTGCTATACCTTTTTGGAATGCTGTTATCGAGAGCTAAATAATGATATGGGATTAGAGGTTGTACGAAGCCGGGAAGATGGGTTCATGACCAGATCTCCGTGTCTTCAAAGTCTATCTGTTGTACTGTCTTGTGCAGTTATCACTCGGGATTTGAGCTATGGTTCTTTTGGGACATCCTTGTATGTAGTGTGGATTGAATTGTGTTGAGACAACATGAATGTGATGTTGAGGTGGCAAAATGACAATTTTTCTCGCACCGGGGTTATCTCCGGCTTTGGCACAGATGTAGTATTCGTTTCTCAGGGTTATCTCTGAGATTGGGCTGCTGTGGATGTTGAATGTCCTCAAGGTTATTTGTAACGCTCCCAAATTTAGGTACTTGAAACCCGAACTCAGTGCATTACGGTACCATTTCTATGAGCGAAAATAATAATGTTATCATAAATATCAAACTTAATTTACATATCAGAGTTTTATAAATCCCGGGTGCGCGACCTTAAAACATATCTTTACATGATATATAATAAATATAATCATCTTATTTAAGTCTAGCTATTACATAAGATAACACAAACTTATTCGGGTAGCTTTCCTTTCTTTTTTGTTCTTGGCAGAGCCCTTTGGCCGATCATACTTAACTGAAAATATTTAAATTAAGCAAGGATGAGCATTTGAGTGCCTAGCAAGTAATAACAATTATAAATATTAGCTGAAAGGATAAAATGTTTTCTTTATACTACCCTTCTATAACAAATCAAAAGTTGTGAAGTAATCTGAACCGATAATAATAACGTAACAACTCTCTATCAAATTTTTGAAACTACATACTAACTATAAATAGGGTTAAGGTGACATACTATGAACATTGTTTTTCATTTTCGGTAAGGTTTAGCAGAACTTCATCCGCAAACAGTCATAACTTACGGACACGAGGGTGATCTGCCCAATGTGCCCTGTATTGATTAATACTACATGTAAGACCCCAACTTATTATTAATGAAATTTAATTTTCTCTATTTATTATTTGAAGGGTTGATTTGATTAATGTTGATAGTTAGGGGTAAAATCATAAATACTTCAAAATAAGCAAGTGGTTATAAAATATTCATTGTTGTCGGGGAATATTCGTTTTTTGGTCGTGGAATATTCATAATTGTCAGAATATTAAATGATGGTATTACAAATAATATGTGGGTCCCATAACGGAAAGCGATTGGATGAAGAAAACGACAAATATAAGTTGTTTAAAAATAACAACAGTAGTTATTCACAGATTATCTTTGTTAAAATACTCTTGGTGGTTAAAAAAACACAAAGAAGATACGGTATTGCACCAATTATTGATTCTTACGTAAGAAGGCACTACTCAATAATGGTTACACAGAATTATCGCTCGGTATTTTATTGAGTTAATAATTCTTTGCGTTGATATTTTATATTCTTCATTGTTTTAATAATTGTCATTATTCTGAGATTTTTCATTATCGAAGCAATAATTCATATTATCCGAATAATATTATTAGATAACATTATTGGCAATGTCTAGAAAGTTTTGTCTAAGGAGAGGTTTGGTCACCTAATTAATTGCGCCAAGAAGAAGAAATTCTTATTGAAAGCCCCCTTCTGAGGAACTTCACGGTTGTCAATATTGTGATTTCGTAATATTATTTGTGAATAATTAATTATTAATTCATATGATGAGGAAAATATTGATTTTTTGTGGATATAGATGGAGAAAAATTTTAATGTGACAATTGTTGAAAATTGAAATTTATCTTTTTCTCGATAAAATAATTCATTTAAATATATTATTATATTTTAATAATATAATAATGGTGATATTTTTACAACAAATGTGGGATATATGAGTATACGAGGAGGAAGAGTATTTTTGTTGCAATAAATGTTTAAAACATGTTAAACATGCATGTCGGTGGACCCCATTTATCGATCGAAATTTGATTATAACTCGTAAAATCGCCTGGTTTGTGGATTTTGGTCAATTTCTATTTGGAATTTGGAAAACTTTCTTTCGTAAAGTTGTAGAGAATTGAATTTCCTATAAAAACTCTCGAGATTCAAATTTTACGATGAAAGGGCTATTTATTATGAATTATTGAAGTTCAAGCTTCAAATAATTGATTTTGGAAGTTTAAAATATTTAAAATTAGAAAACGTTTTTTCTTACTTTTTCTAGAATGTGGCATGTGTTTGATGGCTGAAATCAGATTCTAGGCATGCGTAGGAAATTTATATAATTATATTATTAATTTATTAAATTTTCGCTTTGGTGTTCTAAGCAATTTCTATAAATAGGTGCTTAGGTTAGAATTGAAAATCACATCGAAATCAAGTTTTTCTCTCTATATTATCGAGTTTATTCTTGTGAGTATTTTGAGTATACTTTGAGTATTGCTATACTGCAAGTCCAAGTCATAGCCTATATCCTGTTTTATTTTTAGAAATCTTGATCTTTCGAGGTAAGGGATGTTATTTTTTTTCTCAAATGATATTATTTCTTCAATATCATTATCTTTGAAATATTAGTTGGAACTTTTATCAAATTTGGAACTTTTTCATGTAGGGTTACTATTCATGAGTTACTATTCATGAGTTACTATTCACGAGTTACTATTCACGAGTACTATTCATGAAGCGTGAAGATGTTTTTTGTGAAATTTCTATCTTTTGGTGTCGAGAGTTACTATTCACGATATCTGACTATTCACGATATCTGGCATTATTCCTTTGAAAAATAAAATTTCTTCTTTTTGTCCAAAATATCTATTCGGATACTAGCTTTGATTGTATCCATGTTTTGATCATTCTTGAATTTTACACCACTATGATTATTTTTGAGGTATTTTTGGACATGAATAAAACAAAGTACTGAATCCTTAATCCTTAATCCTTGTCATTTTGTTTCCTTTGGATTCGTTTCTTCAAAAATATTTTCATTATCCTCAATCTTAAATGATGATATTATTGAATATCTTTGGCCTGTAGTCAAAAAGATGAATGATTTGAAGAATATCTTTGGTAGTAGTGCAAAGATGAGCAGTGTTTAGATGAACATGATTAATCGATGAATATCTTTGGCTGTAGTAAAAGATGAATATTTGATTCGTATGTATATTGATTGATGTTACTGAGGATAAAAGATAGATGATGAACTTTTAAATTCATACATAGAAGATAGTAGTTTGCATTCTCTACTTAACTCTTCTAATGAATTATTATTTTCATTGCTGAATATTGATTTAAAATTTGTTGTCTATTGTATTCTATTAGATTTTTCCTGTTGAAGACTAACGGTAATTTGTTGTATATTATCTTAGTCATAATATTCTTTCTTTGGGCTAGTTGAGCTCACCCTTTTCCTTTTTGTTCCATTTTTCTTCTCGGGAGGTGAGAATATAGCGTATGCAGCCTGGGGTATGGAATGAAGGTTTTAGAAAGAATTGTTTAGTAGTCCTCACCATTTTGTAAAATAATGTATCAATAAATGTGATGAGGATTTATTTGAGTATAGATATTGTCTAGAAGATAATATTTGTATTCAAACTCTCAGATTTCTTGTTGTAATAATAAAGTTGTAGTTGTTTACATACCATGTATTAACAACTCAAAATGGGTGATGTATACCTATTTTGGGGCGCCGGTTGGTATCGAGCTTAGGGATATGATCTCTGGCGGAGATCGGGGAATAGAACTAGAGGGGAGAGACGAGTAAATCCTTCGCTAGTGTGTCCTACCTAAACTTATTTTTTAGTTGGTCAAGATATAAGGATATTATATGATATATTGATTTTCTTAATTAACCCTTGTTTTATGATGATGATTTGAGAATGTCGAATCGAGAATATTAACAATGGAAATGAGATCGTGGAGACGCTGTATTACTCACCAACGAGGAGAATGTGCAAACAGTGGCAATGTTCCTCCCGTGAACAACACCACCGAAAGCGAGATGATGAACGAGGGGTTGTTTAGAAGCTTTTTTGCGATTCATGCAAAATCGAGACAGGAGACTCGTGTTCAAAACACAGGAGAAATGATAGCAATTCACGGGTTGTCACAAACAAGCAGTTCAAAGAGTTGGGACCACCCGAATTTAAGGGAAAGCAGATCCGATCATGGCGGAAACATGGGTCAAGCAAATTACCAAGATATTCGATGTCTTGGGATGCGAAGAACAGAAGGTTCCATTCGCCACCTTTATGTTCCGTGGCGAGGCGGACTACTAGTGGGAGTGCGTGAAGCGTATCCATCCGGTACTTTTCGGCATGTCTTGGGAGACATTTCAGAAATTATTTAATGACAAATACTTTCACGAAAGTGTTCGCTATATGAAGGAAGTGGAGTTCATCGATTAGAACAAAACAACATGATTTTGTCTCAAAGACGAGGCAAAGTTTGCAGAGTTATCCGAGTTTGCACCTCATTTTGTGGAGAATGAGGAACGATGACGCGGATGTTTTGAGAGGTTTGAAACCCTAAAGATACGACAATATTTCATTTCTCATAAATTTTCTCTATTCAGGATGTTGTAAATGCAGGGCTCAATTATTAGAAAGCGAGATAACGAGTACGGCCAATCGAGGGACCATAACCGAGGATCGTACTCGAGATAGCGATCAATGTAATAATGATAACCGGTGGAGAAAAAACAGACGGACAAAAATGGTAACCACTCTGGTGGTAATCATGGCCATGAAAATAGAAGAAGCGAAGTCGGGAGGAGATTTTAAAAGAGGAGATTTAATAACGACCATGTGAAGACGATGCGTTTAAAAAGAATCGGTTCTAAGGGAGGAGAACGACCACCCCATTATATGCTACAAATGCAAAAAAGAGGAACATATCACCAAACCGCCCAACAACAATTCAATGTATGCTATAATTATGGAAAGGAAGGACATATCGCCGAGATTAGACAAAGATGGCGAAACCTAGTTTAAGCGGGGACGGTGACTCAAAAGATCGTCCCGTAAAAGTCAAAGTCAACGATTAGGGAAGAGCGTTTGTTGTGGATTGGTCATAATGCGAGGAACCCAAACGAGGTGATCACGGGTAAACTATTTATAAATTCTTGCGAAGTTTATACCTTACTTGATCTGGGGTGCTTTACCCATTCATTTATCTCTCCGCATGTGCTCAACGCTTAAACTTGACTCAGGAGAAATTAGACTTTGACCTATCTGTGGAAACTCCGTTAGAGAAACTTTCATCACATCCATTTCGTTTATAAATCTTGTTTGATTCAAGTTGGCACCATCACCTAACCCGTTGACCTTATCTCTTTAAAGATACTTGCTTTTGATGTGATTTTAGGGATTGATTGGTTAACAACTCATCATGCCAAAATTGATTGTTTTCGTAAGGTTGTTAGTTTTCATATTCCTAACCAACCCGTGCATTTAATTTAAGCAACTAAACCATTAAAATCAATCATTGTCATATCTAATCATAAAGCTATTCGTTTATTGAAAAACGGATGTCAAGCTTTCTTAGCCCATGTTATGGATTTGAATAAAGACACGTCAAATTTGAATAATATTCTGTTGTTATTGACTTTTCCGACGTATTTCTAGAAGAACTTCCGGTTTACCCCGTAACGTGAAGTTGAATTCTTTATTGATCTCAAACTGGTACAAAGCCCATTTCTAAAACCCCATATCGAATGGCTCCTATTGAACTTGAGAGTTAAAGGTCCAACTACGAGGAATTGTTGGACATCGGTTTCATTCGCCCTAGTACATCTCCTTGGGGTGCTCCTATTTTATTTGTAAAGAAGAAAGACGGAGTATGCGACTTTGTATTGACTATCGGGAATTGAACCATGTCACCATCAAGAATAGGTATCCTCTACCTCGTATTGATGACTTGTTTGACCGATTGCAAGGGGCACAATTCTTTTCAAAAATCGATCTTCGATTCGGATATCATCAATTTGAAGATTAGAACCGAGGATATTCCAAAGACCGCCTTTAGAACTCGATGACGGGCATTATGAATTCTTAGTCATGTCTTTCGGACCGACTAATGCTCCGCGCTTTCATGGATATGATGAACCGAGTATTCAAGGAATATTTGGATCGGCTTTGTTGTTGTCTTTATTGATGACATCCTTATATATTCCAAAAGTCGTGAAGATCATGAGCACCATTTGAAGTCGGTACTCAAAGGCTTCGCGAAAACAAACTATATGCCAAATTAAAGAAATGCGAAGTTCGGCTTGAGGAAGTAGTATTCCTTGGGCGCGTGGTGTCGAAACATGGAGTATCTGTTGATCCGTGAAGATTGAAGCAATACAAAGTTGGGAGCAACCAAAGTCGGTGGATCAAGTCACGTAGTTTTTGGGCTTATTTGGTTATTATCGGAGATTCGTGGAAGGGTTTTATCGAATCGTTACTCCATTAACTCAACTAACTCGGAAGGATACAAAATTCGTTTTGGAGCGAAGAATGCGAGAAAAGTTTCCAAGAGCTTAAGAGGAGACTTATTTTAAGACTGTTCTAACAATACCATCTGGTTCGGATGGATTTGTTATCTACAACGATGCTTCGTGCAAAGGGTTAGGATGTGTTCTCATGCAACGTGGGAAAGTCATAGCCTATGCCTCGTGACAACTTAAAAGAGTATGAGAGGAATTATCCTACTCATGATCTAGAGTTAGCAAAGATCGTTCAGCGCTAAAGATATGGAGGCACTATCTATATGGGGAGAAAGTGGAGATATATTCGGACCATAAAAGCCTTAAATATTTCTTCACTAAAAAGAACTCAACACGCTGGCGAGAGACGTTGGCTCGAACTATTGAAAGACTACGACCACATTATTCAATACCATCTTGGAAAAGCGAACGTGGTGGACGCGCGTTGAGTAGAAGATCATATGCGCAGAACGAAAAGTGCGATGATGTCAAGTATACGACAGAGCCAACTTTAATAGAAAAGTTAAGGTTGCTCAAGCCACCAAGGCCGAAAGGTGATGCGTGTATGAAGAAGAAAGTACAAGAAGGAGCTATTCCTAAGCGAGAATTGATGAAGAAGGAATACTTGAGTCCACTCTAGACTTTGTGTTCCTAACGACTCGATTTGAAGTACAAGATTATGATGGAGGCACACAATACACCATTTGCAATCCATCCTAGAAGTACTAAAATGTATCGTGATCTTGACATACATTTTGGTGGAACAATATGAAGAGAGAGATTGCAAAGTTTATCTCAATGTGTTTAACTTGTCAACATGTAAAGGTGGAGCATCTAGTACCTAAGGGTCCGTTGGTTAACCACTTGAGATTCCGAAATGGAAGTGGGAACACATTACCATGGATTTCGTTCACGGGTCTTCCTACGGTTTCTCGTGGCATCAATGCTATTTGGGTTATTGTTGGTAGATTAACCAAGTCCATTTCATTTCTTGCCGATCACGGAGACTTATTCACTTGAACGTCTTGCTAGTATATACGTGAATAAGATTGTGAGGTTGCATGGCATGCCTGTATCCATAGTTTCGGATCGTGACCCAAGATTCACTTCAAGATTTTGGGTTAGCTTGCAAAAAGCTATGCAATTTAATTTCATTGATTCGGCATACCATCCTCAAACCAGACGGACAATCGAGAAAGGACTATTCAAACTCTTGAAGATTTATTAAGACTCGTGTCCTAGACTTCAAGGCGAGTTGGGATAAGTATTTACCATTGGTGGAATTCTCCTATAACAACAGTTATCGAAGCAAGTATAGGTGTAGCTCCATTTGAAGCATTATATGGACGAAAGTGTCGCTCTCTCGGTATGTTGGGGACGAGGTGGGTGAAGCAACAATTGTTGGGACCCGAAAGTTAGTACGTATTTGACTCACGTAAAAGATCCAAATGATTCGACAACGTATACAAAGCGGCACAAGATCGACAAAAGAGTTATGCGGATCTTCATCGAAAGGACGTGGAATTTAGTTTAGGGATCATGTATTATTGCGAGTTGCTCCATGGAAGGAGTTACAAGATTTGGGAAGAGAAAAGCTCAATCCATGATTTATTGGTCCATTTCAAATTCTTGACCGAGTAGGAAATGTAGCCTATAGACTCGCTACCTCAGAAAGTATGTCTCGTGTTCATAATGTGTTTCACATATCTCGTATTTCGTAAATATGTGAAAGACCCGAACCACATTATAGAGTTAGAACAGGACGAGATAGCCAAGACTTAACGTATGAGGAGGTACTGTCAAGATTTTGGATAGGAAGGAGCATGTCCTATCTTGTGAAAGGTCATACCACAAGTTAAAGTTTTATGGAGGAATCATGCTATAGAGGAAATGACTGGGAATTGGAAACCGAAATGAAAGCGAGGTATCCTCACCTTTTCAAACACACAGTATCGCACGTCAATTTCGAGGACGAAATTTCATAAGGAGGGAGGTTGTAAGACCCCAACTTATTATTAATGAAATTTAAATTTTCTCTATTTATTATTTTAAGGGTTGATTTGATTAATTTTGATAGTTAGGGTAAAATACGCAAATACTTCAAAATAAGCAAGTGGTTATAAAATATTCATTGTTATCGGGGAATATTCGTTTGGTCGTGGAATATTCGTGACTTTGTTGGGAATATTAAATGACGACGCCGTAAACCATGTGTGGGCCACATAACTAAAAAGCGATTGGATGAAGAAAATGACAAATATAAGTTGTTTAAAAATAATGTACGTAGTTGTTACCAATTAATATTGTTAAAATACCGGGTGGTTAAAACACAAGATGACACCAGTATTGCACCAATTATTGATTCTTACGTAAGAAGGCACTACTCAATAATGGTTACGATAATTCTTCGCTCAAAGATTTTATTGAGTTAATAATTCATTGCGTTGATATTTTATATCTTTGTTGTTTTAATAATTGTCATTACACAAGATTTTTCATTATCGAAGCAATAATTCATATTATCCGAATAATATTATTAGATAACATTATTGGCAATGTCTAGAAAGTTACATCTAGGAGAGGTTTGGTCACCTAATCATTGCGCGCCAAGAAGAAGAAATTCTTATTGGAAAGCCCCTCTTTCCGGGAACTTCACCGGTTGTCAATATTGTGATTCTCGTAATATTATTTGTGAATAATTAATTATTGATTCATATGATGAGGAAAATATTGATTTTTTGTGGATATAGATGGAGAAAAATTTTAATGTGACAATTGTTGAAAATTAAAATTTATCTTTTTCTCGATAAAATAATTCATTTAAATATATTATTATATTTTAATAATATAATAATGGTGATATTTTTACAACGAATGTGGGATATATGAGTATACGAGGAGGAAGAGTATTTTTGTTGCAATAAATGTTTAAAACATGTTAAACATGCTCGGTGGACCCCATTTATTCGATGAAATTTGATTATAACTCGTAAAATCGCCTCGTTTGTGGATTTGGTCAATTTCTATTTGGAATTTGGAAAAACTTTTTTCTCGCAAAGTTGTAGAGAATTGAATTTCCTATAAAACTCGCAAGATTCAATTTTACGATGAAAGGGCTATTTATTATGAATTATTGAAGTTCAAGCTTCAAATAATTGATTTTTGGAAGTTTAAAATATTTAAAATTAGAAAACGTTTTTTTCTTACTTTTCTAGAATGTGGCATGTGTTTGATGGCTGAAATCGATTCTAGGCATGCGAGGAAATTTATATAATTATATTATTAATTTATTAAATTTTTCGCTTTGGTGTTCTAAGCAATTTCCTATAAATAGGGTGCTTAGGTTAGAATTGAAAATCACACCGTAAATCAAGTTTTCTCTCTATATTATCGAGTTTATTCTTGTGAGTATTTTGAGTATACTTTGAGTATTGCTATACTGATGCAAGTCCAAGTCATGCTTTATATCCTGTGTTCAATTTAGAAATCTTGATCTTTCGAGGTAAGGATGTTATTTTTTTTTCTCAAATGATATTATTTCTTCAATATCATTATCTTTGAAATATTGGTTGGAACTTTTATCAAATTTGGAACTTTTTCATGCTTGGGGTTACTTATTCATGAGTTATTATTCACGAAAGTTACTATTCATGAGTTACTATTCACGAGTTCTTATTCACGAAAAGTACTATTCATGAAGCGTGAAGATGTTTTTTGTGGAATTTCTATCTTTTGGTGTCGGAGTTACTATTCACGTATACGACACTATTCACGTATACGGCATTATTCACCGAAAAATAAAATTTCTTCTTTTTGTCCAAAATATCTATTCTGGATACTAGCTTTGATTGTATCCATGTTTTGATCATTCTTGAATTTTACACCACTATGATTATTTTTGAGGTATTTTTGGACATGAATAAAACAAAGTACGAATCCTTAATCCTTAATCCTTGTCATTTTGTTTTCTTTGGATTCGTTTCTTCAAAAATATTTTCATTATCCTCAATCTTAAATGATGATATTATTGAATATCTTTGGCACAGTAGTGCAAAAGATGAATGATTTTGAAGAATATCTTTGGCCAGTAGTGCAAAGATGAACAGTGTTTAGATGAAACATGATTAATCGATGAATATCTTTGGCCCAGTAGTGCAAAGATGAATATTTGATTCGGATGTATATTGATTGATGTTACAGGATAAAAGATAGGCGATGAACTTTTAAATTCATACATGAAGATAGTAGTTTGCATTCTCTACTTAACTCTTCTAATGAATTATTATTTCATTATGAATATTGATTTAAAATTTGTTGTATATTGTATTCTATTAGATTTTTCCTCGTTGAAGACTAACGGTAATTTGTTGTATATTATCTTAGTCATAATATTCTTTACTGGGCTAGTTGAGCTCACCCTTTTCCTTTTTATTCCATTTTTCTTCTTAGGAGGCGAGAATATAGCGAATAATAATTAGCCTGGGTATGGAATGAAGGTTTTAGAAAGAATTGTTTAGTAGTCCTCACCATTTTTGTAAAATAATGTATCAATAAATGTGATGAGGATTTATTTGAGTATAGATATTGTCTAGAAGATAATATTTGTATTCAAACTCACAGTTTTACTATTGTAATAATAAAGTTGTAGTTGTTTCTGTACCATGTATTGACAACTCAGAATGGGTGATGTATACCTATTTTGGGGGCGTCACACTACATGCAAGAACGATATCATCGTTCACTCTGACCTCCTTGGGCGCATAAAAGTTTTCCCATGATCGGGATGTTCATACATAGTTTGGAATCCGAACCAAAGCAATTTGATTGGATACAAAAATGTTTTATCATATTCAATAATATTTCTAAATATGTGTCTAGCTGATCAAATAGCTTAGACGACTCTTTGTTATCGTATACATACTGAGATCTATATGTGTATATATATATATATATATATATATATATCTGAATTACAATATAGTACCATGTTGATAATCAATGATCGGATATAACATATATAACAATAGGGTTAATAATCTAGTACAATAATAATATAATTCTGAAATTTCTTACTCATGTCCATTGCATAAAGAAAATGCAAAGGTAAGATACTTGCTCAATAATAATTGGAGTAAGTATAGGAAACTTGCCTGGTCTGCTGCTTAATGTTACAAAAACTTAGTTTTATCTTTTATACCGAAACCTATCATTAATAAGATCATTCGATCGATTAGAATAACATACTATAACACATAGCAATGCTTATTGCAGTCAGTACATAATCTAATCACATTGTCACATATATCCAACAATCATTGAATCATAAATAAACATTAATATAGTCAAAATATCTAAGTCTAGTTCAATTTCTGAAACATGTCGGTGTACCGACGGCTTTATCGGGTAATTATCGAGTCTAAGACTCTACACTGAAGTTCTAAATAACTTAAACATTGGTCAAATTATTTTTAAACGACTTATAATAATGTTTAAACAATTATTATAATTTCTCATAATTTTTCAAACATCGGAATCATTATTAAATGATTTAAATATCAAATAATTCTATCATTATTAATATTTAAATAATATTAAACTATTGAAATGAATGCCGTTGCAAAATATTAAAGTTATTTATAATAACTCAAAATATTTTAAAATATTTATATCCTTTTTAAATGATTTTTAAACCAATAAAACCATTTTAAAACTATTTATTTAATATAATTATTAAATAACTTAAATATCATTAATATTAAATTATTAACAAAATTTCATCACAAAATATTAAAAATAACTTAAAATATTTTCTTATGATATAATATAATTTTAAATGATTTTTCAAGTATTAAAATCATTTTTAAGTAATTTATTCAATATAATAATTAAATAAATTAAATACATTAGTATTCCAAAAATAATAAATATTAATGAAATATATTCAAAATAATTAAAAACCTATTTTCAGACTTTAAAATAATTTTTAGGAATTTATTTTGTATTTTTAATAATTAAAAACTATTTTTCTCTATTTATAATTAAAAATAATAATTTCCATAAATAAACTGTAGCTAAAGGGCCCTATAGCGACAGAATCGTCGCTATAGGTGTTCTTGAGCATGTTCTTGAGCTTCATGTCAGTAACTAAGGTATGAGGTTTGACTAGCATTTGATCTAGGTGCCTGATGATTTCTGGGTTTGATTTTTCACTAATATTGTAGTATTACTGACATACTACAACCTTAGTCTACTTTCATGCCCAAAACATAACCAATCTGTGAGATCTAGGCTGCAGAAAACGTTGCCAGACACGTTCTAGAATTTCTGGGCTGCCCAGAAATTCAAACAGTGCCAAAGGTGCTACTTTCGATCCTTATAACATGCACTCCAGATCTAATTTGTGTTCTTTAAACCTTCAAATTTGTAGTCGAGATGTCAAAGGACAACTCTATAACAACATAGTAGCCTAACAACATTACCAACTCAAGATTTGATCTGGTCAAAGTACGGGTCAGATATTGTTTTTCACGATTTCTGGGTTTTCCAGATTTCGTCAAGAACAGTTGGTCAATGATACTTTGACCAAGTTTATCTTGGATCCTATACATGATCTGAGTAATCTAAAGGTATGGATGTGTATGCCAGACTACAAATCCCAAGAAACAACATAATCTAAAACATTAAACACAGTAAGATTCATGGCCTGCAAAAGGGTTGTCAGAGTTTTTAGAAATTCTGGGTTGCCCAGAATTCCAGTTTCGTGATCGGTCAGCTAGGTTTGACCACTTATAACTTTTAATCTACACATGATCTGGAATTGATTCAAGTTCCAGATCCAAGCCCTTATAACATACTACAAGTACCAACATTTAAACAACCAAAAATATAAAGAGGTAAAGATCTATGGGGTCTGACATTCGGTTGTCAGACCACATTTATCCAATTTTCCAGATTTCTAAAAACATCAAATTTGAGCATCTAAGTGTTATGGATCTGAGTTATAACAACCCAGATCACTCAATAACATCCTATTACACAACTTTAAACATCTAAACACAAAGATTAACATGAATCATAAGGATTTCTAGGTTTAGGGTTTTTATACCTTTTTAGCTTTGATCCTCGAATCTGACTTTTGATTCTGATCCTTGGCAAGCTATGAAGTGTTATGAACTTTGTTTCTAACTCACTACCACTCAAAATTTTTGGATGAGAGAGAGAGAGAGAAGACTTGGATAGGTTGAGAAGTAAAGTAACTTACTTTGCTTGCTTGTATGCTTTTAATTCATGATGCAATGTATTTAATATAGCAAGTTGGATGATTAAAGTTGCTTACTAGACCATGTGGCTAGCTAGAGTTGGTCACCAACTCCTTACTAGAGCTAGATCTACACTCCACCTCAATAAAGTATTCAAAAGGGCAATTATGTCATTTGGCTTTTACTTTTTGTGGCAAAGTTGTCAAATCATTCTAACCCTTAGGGTTTGACCCTTAGGGTTTAACCCTTAAGATTTCCTAAGCTCTAAATCTAGAATTGTGTATTAAGGGCAAAAATGGAAATCTTAGTTTCTAAAAATGTGATTAGGGTTCCCTAATTACACTTGGTTTCCTAATCACCTAGGATTTGTAAATTAGCCTTTATAATATATTAATTACCATTATCCTTGCTAAATTAATACTTAGGGTTTATAACTTAGCAATTAGGGTTCTAATTTAGTAATTAGGGTTTTTAGATATTAATTAGGGTTTGCCTAATTAACATAAAACATAGTAATGGTCATTAACTACATAACACACAACTTAACAAATCTTACAGTCATAACTAACTTCTGTACTATAGTTTATCAGTAATGCTAGGGTTTGTACTGTTTTACTATACTGTTCCACACATTAACATTACACACATATCTGGCATATCTATATCACTGAAATATAAATAATATTATATTATTATTCTCATTCCTTATTCAAAATCCAGACTTAGGGTTTTGAATTCATATCTGACATAACCTTCATACATACCATCATTAATTAAGTTAAAATAATTAACCTAACCAATATAATAAAATACATATCATAATAATCCTAATAATCATATCATATATACCATAATCATATTTCCATGGAAAATAAATAATAAATATTTTTATTACAAAATATTTTTATTATAAGAATATAATCTATAATGATCAATAAGTCTAAAAGAAATTATTTACATCTAATAAATATTTTTATTTATCACATAGATACATACACTTTACTTTGCACATATTCCCACCTTTATATATAAAAAAATTAAATCGCAAAAATTTCTTATTGAAAATATTGGGTTATTACATTATCTCTGAGGTTGGATTGACCTCCCAGGGTTATCTACGGGGTTGAACTGAGTATCCAGGGGTTGTTTGCGGGGTTCAAACTGACTCTTCCGGGGTTATCTTCGGAACTTAAACTGGATCCCTCGGGGTTATCTCCAAGGTTGGAACTAGATCTCCTGGGGTTATCTCCGGGGTTGAAATTGAATCTCTCAGGGCTATCTCTGAGATTGAAAACTGGACTTCTCAGGGTTGTCTCCGGGGTTGAAAACTAATATGACTTCCAGGGTTATCTCTAGAAGACGATTCTTCCCTCCTGCATAGTTAGTAACACGAATGAAAAATTTCAAGTGTCTACAGATGTAGCTCTTTATCATATTCATGCGATGTAATGGCATGGATATGATAAAGACTACTTGACACTTGAAATATGACAAGATAAGCATGATACAAATGTAATGCAATATGATGCAATGTTATGCTGAGTGTTGTTTATCGGAATGATTTCCAATGGGATGTGATAACTGCCTGCCACTGTTGCTTCTGTTAGGGGATGGAGTTGTCAATGATGACCTTGTTGAACTGCTTTGATGTGTACTTGAAAGATTTTATCAAAGGAATCTCCTGATGCAACACTGGGGTTATTGCTAGCAGTATGAACTATCCATTAGTGTTATTTGAGCCTGATTTATCGACATGTTGCAGAGATATCTTTGCAATTCCTAGAGTGGAGGTTTCTCAATGATTGAGACCACAGGATGTTGACATTCGGGTTATCACCAAATTCCTTAATCTTTTGTACATGCTTTCCATCAAAGAGGTTCTTCTCTTTTGCGAGCGACTTTTGAGGATTGCGTTTGATCTCTGGGGATCTGTATAACAAATTCCATCATTGGTCCTTCCCGATGAGGATGGTTTTTCGTGGTTTATATCATCAACTTTCTCTAATGCTTCGTTGTAGTTATCACCAACGATTTGTAATGTCAGGGCTTCCTGACCCTCGTTGAAGTAGCTTTCAATGACTTAGGATGTCCGAAATCTTCGCTGGGGATGTATTCCTGACGAGATGTATGTTTTTGATTACAATTACAACCCCTGGTTGATGGCATCGGACCTTCGCGATGCGTTGACAAGGGAAGCTTTCAATAGCTTTGATTATCAGCAAAAGGTTCCCCAAGGCATGATTAATGCAGTTTTCTCATGATCCTCCTCAGCAACTATGATTTGATGGTACCTAGTAAAGCAATCAGCAAAGGAGTACATGTAATATTAAGCAGTATTGTCAATGAGAATGTGGATAAAGGGCGTGACAAAGATATCCTTAAGGCAAGCTTTATTCAGATCCCGGGAATCTACGCAAACTCGCACCTTTCCTCCTGGTTTAGGCACGGGGACTATGTTGGATAGTCATTCAGGATACGTGGACACCATGATGATGTCAGCTTAAAATTATTTCACAATTTCTTCTTTAACCTTTAAACTTCACTCAGGTTTGAATCCCTTGAGCTTCTGTCCGACTGGCTTGAATCCCTCTTTAATGGGAAGGCGATGGATAACGATGTTCATGGACACACCCACCATGTCTTCGTGAGACCATGCAAACACATCCTGGAATTGGGTTAATAGCACAACCATGTCATTCCTTTGGTTTGGAGTGAGGTCTGTACCAATTTGGATCAACCTAGGGCTTTCTAAGGTTCCGAGATTGAATGAGGTGGTTTGATTATGATTTGGTTTGGGTTTATCTTTGACCCATTCCTTGATCATCTGAGGTATCTCAATGTCCTCTTGTATTTCCATTAAGTCTGACTCCAAATTTTCATTAAAATTACAGTCCTTGTGGAGAAAAGGCACCTCATCAGCAACTACATGCACATCTAAATTCATAGTCCTAAAACAAAATATGCTTTCACTTAATATATGAAACTGTTCAATCATACAAAGTGTTAGCATGTACTAATAAAATGACTGCTAATATTGTACAGAAAAGTAAGCAGTTAAAGCTATCTACAGGGTAGAGGGGTTTCTGCCCTTTTACCCTTGGCGGCGAATGCAAGAAGTGCTGCTCCAATTGTCAAGGGTGAAGTCCTGGTGGACGGCAGTAATGAAGGAACTATCATCGTCCTCCTTCTCCCAAATGATGACCATAATGTCGGGACAATCATCGCTTGGAGTGTATCTATTTATGTGCTCATCATGTAAAAGGATGCGTGGACGAGACAAACTCCTGGCGATGTCTTGTTTACGTCTCCGTTCCCTTTCTTCCACTTCGGGATCAGGAATCAGGACCTCATTTGCTCTAACCAGTATCAGTTTGGGAAATAATATAGCCATAACATGGGCTGAAACCTTTACCGGAGACTGTATAGGTTCAGAATTTGTAGGTGGAGATAATCGTCATATGGCTGGAGATGAAGGAATCTATTTTTGCTTGTGAGGATTCCTGTGACTGGAGCTAGCAGAATAGTCTAATCCAGTTGTCCCTGTTTTATTGGGAACTTGAATTGGGTGCTTAATGCCCTGTTGATTTTTGCCCAACCCTTGTCCAGGTTGATGACCCAATGACATCATCTCTTGAGTGGCCGACATTACCTCGGCAAAAATTTTGGGTGTGAGAGGTGGCGCCCCAATGGGATGGTAATGAGTGTTATTCACCTCCAGGGCATGGAAACTGACCGGCTCAACTTCTGTGATGAATCTGATGAGTGGTATGTCACCTTGTTCAGGACATTCCGGTTTAGCATTAACAGTGACTAGGCTATTGTTGATAATGTACTTAAGTTGCTGGTGAAGGGTGGAAGGGACAGCTTCAGCCATATGTAAGACCCCAAATTTTATGAATAAAGATTTAAGTTCTCGAAATATATATATTTTCTTAATATTAAGGTGTGGATTTGATATAATATTATAGTTATGGGTAGTATTTATAAATTTTGCAAAGTAAGCAAAGTTGTTATAAAATATTCGATTGGTCGAGGAATATTCGTTTTAACAGGGAATATTCATACGACGACACAATCATTGGTGGACCCCATAACAGAATTATTGTCAGAGTTAGAAAATGACAAAATATCCTTTTATGAAAATAATGGCGGAAGTTTTACCGTTAACTGTCGAATTACCCGGTGATGAAAAGTATAGTAATACGTATGGTTGCATAGTAGCACACGATATTGATTATTGATGCTTACATGAGAAGTCACTCAGTTTTGTTCAATTATTGCTAAGTAATTGCTGCATAGTATCTCACGTTATTTGTTTCAATTATTGTCGATATTTTATATATTATTAAATCAATAATTGAGACGATACAATTATTCATATTATGATTTGCAATATTGACGATGTCTAGAAAGTTCTGTCGAGGAGAGGTTTGGTCACCTAATTGCGCGCCAATAGGGAGAAATCCTTATCGGAAAGCCCCCTCTTTCCTGAGAATGATCTGGTTTTTAAATATTGTGAATAATAATAATGATGAATAAATGTTGTTAAAAATATTGAGAGAATTTTTATGAAGTATTTGTTGTAAATTTTACCTATTATTTGGACCTCCATTTATCCATTTTTTAAAATAATCGGTAGAAAGTTATTCAGTATTTATATAATGGAACCCACCTGTGATGGTGACATATTGGTGGGAGGGGAACACGTGGGGCCCACGTGGAAGAAAATGAAAATCGGGGAGAGGAAGAAAACGTGTTAGGAAGGGAGTTTATATATATATACATGTGCTGGTTATATATATATATATATATATATATATATATATATATATATATTATAAGTTTTATTTTATTTGATTATAAATAGAATATATTATATTTTATTTAAAGTTTTCGTTTTATTAGAATATTTTATTGCATAGTGTTGCATAGTAAATCAATTTTTTTTTAGAATTACCAAGGAAGGATTGTATTAGTGAACTATACCGCAATGTCCGTGATTCTAAAATTCAAATAGTATCTTTTTCATTCTCCTATAAATAGGATGCTTAGTTAGAATTGAAAATCACACCAGAATCAGTGAATTCTTCTTCTATAATATTGAGCATATTTCTTTAGAGTTTAAGGAAGCTTTGAGCGTATAAAATAGTTCAAGTTTTCTGTAAGAATATCCCCGCTATATCAGTCAGAATACTCTTCTTTTTAAGGTAAGGGGTATTATTTATTTCATATTCGCTTATGATATTATTTTTTGTATTCGTATGAAATTTTATTTCGTTCAATATTCGCAAGAAATATTATCTTTGTGTAATATTCGTAAGGAATATTATAATTGTTCAATATTCGTAAGGAATATTATTTTTGTTTAACAGTTGTAAGGGATGTTATTTTTGTTCAATATTCGTATGAAATAATATTTTCTTCCATACTCGGTAGTATGTAAGTAATATTATTTCGTTTCAGATCCCGAATTCTACACGCATTTTGTTAAAGTTTTGGTTTCTATACTCCATGAAATTAGTAGAATATCCTTGATATTTGTGCTTCATCCAGTATCTTTTCATAAAAATATTATTTTGAGCATTCTTGATAAGTTTTAATTTTTTTATGTTGGAATACTATTCATGGGGTTACTATTCTCGAAGTACTATTCACGGGGTACTATTCACCTGGGATACTATTTATGACAAAAATTGATTTCTTTTCTGTCCAAATCATTTTTGATACATTATTATTCTTGAATTTTACTACACAAAGCAGTATCATGTTGACCATTTGAACGTTTTTAAACTTTGGATAAATTTAAAGTCTTTAATATTAATCCTTGATCTCGTTTGATTGAATTTTTATATCATTGTCATCATCCTCATGCTTATATTATGATGAAAGTCATCTGTTACCGTAGTGCATAGATAGACTTGGTATGATTATGACCATAAATTATTTGGTATAATCATGACCGTAATGTTACAAATGATGTGGTAAAAGTCCTCATTGGCCCTTAGTGCATTGATGGATAGTTTTTGGCATGTTCATGACCATGGGTTCTCTTCAACCAAGGGTGCAAAGATGAATTGTTTTATGGCATGATCATGACCGTTAATGAAAACACGAATATCCTTGGCCCGTAGTGCATGGATAATTCAGTGATGCGGATTATTTATTAAGATGAGTCTCAATGATAAAATTGATGATAAACTTTTTAAATCATAGAAGATAGTAGATATCATGCTCTACTTGACACTTCTAATGGATTGCTTATTTCGCTGTAGTTGTTGATCTAAAATTTGTTGTTTATTGTATTCTATAAGTTGTTATAATGTTGAAGGCTAAGGATAATTTATTTTGCATTATCTTAGTTATAATATTTCTTACTAGGCTAGTTGAGCTCACCCTTTTCTTTTATTGTTCTCTTCAGGAAATGATAATATAGCTGGGACTAGTCGGAGAATGGATTGATGGTCCAGATGGTTGTTTTAGTAGTCCTCACTATTTTGTGAAATAGTATGATAATAATTGTAATGAGATTGAATTTGAGTGTAGGAGATAATATCCGTGTTAAAACTCTCAACTATGTTTTGTCGTATTCTACACGACAGTTGTATATTTAAGTTGTAGTTATATTCTGTACCATGTATTTGGCGACTCATAATGGGTGATGTATACCTATTTGGGGGCGTCACACCATATGAATCCACGATCTTCCCAAAAGCAGATTGTATCCTGTAGCTATTCTGAGCACATAAAAGGATACACTGAATCTATGTGGACCAATCTCCACAGGTAGCTCAATTTCCCCAACTGCATTTCATTGGGACCCATCAAAAGCTTTGATAACCGTATAGCTGCTTTTGATCCTCTTGGGGTAGACATTCATCTTCTCCAAGGTAGCATAAGGACAGATATTCAGAGATGAACCTCCATCGATCAAGACTCCTCCCACCATGTATTCGGAGGATAAAACCGCTATGTGAAACAACTTACAATGACCAGTCCCTTCAGCGGGTATGTCGTCATCAGTGAAAGATATCACATTGTTGTTAAAAATGTGATCAACCAGATGTTGGAATTTTTCCACATCCATTGATTTCGGTAATGGGCTTCTTCCAAGACCCTTAGCAAGATCTTCTTGTGATCTTCAGAAGAGAAAACCAAGTCCAGTATGGAAATTTGTTGTAAAGCTTCTCTCAAGCTTAAAACCACCTTGGCTTCGTTATGGCCCATGGTACGGAGGAACTCTTCAATTTTTTCCATGAGAACTTTCCCATTTGATTTGATGGTAGGCTTCATCACCCAATGGGGAAGATACAATGGATTCTCCTTCGAAACTGCAGCAGTTGTATGTGATGTAGATCCTTCAGCCTGTCTATAATTCCAGAGGACTTTTTTCAAGCTGACAACAAGATACTGTGGCCTAGATGTCAAGAGAATTGGCTCTGGTGCAGCCACTTTCAAAGGATTGTCAGCACCTTTAAGTTGAATTGCTTGTATTGTGAGTGGACTGACAACCAAATCATCCTCAGCGAATATAACTGCTACGCTGTTCTTCCATTTTGTAGGACAGGTATCCCCACTCTCGAGTAATAAAGTGTCATCGTCTACCATCTGCAGGACACTACTATCAATTAAATTCTGAATGAGGTGGCGGAGTGCCCAACATTATTCTATGCTGTGACTGCGAGAATGGGAGTGATATTGGCATACTCCATTGGAATTGAACCATCTGGAATGGGGATTGATTGGAGGTAGAAGGGATGTAATTCTTCCTTCATTGATCAGCATTTAAAATATCTCCTCTATAGGTTGGCCAAGGTATGTAAATTCCTGTTTGTTAGCAAAATCCCGACGGGCTTTGGCACTTGCTCTTTTTGCAACTTTATCCTCCAGTGTTTCACTTTCTGAAGGTGATGATGGAGTATTCATAAAAAAAGGAAGGAGACTAGCATACTCCTGACTGACTAATTGGCGTGTGACTTGGTGTTGATGGATTACCAGTTCTGCCAATTGCTCTACTTTCTTATAAAGAGCCTTAATCTTTTGTTCCATCATGAACTGGAACTGTGCGTAAACCCATTTGTCAGCACCATCCTTGCTGGTTTGGGAAGATTCAACAACGTAATTGGAACTTTGTCCACTGCTCCAATTAATCATATTGACCTCTTCCTCTTTGTGTTGAGAAAGAGGGTTGTCTTGCACATGAGGTTGGTCGGGTTTAGTCACTACAATCTCCCCATTGTCGATTAAATCCTGGATCTTGTGTTTCAAGGCCCAACAATCTTGAGTATCATATCCCGGTGCCCCGGCATGATAAGAACACTTTCGATTAGCATTGAAACCCTTTCCATTTGGGTTGACCGGTGGAAGAAGATGTGTAATTTTTTTTTGAGTAGTCAGAAGATTGAGAACATTCTCGAGCGAATCCCATAAAGGTGTGAACACTCCATTGCGTCGAACTTCTCCACCCTTTGGCAATTTGGGGTTGGAAGACTGTGCTTGAAAAGGGGAGTAGTTTCTCCTCTGGATAGGCATGTTCTGTCTGCCTTTCTAACCTTATAGTATCAAGGAAACATCATCCTCTTTCTTCTTATGGACCCTCCGGGGGTTGTTTCCATAAGTTTCGGACTGGATGTGCTCAGCAACAGCTTTCAGAGTGGTAAGGTCTCAAATTTTTCTTGACTTTAATCACATCTCAGCTATCTTTCCATGTTTAATCATTTCAAAAAATGGCTTGCCAATGCCAGCTAAGACTCTCTCATAGAAAGGAGCTTCTTGTATATCTATGAAGGTCATCACCATTTCTGACTCAGTCATAGAAGGAATAACTTGAGCAGCAAGGCGCCTCCACCCTTGATCATATTCTCTAAATGACTCATTGGACTGTTTCTTGACCTTGGTAATCTGGTACCGGTCAAGAGCCATTTAAGACTGGAAGCTGTACTGACTGAGGAAGGCATGAGCTAACTCTTCCCAGCTATGGATTTTAGAATTGTCTAATCTGGTATACCATGATCGGGCTTCTCCAGTTAGACTCTTTTGGAACAGCTGCATTCTGAGCTTCTCGTCCTCGGCATAAGATCCGAGTTCTCTAATGAACACCTTTAAGTGTGTGTAAGGATCTCCTAACACATCATACTTTTCAAAGTCAAGAGTCTTGAACTTCTCTAGATAATGAACACCAGGGAATATACAAAGATCAAAGATAGGAAAAACTTCGGTGTGCTCCAATCCCTTTTTATGTAATCGAATGGTCTCTTCCATTTGAAGGACCTTTTCCCTGATATCATCGGTGTCTGGATCTTCTTTAAGATGGGTATTTTTAGGAATTTTGTTGGACTTATCCAACTGAAGCTCATGTATTGGATTTGCTTGATCCGCACCTTATGTTCCTCCATGTGCAGAGGGTTCTGTATGTATGGGTATTCGTAGACCCTGAGTAGACTGGTGTTGTTCTTTAAGTAGAACAGCCAAATTTGAAATTTGTTTGCTTAATCTGTCAAACTCCTCACGAGAGACAGGAGCAGGATTAGACTGGTCAGATAAAGAAATAATTGGTTGTAGGCTCTTGGCCTTTCTGGACTTTGATCGGGTAACAAGCACAATTGTTTCCCTATAAAAACTAATGTAGTTTAGTCTTAGGGAATGTATCAATATTTACATGTTATCATAATTTGTCCGTTTTTAGGAGTATTATCCTGCAAAACGGATATCAGTTGATAGCATGCCAAACTTTAATATGCATGTACACATATTCTTCATATTTTCCATTACATAGAGATTGACATGGAATGAAATTACAACTAATTGTTTTTACAAGTAATTGAAAATGGAAAGCATGAAGGGACTGTCCTCCGCGTTTGGTTTATTAGAGGTTGACCTAACTTAGGTTACTTTCGCAGCTTTTTGGCATGAAGGTTCCCAGATCATCGCAATTTTCTTGACGGGAAGTTAATCCGGTCTTTCAATTGGAGCGAATCTGGGTGGTGCCTTTCCTGAGCCTCGTTGGAATTAGTCTCCCTACGAGTCCAGTAATCAAACACCGACATGATAGCCTCTTGGTGGAGGAACCACACAACATATATTCACATGCAACGTGTCTCACCGTTATGGGAATGATGACATGTGTGAAGCACTAATATCACAGATATATATATTACAGTGCAGTAAGTAAAATGCATTCGTACACATTCATAAAGAAATGTAAATGCAACATCCACACACAAGCATGTAACAGTTTTGAAAAGCTTGTAGTAGCAGCTTAAGTCCTCTTACTGGAGTCCCCAGCAGAGCTGCCACCTGTTGACGTCGGGATTTTTATTATCCCTCTTCTGTTCTTATCTTTTGGTGTTCTCATGTTAGGTGAGATTTGTTTGAAAAAACAAGTTGTGAAAAGGTCTGACATTTATATGTCGACAATTTGACTGGAAGAGTCTACAATTGGTTTTTTAAATGGTTGTACCAACACAATTGAGAAAAGGTTTGCACATTAACCCAGTGATGTGACACTGCTAAACTAGTCTGTGAAACCGAGATTCATTAGGATCCGGGGACTTGCTTATGCGGAGGGAAGTTGTTAGGTACCCTCAACATCCGTGTTACCACGGTGACCACCACTTTTCAATTAAACTATTATACGAATGTGTTTGAATGTGCAATTTATTTGGAACTATTGCTATGCCTCATTCGCACCTATATACAAAGGGTTTGAAT
Source organism: Panax quinquefolius (assembly GCA_020205615.1). Classification (NCBI taxonomy): domain Eukaryota; kingdom Viridiplantae; phylum Streptophyta; class Magnoliopsida; order Apiales; family Araliaceae; genus Panax; species Panax quinquefolius. The sequence continues at coordinate 51,082,676 of CM035158.1, forward strand.
TTGTGTAAAAATTGAGTTTTAAACAAGATATGGCAATGATGTTTTGTATAAGAGGTTTTTCAAACCCTGTGCTTAATAGTAATTGAGGCCTTTAATACTTATATTTTATTAAATGTTCGGCATAATTGCTTTTATTTTCAAGATGCGAAGCATCTTCGAGAAAATAATATATATAGCAGTGCCGAATTCCTTGTGGGCATGAAAGCCATCTAAGGAAATTCAGGCACCGTGAATAATTTACAAGCTACTTATAGCTGAAAATGTCCATCACGGGAACCGAATCTAGATTCAGTAGACTGAATTTGTGATCACATGATTCCTAGGCTTACATGATGCCGCAATGTATATGAAAGCAGTAAGCAGTTATATATATAAAAGCTGTAAATATATATATACAGATATGATCAACCACCACGAAGCACCTCCATGGGGGATCAAAAATATAAATAAAGCAGTAAAGACGATCAACCGCCATGAAGTAAACTCCACGCGGGACGGACTGTAAATAAAGCAGTAAAAACGATCAACCGCCACGAAGTAAACTCCAGGCAGGACAGAATGTAAATAAAGCAATAAAAGGCCACGAAGTAAACTCTAGGCCTGTCAAAAATGTGTGTATATATATATATAAGCGGTAAACACATAGGATATATATCTATCCGTCTCGGTTTATCATTTCAAATGATTTGTCATATATATATATATATATATATATATATATATATATATATATATATATATATATATATATATATATATATATATATATATATAATAAGCATATAGGATGTAAAATCCGGGCTCATTGAAGCAGAGTCAAAACAATAGTTTATATATATATATATATAGGAAATAAAAGCCACTGGATCAAGTCCTAAGGCATACACACTAACACACGACTCTCAATGTGAAGAATAAAGTGTGCAAAAGTAGAAGAGAAAGACTTTAAAAGGTGTAAGAAGGCTTACAGTGGACTGCCAAAGAATACTTTTATAGATTTAAATGGATGAACACTCGGCTCCCGTCAGTACAAATATGACTGAATATAAGCTCACAAGTGTTTAAAATGAGAAAGCACTCAGTTTAGGGTGTGTACAAAAAAAATTGGACAGGGCTTCGTCGCCGTTTTCTCTTACAAAATGGCTAGCCCAAGCCCTTTATTTATAGAGGGGAGCCGTAGGTACACTCTTAAGGATTTATATGAAAATTAAAATGAGAAAATTTGATTATATATGAATTAAATTATTTAATTGATTATTTATGTGAGTAAGCTATGTGAAGGTCGATTCTATGACCTAGGATGTGCAGATGTGGTTAGGATTCTGGCTATGTGTTAGAATTAATTGTTTTGAATTTCCAAGATGAAAATACAAGTTTTTCGATAAATTTCCGTCAAAACACAATTCAACTATTTATGCTCGGGAATTAAGTTTGAAATTCTGAGAAACGCGTAATGATAGAATATGAGGATGAGATGAAATATCTAATAATATTTCAGTTATGGCAAACGAAGTTTTCGCCTGCGGACTTAAAACCTAAGGGTTGGGAAAAATGATTTCCGAGAAGGAAATGATATACATATAATGATTAATATTATTATGCGTACGATATACAAGTGTGATACTATTTAGTATACGAGTATAGTATGAAGATTTAATATGACATACAATACGAATATCGTACGAGTACTATACGAAGAGAATACGTGAGTTATACGCATAGAATACGATTGGTTCTTAATGGACTTAGAGTTTAAGGACTTTGTATAATCCAATTGGACTTGGATTATATCAAGCCCAATGAATTATGTAATCAAGCCCAAGTTAAGGCCCGATATTAAATTTAATGAAGCCCAATCTAAGAAAACGAACTGCGGATCGAACCAATGGGTCACCGGATGGGTAAAACCCAAGGGGCAACCTATGGGGATGACTCATGGACCATGTGGGCTGGCCACTTGGCCACCAAGTAATGTTCTAACTTGGTGGCTAAGTTGTTTTGGAGGTGGGAATAGTATGGAGGTCACACAATGACCATTATGCCCTCTATTTTGTTTGCTAATAAAAGAAAGCTTAAGTTGGTCATTTGTTGTTTTATAAGAATTGTCCAACTTATATTGAGAGAGAGAGAAAGAACTAGAAACAAGTAATCATCCTACTTTGAAGCAAACCATAACAAGTTTTACCAAGAACGTGATGAACGAAAAGGTAAAATTTTGTAAATGTTAACTTTTATAATTTTTGATTCCTTATTCGTAAAGAATCATAGATTGGTGGAGCATGCCTCTTATGGAGGAATAAGGATGGCTTTTAATGATTAAAACATTGATAAGTCATGTTTAAATAGCAATTGTAAGGGTTTACGTAAATTCAAATCGTAGAAAACATTGAATGATATCATGGTTGTTGATGGACAAATTGAAAACCATCACTATTAGGATATGTGCATCTTGTTTGGTTAGGATGTAGATAAGGAATCAATGGAGTTGTTCCATTTGATTTGGCATATAGAACATGAGTAACGAAGTTATGGCAAATTTTACAGAATTAGATGTTAATTAACGTCGAAAATGTAGAAATTTTGGATTAGTAGTCAAAAGTTGTCGTGTGACTTGGAAACGTTGGTTTTCAATGTCAACACGTGAGATATAGTATTCAAGTGTTGTGAACTCAAGAATCATCGAATTCTGACTTAGAACAAAAAAAACGAGTATTGAACGCTCAAGAATGATAAACGAACGCTTGATAATGAACTTAAAAGTGAATTCCGAGTTAACGAATTCAAAAATGTAAAACTCTTACATGAACGCGTAGAGTATGTAATTTATGAGTTGTGGGCTTTTGAATGAGTTAATTTGGATGAAAAACAAATACTTTAAGAAGTTATGAAGTCGGAAGTTCATCAAAAAGTTAAGCGTCAAACAATTTTTCTAGACTCGAAGAGTGGCGCGCAGCAGATGCATAAAGCTTGCTAGGGCGCGCCACAGCGCCATGCACAGTAATAGGAGCTTCTGAAGAGTGGCGCCGTAGTGCTATTAACACATATAAGTTCCGTGTCGTAATCACCGTGGACGAGGGTCTGCTCATCAGAATCTGTGCTGTGCCGCAACGCCAATGATGTTATATATGTAAGGGTCATGACCGCAACGCCAAGACAGGGAAAATGTTAGGCAAGTTAGGTTTGAACTCAATTATTTCAAGACCACTATAAGCCAAGTTTATATATTTAATGAAAATATTAAAACCATTCCTATGTTACATATATTATGATGAACTTAGTAATTGAACTCAAGTTGTTAGTATGTAAACGAAGAACGCGAAGTGTAAATAAGTAAACTGTGAACGATATTCAACATTGGTACTTCACCAATGATGATCAAATTTTGATTAGTAACGTAAGAACGTTAACAAGCCGTGATGAAGGGTAGTAAATTGAATTGACATTATTAATGAAATAAAGTCAACTAAAACATAGAAGAGAAAGAAGTTGGTAGAAACATGTGATTGATTGTTTGGTAGCTAATTACAGTGTGCTATTTGAATATATCATGTAGATTTTGTAAAAAATAAGAACTGTTGAATATTTTATTCGAAGACGCTTGAAGGCAAGTTTTCTTAACGCTTGTCTAACCTTCGTGTTAGTCAGGTTTTCAGTGATTCATGTTATGAGATGCATGAATTGATTTTAAAGAAAGGGTCAATGCCAGTTTTAACTCGGCTATACTATTCTTAAGAGTTAAATTGATTTGTGTACGTGTCTTTTTATATAGAAATGATAACGCTATCCTTTGCCAAATATTTGGTACGGATTCAAAGGTAAGTTTGTCTATGAATAAACAAAAGTATTTTTCATTGTTTATTCGATGGGCACGCGAGTTTGCCAAATCTTAAATGTAAATACAATTAACGGATGAATGTTGATCAATATAGACTACTATAGGCTGATCACCTAGAAGTGCTCTTAAGAAATATCGAATGTACAACCTTAGTGTTGTGATATCTTTTTCATGTATGAAAAGGGAAAGAGTATGTTCATAGTCTTTTGACTGGTTCAGAATTCCTAAACTATTATATACTTTGGGGATTGATGTTATGAATTGATAAGTACTAGTTAATGTTTCGTAGTACTTCATGACTATTTGTTCAGTTATGTAAGATAATCATATAATTCACGAATGTGGTATTGATATTATTCTTTGTTAGACTTGCTGAGCTAGTTATGCTCACTTCTTGCGTGAATTATATGATTGCAGCTAAAGCCGAACGTACTGAGAATTCTAAGAGAGATAAAGGCAAGGCTAAGATGGATAGTTAAATATCTTGTAATAGATTAGTATGGTTGTATGTATTATACTTATGAACAACAAATGATGTAATCGATTTATGAACCTGGGAAAGGGTTTTACTATGATTGTAATAAGAAGATAGTTAATACTTTCATTGTGTTATGGTTTCAATGAAATGATTGTATGATTATGAGTACCGTGTAGCACAATATGTCGGGTTGTAAGATACCCAAATTTGAGGGCGTCACAGGTTGGTATCAAAGCATTAGGTTATAAAACTTATGGTGGGAAGAAGCTTAGGCTAATAACCTCGTAAGGAAGGTAAAGTCCGAAAAAAGTAAATTCGAGTCAAATGAGTTAATAAGGTATTGAGAAAACTCAGTACTGACAGATTTAAAAGATGGAAATTAATCCTAAATAAATTAAATGTGATTTGTGATTATACTATTGTGTATTGTGTACTAATCAACATGTTATGAGTTATTGTAGATGTTAAATGATAGCTTGATGTATAGGGACATACACGTGGTGAGCGAAGAGTCTGTGAATAGAGTGGAGCTAGTATCTATGCCGGTGGCGGAGGTACCATTAGTAATTTTGGAAGATTCGAATATAGAGTAGTATATTTTCGAGGAGGATTACTCCGAGGAAACTATGGGAATAGCATCATACCTTGATATGATGATAGACGTGGAAGAGGATATGGAGGTAACATCGATTAATATGGTGGTACCTACTCAGGAGTCAACACCTCCAGATGCAATGAGATCATTATATCTGGCAGTGCTTGATAGGAATGTGCAACTGCGCACAGTGGTGCAAATACAGAATGAAGAGATTACCGCTCTATATGAGATGAAGGAGTCTGCAGAGGTAGATTTTGAGTCAGAGCACGATGAGAAGGTGCTGATGATAGATAAGTCTAGGGATTATAAGGAAGAGGCCGTAGAGCTTCGAAAGAAACTGGTTGAAAAAGACCAGAAGATAGCACGGATGTCTTACATCCATAACTGTGCTCATGAGGATTTTAAGCTAAAAATTGCTTGTTATTCTATTGAGTCAGGTCAGACTCGACATACGATTAGTTGAGATATTGTTTCGATTTTAGCAAATCAGAAACATGAGAATGTCGTAAGGTAGTGTTAGTAGATCATTAGATCTTTTTGGTATATGTGTAGTGACGTAAAACCCTCTTTTGTATAATTAAAGGGTAGTCTTTTTGTAAATCCCAATTTTTGTAGAAGTCAATCGCGGGATAGTAATGTAATAGCTTTTGGCTATGAAAGCAAAGTGTAAATAGTTTTGAACTATGAAAAGCATATTAATATAATGAAGTTTTTATTTAATGTGCTTGTTGTGGTATGAGTTGTTATTTTGGAATGATAACTAAGTAAGTAAATAGATAATAATGAAACTTTATTTATTTAATCAGCATAATGCCGCCAAGAAGAAGACAACGTAATCAAGAGGCTGAGTCACATAACGATAATCAGGGGGGGTCTAAATAACCCTATGCAAGAGTTCGTTAATTTATTAACGACAACATTTAACCAAGCTGGGGGTAGAGCTCCCGCAACACCTAGGGTAGCTAGAATAATTACCTTTAAAGAATTTAAAAGTGTTGGTCCGTCGGAGTTCAAATGAACGATGGACCCATTAGAGGCCCAGACATGGGCAAAAGAGATAGAGAAGGCGTTTGTTATCACAAACGTAGGTGAGGCGCAAAAGACTTCTTTTGCGACTTACATGATGAAAGGGGAGGCCAACTATTGGTGGGAGGCTCACCAGGGTGGGGCTAGAATGGAGGCGGTTATATGGGAACAGTTCAAGAAGGTATTCTTCGAGAACTACTTCCCTACTAGCATGCAAGGGTGAATGGAGATTAAGTTCTTGGAACTTAAACAAGGGGACATGACGGTTCCCCAGTACGCAGCCAAATTCAATGAATTGGCTAGATTTGCTCCACATTAAGTGGACACAGAAGAGAGGAAGGCTCGTAGATTTGAGCAGGGCCTAAAACCCTGGCTCTACAGTAGGATTTTGGTGTTTCAGAGTGCTTCCTATGGGACCATTTTGGAAAAGGAAATTATAGCCAAAGGTGGTAGTGAGGCGTTGACTCAGTACCACAAGGAAAGAAAGAATAAGAATAAGGGAGAGGGAGGAACCAAGGCAGAGGTTTTAGCGGTAGTGGTAGTATGCCAAAGAGGAAAAGTTTTAACCCCGGGAATACTGGGGTGAAACAAGGGGATCCTAAACATAGGATGGAGGCATGCAAGACATGCGGAAAGACTCATTTGGGAATCTGTTTAAAGGGAAAATCAGTTTGTTATAACTGTGGGCAGGAGGGACATTTATCACCCAACTATCCTAACCCTAAGAAAAATCATGGTTGTTTTGTTTGTGGATCGTTGGACCACATGGCAAGAAATTGCCCAAAGAAAGGGTTAGAGGGTAATAAGGGTTCTGGTAGTGGTAAGTTAGCCCTTACTAGACCAACACCATCGACAGATTGACCCTCGGCCCGTACTTTTAATATGACTGTCCAAGATGCGGTTGCATCATCAGATGTAGTAGCAAGTATCATTCCAATCAATGAAATAAATGCTTATGTGTTATTTCACTCGGGTGCTACTTGTTCTTTTATAGCATGTGGATTTGCTAAGCAATTAGGATTAATCCCTGAAAAGTTAACAATACCTTTAGACGTTAAGGTAGCAAACGAAGAGATAATTCCCATTGAACATATTCATAGGGATTGTTGTGTTGATATTAGAGGTAATAAGTTATCGGTAGATTTGGTACCGATAAGGTTAAAAGAATTCGATGTAATTCTTGGTATGGATTGGTTGATTAACCATAAGGCTATAATAGATTGCCATAGGAAAAGTGTGAACCTTCGGCTTTCTAAGAAAACCAAGGTAGTGTTCTTTGGTAGTAAATCACCGAGACGCTCTTGTTGTCTAACGATGACACAAGCTAGGAAGATGTTAGAGAAAAGGGTGTGTAGGTTATCTGTGCCATGTTGTGGATACCCAAAGAGTGGGAGCATCCTTGGACCAGATACCTATAGTTCAAGAGTTCGCGGATGTATTTTCGGAGGAATTACCGGGTATTCCACTGGATAGGGAGGTCGAATTTGTGATTGATCATTATAAGCACGCACACCGATTTCAAGGGCACCATATAGGATGGCACCAGTTGAGATGAAGGAGTTAATAGTTCAATTACAAGAACTATTAGACAGGAAGTACATTCAACCGAGTGTGTCTTCTTGGGGAGCACCGGTATTGTTTGTAAAGAAAAAGGATGGGTCATTACGACTTTGTATCGACTATCGAGAGTTGAACAAATTAACGATTAAGAATAAATACCCGTTTCCCAGGATCGATGATCTATTTGATCAGTTGAAAGGGGTAAAGTATTTTTCTAAAATAGATTTGCGTACAGGGTATCATCAGTTAAAAGTGAGGAAGGAGGATGTACCTAAGACGGCGTTCAGGACTCGTTATGGTCATTACGAGTTTTTGGTTATGTCGTTTGGGTTGACTAATGCGCCAGCCGCATTCATGGATATGATGAACAGAGTGTTCAAACAGTATTTGGACAAGTTTATTGTAGTGTTCATTGATGATATTCTAGTCTATTCTAAGACGCCAGAAGATCATGCTGAACATTTAAGGATAGTGTTGGAGACACTACGGAAGGAGAAGTTGTATGCGAAATTCACAAAGTGTGAATTTTGGCTTGAACGAGTGTAGTTTCTAGGACATGTTATTGATAAAGATGGCATTTTCATGGATCCAGCAAAGGTAGAAGTAGTTAATGAGTGGGAGCAACCAAAAATGCCAACTAAGGTTTGGAGTTTTCTAGGGTTAGCAGGATACTATAGAAGGTTCATCCAAGACTTTTCTAAAATAGCTACTCCACTAACAAATTTGACGAGGAAGTCGGTGAAGTATGTGTGGACTGATAAATGTGAGAATAGTTTTTAGGAACTAAAGAAGAGGTTAAGTGAGGCACCTGTGTTATCTTTGCCAGATGATACGGGGAATTTTGTAGTGTATAGCGATGCTTCAGCATAGAGGACTGGGTTGCGTGCTCATGCATCATGGCAAGGTCATTGCGTATGCGTCACGTCAATTAAAGGATTATGAGAAGGCCTATCCTACTCATGACCTAGAATTGGCAGCTGTAGTTTTTGTTTTAAAAATATGGAGGCATTATTTATACGGTGAGAAGTGTGAGATATACACGGACCATAAAAGTCTGAAATATATCTTCACACAGAAGGAGTTGAATATGAGGCAGAGAAGGTGGTTAGAACTAATAAAAGATTATGATTGTGATATTTTATATCATCTGGGGAAAGCAAATGTAGTAGCCGATGCGCTAAGTAGGAAGGGTAGAGAGAAATTGTCAATGTTAACGACTCAGAATGAGTTAGTAACAGAGATGGCGAGAATGGAATTAGAAGTTAAATCACCGGATGAAGCAAAGGAGATGTTATTTTCAATGGAGACTCAACCGACCATAGTGGAACGTGTTAAGGAAGTGTAATTGAGCAGTGAGGAATGCGAACATATGAAGAAGAGAATGGAAGATGAAGAAAAGACTAAATATAACCTCGATAAGGAGGGATTACTTCGTTTTGAAGGAAGAATTTGGGTTCCAAATAATTCCGAATTAAAAGAGGAGATAATGAGTGAGGCCCATAGTTTGAGGTACTCGATACATCCCGGTAGTACGAAGATGTATCAAGACCTTCATCAAAACTTTTGGTGGCCAAACATGAAAAGGGAGATAATAGAATATGTTAGTAGGTGCTTAACTTGTCAAAAGGTTAAGGCTGAACACCAACGACCTAGTGGGTTGTTGCAATCATTAGAAATTCCAGAGTGGAAATGGGAGCACATCACAATGGACTTTGTGGTGGGACTTCCAACAACAAGGAAAGGATACGATGCTATTTGGGTGATAGTGGATCGATTGACGAAATCGGCTCACTTTCTACCAATAGGAGTTAGGTATAACCTAGAACAATTAGCTAAACTGTATGTCAAAGAAATTATTTCAAGACATGGAGTACCTGTTTCGATTGTGTCAGATCATGATCCATGATTCACATCGAACTTTTGGAGGAGTTTGCAAGAGAAAATGGGAACACAGTTGAGATTGAGTACGTCGTATCATCCTCAAACGGATGGACAAAGTGAACAGACAATTCAAATGCTTGAAGATATGTTAAGATCTTGCGTTATGGATTTCAAAGGGAGTTGGGACGAACATCTACCGTTGGTAGAATTTTCATACAACAATAGTTTTCATGCTAGTATAGGCATGCCACCTTACGAAGCGTTGTATGGGAAGAAGTGTAGAACTCCACTATGTTGGGATGAAGTAGGTGAACGTCGAATGTTGGGACCTTAGTTGGTACAATAGACGGCGGACATGTTAAAGTTAATACGTACTCAATTGGTAGTGGCTCAAGATAAGGAAGAAGAAGTATGTTGATCCTCACAGAGAGAAGAGGAATTTGAAGTAGGGTCTTATGTTTTTCTGAAAGTATCGCCTTGGAAAGGGAAGATACGTTTTGGGAAGAAAGGGAAGTTAAGTCCAAGGTTTATAGGACCTTTTGAAATTTTAAGAAGGGTAGGAGAGGTAGCTTATGAAGTAGCTTTACCTCCAGAAATGGAACGTATTCACAATGTGTTTCACGTGTCTGTGTTGCGTCCCTATAAGCCGGACTATAAACACGTAATAGAGTATGAATCTATTCAGATAGAAAAAGATTTATCGTATGAAGAACTTCCAATTCAAATTGTTGATAGGAAGGAACAAGTTTTGAGAAATAAGATAATACCTTTGGTGAAGGTTATTTTTAGAAACCACAATACTGAAGAAACAACGTGGGAACTCGAAAGTAAAATGAAGGAAAATTTTCCTAATTTGTTTTTGTAATTATAGGGTGATTATGGGGATAGAATCCTTATAAGGGGGGGGGGGGGAAATGTAACGCCCGAGAAAATTGGATTTATATGAGAATTAAATTTTAATTTGATTATGTGAATTAAATGAATTTAATTGATTCTTATGTGAGTAAGCTATGTGAAGGTCGTTCTATGACCTAGGATGTGCAGATGTGGTTAGGATTCTGGCTATGTGTTAGAATTAATTATTTTGAATTTCCGAGACGAAAATTAAAGTTTTTCGATAAATTTTTGTAATAACACTTCATCCATTTATGCTCGGGAATTAAGTTTGAAATTCCGAGAAACGCGTAATGATAGAATACGAGGATGAGATGAAATATCTAATAATATTTCAGTTATGGCAAACGAAGTTTTCGCCTGCGGACTTAAAACCTAAGGGTTGGGAAAATTGATTTTCGAGAAGGAAATGACATACGTATAATGATTAAGATGATTATGCGTACGATATACGAGTGTGATACTATTTAGTATACGAGTATAGTATGAAGATTTAATACGACGTACAATATGAATATCGTACGAGTACTATACGAAGAGAATACGTGAGTTATACGCCTAGAATAAGATGGGTTCTTAATGAACTTAGAGTTTAAGGACTTTGTATAATCCAATTGGACTTAGATTATATCAAGCCCAATGAATTATGTAATCAAGCCCAAGTTAAGGCCCAATATTAAATTTAATTAAGCCCGATCCAAGAAAATGAACCGCGGATCGAACCAATGGTTCAGTGGATGGGTAAAACCCATGGGGATGACCCATGGACCATGTTAGCTGGCCACTTGGCCACCAAGTAAAGTGCTAACTTGGTGGATAAGTTGTTGTGGAGGTGGGAATAGTATGGAGGTCACATAATGACCGTTATGCCCTCCATTTAGTTTGCCTATAAAAGAAAGCTTAAGTTGGTCATTTGTTATTTTACAAGAATTGTCCAACTTATATTGAGAGAGAAAGAGCTAGAAACAAGTAATCATCATACTTTAAAGCAAAACATAACAAGTTTTACCAAGAACGTGAAGAACGAAAAGGTAAAATTTCGTAAATGTTAACTTTTATAATTTTCGATTCCTTATTCGTAAAGAATTGTAGATTGGTGGAGCATGCCTCTTATGGAGGAATAAGTATGGATTTTAATGATTAAAACATTGATAAGTAATGTTTAAATAGCAATCATAAGGGTTTACGTAAATTTAAAAGTAGTAGAAAACATTGAATGATAACATGGTTGTTGATGGACAAATTGAAAACCATCTTTGATAGGATATGTGCATTTTGCTTGGTTAGGATGTAGATAAAGAATTAATGGAGTTGTTCCATTTGATTTGGCATATAGAACATGAGTAACTTGAAGTTATGGCAAATTTTATGTAATTAGGCGTTAAACGTCGAAAACGTAGAAAATCTCGGATTAGTAGTCAAAAGTTGTCGTGTGACTTGGAAACGTTGGTTTTCAATGTCAACACGTGAGATATAGGTATTCAAGAGTTGTGGACTCAAGAATCATCGAATTTCGACTTAGAACGAAGAAAAGCGAGTATTGAGCATTTCAAGAACGATAAACGAACGCTCGATAATGAACTTAAAAGTGAATTTCGAGTTAATGGATTCAAAAATGTAAAACTCTTTATATGAACACGTAGAGTATGTAATTTATGAGTTGTGGGCTTTTGAATGAGTTAATTTGGATGAAAACATCAAAAACGTAGAAATCTCGGATTAGTAGTCAAAAGTTATCATGTGACTTAGAAACATTGGTTTTCAATGTCAACATGTGAGATATAGTATTCAAGAGTTGTGGGCTCAAGAATCGTCGAATTCCGACTTAGAACGAAGAAAACGAGTATTGAACGCTCAAGAACGATAAACGAACGCTTGATACTGAACTTAAAAGTGAATTCTGAGTTAACAGATTCAAAAATGTAAAACTCTTATATGAACGCATAGAGTATGTAATTTATGAGTTGTGGGCTTTTGAATGAGTCAATTCGGATGAAAAACGAATAAGTTATGAAGCCGGGAAGTTCGTCGAAAAAGTTAACTGTCAAACAATTTGAAGGCTGAAGTTCAGCTGCAGCGCCTAGATAAAGCTTGCTTAGGGTGCGCCACAAACACCATGCATGATAATAGAGACTCCATCAAGAGTGGAGCCGCCGCGCCATTCACACATATAAGTTCCATGGCGCTTGTTACTGGGACGGACGAGGGTCTCAAGCTATTAGAAACTGGCATGCGCAGCCAGCCGGTGTTGAATGTAAGGGTGTATTTGCGGCCAAGACGAGGAAAATATTGGGCAAGTTAGGTTTGCATTCAATTGTTTTAAGACCACTATAAGCTAAGTTTATATATTTAATGAACATACTAAAACCATTCCTATATTACATATATTATGATGAACTTAGGAATTGAACTCAAGTTGTTAGTATGTAAATAAAGAACGCGAAGTGTAAATAAGTAAACTGTGTACGGTATTCAACATTGGTACTTCAACAATGATGATCGAATTTTGGTTAGTAACGTAAGAACGTTAACAAGCCGTAATGAAGGGTAGTAAGTCGAATTGACATTATTAATGAAATAAAGTCAACTAAATAATAGAGGAGAAAGAAGTTGGTAGAAACAATGTGATTGATTGTTTGGTAGCTAATTACAGTGTGTTATGTGAATATATCATGTAGATTTTGTAAGGACTGAGAACTGTTGAATATTTTATTTGAAGACGCTTGAAGGTAAGTTTTCTTAACGCTTGTCTAACCTTCGTGTTAGTCAGATTTTTAGTGATTCATGTTATGAGATGTATGAATTGATTTTAAAGAAAGGGTCAATGCCAGTTTTAACTTGGCTAGACTATTCTTAAGAGTTGAATTGATTTGTGTACGTGCCTTTTTATATAGAAATGATAACGCTATCCTATGCCAAATATTTGGTACGGATTCAAAGGTAAGTTTGTCTATGAATAAACAAAAGTATTTTTCATCGTTTATTCGATGGGCACGCGAGTTTGCCAAATCTTAAACGTAAATATGTTTAACGGATGAATGTTGATCAACATAGAGTACTATAGGCTGATCACCTAGAAGTGCTCGTAAGAAATGTCGGATGTACAACCTTAGTGCTATGATATCCTTTTCATGTATAAAAATGAAAAGAGTATGTTCATGGTCTTTTGACCGATTCAGAATTCCTAAACTATTATATACTTTTGGGATTGATGTTATGAATTGATAAGTACTAGTTAATGTTTCGTAGTACTTCATGACTATTTGTTCAGTTGTGTAAGATAATCATATAATTCACAATTTGATATTATTCTTTGTTAGACTTGCTGAGCTAGTTATGCTCACTTCTTGCATGAATTATATGATTGCAGCTAAAGCCGAATGTACTGAGAATTCTAAGAGAGATAAAGGCAAGGCTAAGATGGATAGTTAAATGTCTTGTAATAGATTAGTATAATTGTATGTATTATATTTATGAACAACAAATGATGTAATCGGTTTATGAACCTGGGAAAGGATTTTACTATGATTGTAATAAAAAGATAGTTAATACATTCATTGTGTTGTGGTTTCAATGGAATGATTATATGATTATGAGTACCGTGTAGCACCATATGTCGGGTTGGAAGATACCCGAATTTGGGGGCATCACATCAACCCATTTCGATACATAGTCAATTGCAAGCAATATGTACTGATTATTGAACGAGGAAGGAAATGGTCCCATAATATCCATGCCCCATACATCAAAAATTTCAACTTCTAAAATAATTTGTAGTGGAATTTCATTCCACTTTGATATGTTACCCATTCTTTGACATCTGTCACAGCTTTTAACGAACTGGTGGGCATCTTTAAATATTGAAGGCCAATAGAACCCTGCTCGAAGCACTTTTGCCACTGTTCTCCCACTTCCATAATGTTCCCTGTATGCAGACAAATGACACTCGTGCAATATTTTATTTACTTCACTGTATGGTACACATCGACGAATCACTTTATCTGCACACTATTTGAATAGTTACGGCTCGTCCCACATGTACCACTTGACGTCATGTAGGAACTTTTTCTTTTGTTGTCGTGTAAGATCATTTGGAAGGATGTTGCTCACCAAATAGTTGGCAAAATTTGCATACCATGGAAATTCTGCATTGACTCCAAATAGTTGTTTATCCGAAAATGATTCGTTGATCAAACACTTAGCTGCCCCATCTTTGTCCGCATTTTCTAACCTCAAAAGATGGTCTGTAACTTGATTCTACGTCCCATTTCTATCTTTTATTTCCAAATCAAATTCCTGTAGGAGGAGTATCCATCTGATAAGTCAAGGCTTAGCATCCTTCTTTGAAATTAAATATCGAATGGCTGAGTGATCCGTATAAACCACCACCTTTGTCCCAATCAAATATGCTCTGAATTTTTCAAAGGCATATACTACTGCAAGTAACTCCTTTTTTGTAGTTGTGTAATTCATTTGTGTCTCCGTAAAGGTCTTGCTTGCATAGTATATGGCATAGAATCTCTACTCTCTGCGTTGACCAAAAACAGCCCCTACTGTGGCGCCCCCAAAATAGGTATACGACACCCATTCTGAGTCGCCAAATACATGGTATAGAAAGCAATTACAACTTTATTATTACAATTGTCGTGCAAAATGCGACAACACATACTGTGAGTTTAAATACAAATATTGTCTTCTAGACAATATCTACACTCAAATAAGTCCTCATTACAATTATTCATACACTATTTTACAAAAATAGTGAGGACTGCTACAACAACTTTCTAGAATCATCACTCTATACCCCGACTAGATCCTGCTATGTTCTCACCTCCTGAGAAGAAAAATGGAACAAAAAAGAAAAGGGTGAGCTCAACTAGCCCAATAAAAAATATTATGACTAAGATAATATACAACAAATTATCATTAGTCCTCCACAGGGAAAAATTTGATAGAATATAATAGATAACAAGTTTTAGATCAATATTCTACAGCGAAAAGAACAATCCATTAGAAGAGTCAAGTAGAGAATGAGTTCTACTATCTTCTAAGATTTAAAAGTTCATCATCAATATTTTATCCCTGTAACAACAATCAATATACATCTTTAATCAAATATTCATCTTTGCACTACAGGCCAAATATATTCATTTGTATCACCAGTTGGTCATGTTCATCTCAACACCTATTCATCTTTGCATTACGGGCCAAAGATATTCATCAGTTAATCATTCATCTTTGCACTACAGGCCAACGATATTCAGTAATATCATCATTTAAGACTGAGGATGATGAAAAATATTTTAAAGAAAATGAATCCAGTGAGACAGAAGGACAAATATTAGGGATTCATATAACAGTTTATCCAAGATCGATAATACTTTATAATAACTAATTGTGAAGCAGAATTCAAAAATAAAGACCAAAACATGGATACAATCAAAGATAGTAACCATAATAGACATCTTGGACAAAAAGAAGAATATTTTATTTTTATGAATGAATAGGTTAGTATTAAGTGAATAGTTCAGATATCGTGAATAAGTGTCGTATATGTGAATAGTAACCCCGACACAAAAAGGTAGAAATTCCACAATAAAATCCATACCAATATTTCGGTATAATGATATTGAAAGAATAACATCATTATGAAAGAAAATAACATCCCTTCCCTCAAAAAGACAGTACTTCTGGCTGGAATACTGAATATAGTGCTGAAGGAACTTGCACCGTATAGAAACACTCAAAGTATCAAAATACTCACAAGAATACGTTCGATAATATAGAGAGAGAAAGAGAGAAAACTTGTTTCTAGTGTGATTTTCAATTCTAACTTAGCCCTCTATTTATAGGAAAATGTTAGCACGCCGAAGTAGACTTGACCTGCTACCTGATGGCTTTCCCTGCTACTATTGCCACCCACCACATTTGAAATTCAATTTAAGCACATTTCTCACCAACCAAAAGTGGGGCCCACCAATTCTAGAATTTTCCACCAAAATGATAAATTCAGATACTTCAACAATTTTTGAACCAGTCATCTCTTAAAATTCATAACAAATCATACATTCATTTTTAACGGTTCAAAATTTGTGGATATATACTCAACTTATATATGTATAACATATCCAAAAATCATAGTGATCCAACGGTCGGATCAAAAATTATAACTCATGCAATATATCTCAAGAACACTGGTTTGATATTTTAATACCTCTAATCCGACAAAATACTGATAAAACACCTCAACATTAATTCTTTCATTTATAACCACATAAATAAATCCATCATTTATATCCACATCAAATAAATATTTCCTTATCATATAAATCAATAACTAATTATTCTAAAATAATATTACAGAATCACAATTATGACAACCAGGTCGTTCCCAGGAAAGAGGGGGCTTTCCAATAAGGATTTCTCCTTACTGGCGCGCAATTAGATGACCAAACCTCTCCTTGACAGAACTTTCTAGACATTGCCAATAATTCTATCTAATAATATTATTCAAATAATATGAATTATTTATCTGATAATGGGAAATACTGTGTAGTGACAATTATTGAAACAACAATAATATAAAATATTAACGCAACAATTATTGAATCAATAAATTAAAATATTGAACAGTAATTACTGTAACAATTATTGAGTAGTGCCTTCTTACATACGAATCAATAATTCAACAATGTCAGGTAATATAGGTAATATCTTGCTACCACGCAGTACATCGTATTTTAACCACCAAGTAATCCAACAGTGTTAACGGTAACAATTACGCCATTATTTATAAAAATCAACTTTGTCGTTTTCTTCATCTGACAGTTATTCTGTTATGGAGCCCTCAATTGACAGTGCCGTCGTACGGATATTCCCGACAAAAAGAATATTCCACGACCAAACGAATATTCCCCGACAAAAAGAATATTTTATAACCACTTCCTTATTTTGCAAAATTTGCACATTTCACCTATAACCAAAGTATTATATCAAATTAACTCCTTATTATTTCAAGATAATAAATAGAGAAAATTTCAATTTTATTTATAATAAGTTGGGGTCTTACGCCTACCACATAGTCACTTACATTGCACATTAACTCAAAAGGCATATTCCAATTCGGTGCGATAATAACTGGTGTTGTAGTCAACTTTTTCTTTAATAATTCAAATGTTGCCTTACAATCCTCATCGAACTTGAAAACTGCATCTTTCTCTAAGAGACTGCATAATGGTTTCACAATCTTAGAGAAATCTTTAATGAACCTTCTATAAATCCCGCATGTCCCAGAAAGCTGCGAATTCCCTTAACTGTAGTTGGCGGTGGAACATTTTCAATTGTCTCCAACTTCGCTCGATCAACCTCTAATCCCTTTGCTGAGACCTTGTGCCCCAAAATTATTCCTTCTTCAACCATGAAATGGCACTTTTCCCTGTTAGCACCAAGTTTGTCTCCGTGCATCGCTTTAAAACCATCACCAAGTTCTCTAGACAAGCATCAAAATTATCTCCATAAACAGAGAAGTCTTCCATGAAGACTTCATCATTCTTTTCCACCATGTCCGAGAAGATGGCCATCATACACCGTTGGAAAGTCGCGGGTGAATTACACAAGCCAAAAGACATTCTCTTGAATGCAAAAGTACCATCTGGGCACGTGAAAGTAGTTTTTTCTTGATCTTTGGGAGAAATGACTATCTGATTATACCCCGAATATCCATCCAATAAGCAATAAAATTTGTGTCCCGCTAATCTGTCTAACATCTGATTGATGAAGGGTAGAGGAAAGTGGTCTTTACGGGTTGCCTTATTCAACTTCCTATAATCCATGCAAACCCTCTAACCGGTCACTGTCCTCGTCGAAATTAATTCATTATCCTCATTTTGCACTATGGTCATTCCTCCCTTTTTCAGCACACATTGAATCAGACTGATCACCCACTTACTATCTGAAATTGTGTAGATGATTCCCGCATCCAACCACTTCAGAATTTCTTTCTTCAGTACTTCTTTCATGATTGGATTGAGCCTTCTCTGTTGCTCCACTGTTGGCTTTGCTTCCTCTTCCATAAGAATTTTATGCATACAAAAGGATGGACTGATTCCCTTGATATCTGCAATTGTCCATCCTATAGCCGATTTGTGCTCTCGAAGCACTCTCAGCAACTTATTTTCCTGCAATTCATTAAGCGCAACAGAAATAATAACAGGTAAAGTATTAGAATTGCCTAAATATGCATACTTGAGGTGTTTAGGGAGTGGCTTAAGCTCAAGTGTAGGTGGCTCCTCCAAAGAGGGTTTAATCCTTGCCATGGCTCTTTCCTCTGTGTGCAATGGTTCAAAGGGTGCTTTGAATCTGCTAACTCATGGCAGAGAATCCAACATTTACAAATAATCCACAAACTCCGGATCATCCAAATCTTCATCTCCCAATAATGTAGTTTTTAATGGGTCATTAATCAAACTTTTAGCCATGTCTTCATTAACCATCCGATCAATGACATCCATCCTATAACACTCTTCTTCATCCATAGGGAACTTCATGGCCTTAAACACATTGAATTTGACTTCTTGATCTAGAACCCTCATAGTAAGTTCACCTTTTTGCACATCGATGAGAGTCCTACCCGTAGCCAAAAATGATCTCCCTAGGATGATTGGGATGTTCTTATCTTCCTCAAAATCCAGAATTATGAAGTTAGCTGAAAATATAAAGTTGTCAACCTTGGCCAGAATATCCTCCACAATTCCTCTTCGGTATGTGACTGACCTATCTGCCAACTGTAGAGATATATTAGTCAGTTTTGGAGCTGGTAAACCCAATTCGGTGTATACTGATAATGGCATGAGGTTTACACTTACCCCCAAATCACATAAACACTTTTGAAATGCAATGTTCCCAATTATACACTGTATTGTGAAACCTCCCGGATATTTCAACTTTGGAGGTAACTTTTGCTGTAATACTGCACTGCACTCCTCCGTTAATGTTGCCGTTTCAAAATCTCCCAACTTCTTTTTCCGTGACAGAATTCCATTCATAAATTTGGCATAACTAGGCATCTGCTCTAAGGCTTTTGCAAATGGGATATTTATTTTAAGTTTCTTGAAAACTTCCAAAAATTTGGCGAACTGCTTATCCAATTTCTGTTTCTGAATTCTTTGTTGAAATGGTGGTGGAGGATACACAACCGGTTCGTTAACTATCTTGCTCTTTTCCACCTAGTTTTCTTCCCCTTGTTTGTCCTCAACCACTATGGTTTCACCTTCTTTATCATCATCTTTTGCAGCCAAATTTTCTATTTTCTGACTCTCAAGATGTTTTCCACTACTTAACATAATTTCCTGACATTGCTCATGACTCCTCTTTCGATTTTTCTCTATATCACTGGGTAAAGTTCATTGAGGTCTATTATTTAATGCAAAAGCCAGCTGTCCCATTTGATTCTCTAGGTTCTTGATGGCTACAACTTGTGATTTCATAACTGCCTCGTTGCTTGTTATATACTTTGACAACAACTCCTGTAAATATGTCTTTCTCTCTTGATGATGAGATGTTTGTTGATGTTGATTCTGAAATCCTGGGGGGATAAGATGGTCATGGAGCTTGTTGATGCTGATTATTACTCCACAAAAAATTAGGGTGATTCTTATTCCCCGGATTGTATGCAATCTGGTACATATTCTGTGGAATCCTATTGTAGCTACCCACAAATTGTACGGACACTGAGTTAATTGCACATTGTTTCATAGGATGTTCACCCGCGCACAGTTCACAAATAACTACAACCTGCTGAGTTTGTACACCCGACAAAGCATCCACCTTCTTCAATAACGCTGAAATCTAGGCTGCTAATGCCATCACCCCATCTACCTCTAACACTCCAGCTACCTTAGGTTGTGTTAATCTTGTCGTAGGCCGCTATTATCTCTATCAACTCATATGCCTCCTCATAACTCTTTACCATAAATGCTCCACTTGAAGCCGCATCTATACTGGTCCTGAGATTCCCATTCAACCCGTTGTAGAATGTGTTCATTTATAGCCATTTAGGTAATCCGTGATGTGGGCACTTTCTGAGCAATTCCTTATATCTTTCCCACGCCTCATACAGTGATTCCCCATGCTGCTGTTCAAACATGGTAATCTCATTTCTCATCTTTGCAGTCTTCGCTGGTGGGAAGAATTTTGCTAGAAATTTTTGAGCGAGGTCTTCCCATGTAGTTATTGATCCCAGCGGTAGAGAGTGTAACCAACTTTTCACCTTGTCCCACAGAGTGAATGGGAACAAGCAAAGCCTTACTGCATCATCCGACACCCCATTATACATGAAGGTGTCACAAATCTCTAAAAAGCTGACCAAATGTTTGTTCGGATCGCATTTGCTAGTCCCCCAAACTGTACCGAGTTCTGAATCATCTAAATAGTCCCAGGCTTAATCTCAAATGTATTCGCAGCTATAGCAGGCCTGGTGATACTCGATTGAAGCTCAGTCACCATAGGTGTAGCAAAATCTCTTAACGCTTTCTGGTCTTCGGCATCCATTGCTTCTTCTTTTTTAGAATTCTCGAAGTCTTCCCTTGTCTCCATAATCCACTTATTTAGCCTTTGAAACCGTTTCTCAATGTCGTCCTCAAAAGGAAGCAAGTCTGGGTTTTTGGATCGAGTTTTCATAAACTGACTTCAAGAACCTAAAATAGAAGAACAAAACAAAAGAAAAAGTGTTTAAGTAAAACTGGACTAATTAAACTGATATTGCAAAATTATTAAAATCTATACTATTCCCAGGCAACGACGCTAAAAACTTGTTGGGTAAAATCTAATTATGCACAACACGTAAGTATACGTGGTCAATAAGTAATATAGTGATAAATCAAGTATCGTTCCCACAGAGAATTAGTATAACTTTAACCCTAACAATTACCAGCCGTATATTAATCCAAATTTTATTAAACTATCCAATTCGATGATTATAATTATTAAAAATACCAAACGATCAACAAAAATAAAAACTGAATTTTTAAACAATTATTGGAGAATTAGGCTTACAACTTCACTCTAAGTATCACTCTAATTATTACACCTTTATTCCAGTTTAATTCACTATCCCAGCTTATTAATCAAGAACACTCAAGTAGAATTAGCCACCTCTCGATGCACTAATACCATATTAACTTAAATCCACAAATTAGATAGAATTAAGTTAAACACCTTAATTAACTAACTCACTATATCTCTATATGAATTACAATTATAGAAGGTTTAAGTTCAAGTTCTCTATTCAATTACATGCGATGCTAGGAATATCTCTACCCTAACATAAATCAAGCTTCCATTCAATTACAGAAATCAAGAACACATGCTATATTGACTAAGTCTAGACTTATATTTCCTCTCTCGAATCCATAAAAGTCCACAAATAATTAGTGATCAAGCAATGCATAGATTCAAGCACAAATCAATATCGATAAACTGAAGAATAACTTATTAAACTGGAAATCAAAGATTACATAATAATCATTCCACCTAAAGATCCGTTATAAGCCTAAAAAGTAATTTAGTTCATCATTAATGAAATAAAAACTGAATTAATTAAAGCAAACATCATCCCAATTACAAATATTAAACTAAAGAAGAAGAATAAATCCAGAACCACCCTTCTTTATAGCCTTAATTTGCAATTGTTGTGAAATCTACTTCAAAATCTTCCTCCAATGCTCTTGTTCCAAATTAGCTTCAATTGATGTTAATTGCTTGTATGTTTCCTAAATCTTGTTGTTTGTTGTTAAATTATATATCAAGACACGTATTCAGACTCTAATTCCAAGCATAGTTGAGTCCGAAACTAGTCCAATCACTAATCTCCACTTTGTTGCAGCATTCAAAAGGCAACAGGACACTATCTTCCCGTACCCCTGCCCCGACGGGGGTTTTACTTTGTAATTAGCCCGCCACAAGGACATGTCCTCTGTCAAATTTCTTGTACCCCCCGCCCTGGCGGGGGTTTTAAACATGGAAAGCCCGCCCCAGCTGGCATGCATTCTGCTATTGGTCCATTTTAGCTCCTGAACTTGCCAAATTTTTCCATATTTCCACCCTTTAAGTCCAATTGCCACTCCACCACACCTAAACACAAAACAACACTAATCAAGTAAAAATGAAACATAAAAACAAAGAATTAACACCGTTTAAGCTCGAATTAGAAGCCGCTAAGTAGGTATAAAACCCACTTATCATTCTCCAATGAACACTTTTAAGTGGGTGTAAGGATCTCCCAATCCATCATATTTCTCAAAATCAGGAGCCTTAAATATCTCCAGATAATGAACCCCAGGGAAGATGCAATGGTCTGGATAGGAAACACTTCCGTGCGCTCCAATCACTGGTGTCTTGATCTTCTTTAAGATGGGTGATTTCATAGGTTTTGTTGGACTTCTCATTCTGAAACTCAGGTATTGGAACTTCTCTGTCCGGACCTTGGATTCCTCCTTGTGCAGAGGATTCTGTTTGGATGGGTATTTGTGGACCCTGAGTTAATTTGTTTAGTTCTTTCAGGAGAACAACCAACTCTATTATTTGATTATTTAATCCTTTGAACTCCTCGTGGGAAATAGGAGTAGGATCAGGCTGGGCACTTGTAGCCATGTCTGACGATGGGCTTAGTGCCATTTTTAGTCTGGGAAAATGTGGAAATGTAACATGCTATGCAATGTGTCCATTTTTTAGGAGTGTTTTAATGTTCTCCTATAAAACAGATGTTAGTCGTTTTGATGACAGGATAACATGACAGGTCTTGATATGAAAAAGGAATACATATTTACATATTCTTTTATATTTTACATTACATTGAGATTGTCATGGAATTGAAATTACAAGTAATCGAAAGGGGAAGGTATGAAGAGACTTCCCTACGCATTTGGTTAATCAGAGGTTGACCTATCTTAGGTTACTCTCGTGGCTTTTCGGCATGAAGGTCCCTTGATCATCGCAATTTACTAGATGGGAAGTTAATCCGATCTTTCAACTAGAGCGAATCTGGGTGGTGCCTTTCCCGCGCCTCACAAAATTAGTCTCCCTTGAGTCAAGTAATTAAACACCGACGGGTTAGCCTCCTGGTGGAGGAATCACACAACATACATTTACATACAACGCGTCTCACCGTATGAAAATGATGACATGTGTGAAGCACTAATATCATAGGCAGATATGGTTCGAAGCACTAAAGTGCAGTAAATAAAGCATTAGTACACATTCATTCAATGTAAATGCTGTATTCACACATAAGCAGATAAAAGTTTTAAAAAGCTTGAATAGTGGCTTAAGCCCTCTTACTGGATTCCCCAGCGGAGTCGCCACCTGTCGACGTCGGGATTTTTATTTGTCCCTTTCTTTGATTGTCTTTTGGTGTTCTCATTTAGATGAGTTTTGTTTGAAATGGCCCGACATGTATATGTCGACGATTTGAGTGTTAGAGTCGTCAGTTGGTAATTTTAAATGGTTGCACCAACTCAACCGATAAAAGGTTTGCACAAAGACCCAATGGTTTGACACTTTTTAACTGGTCTTGGAAACTGAGATTCGTTAGGGTTCAGGGGCTTGATTAAGCGGATTGAAGGTGTTAGGCACCCCCCGACTTTCATGAAAACACGGTTACCGTCACTTTTCATTAACTTTTATCTGTAATTGTCTGAAAGTAGTGTTATACCTAGTTTGCACATATATACAAAGTATTTGAATTTTGTATAAAATTTTAACTTTAACAAGATATAATAGTGAAGTTTTGGAAAATAGGATTTCAAACTCTTATGCTCAATAGTAATTGAGGCCTTTGATACTTCCATTTCATTATGTGTTCGGCTTGATTGTTTTTATTTTTGAGATGCGAGCCATCTTCGAGAAAATAAGATACATATCAGTGCCGAACTCCTTGTGGGCATGAGAGCCATCTAATGATTTCCAGACATCGTAAATAATTACAAGCTGGCTGCAGCTGAGAAATGTCCATCTCGGGAACCGAATCTAGATTCAGAGGCTGAATCTGTGATAACATGATTCCCAGGCTCACATAAAAGAGTAATATGTACAAAAGCTAGAAAAAGAACTAGATTTGAATAAATCTAAACCATTCTATCTTCAATGGTTCTAGTTTAGTCACTTTTGAACCAGTCAAAGTTAGAAATAGCCAAATTTAGGCAAATCTAGCCCGCAGGCTGAAAGATTAAATATCTACATTATGAAAGTATATATATATATATATATATATATATAAAAGGGGTAAATGGCCACGAAGTAAACTCCAGGCCTGACAGAAATATAAATATATATATATAAGCTATAAACGGACCGAATATTCTATCTAGGCTCAATCGAATTCGATGATATATATATATATATATATATATATATATATATATATATATATATAGTAGAAAGCTTAAAAATCTAAAATATCTTACAGTGGGATGTTAGGAAGACTTCAGATAACTTTTGATGCCTGAAAACTCGGTTTCTACCTGTTAAACTTCAGTATGTTATAAAACACGAGCTTACAAGTGTTTAGAAAGAAGAATCACTTAGTTTAGAGCACTCTATCAAGGGTTACAAGCTGAAGTGGACAAAGTTTTGTCTCCTTTTTCCTTTTTTTTTTCAAATGAGCTGCCAAGAGCTCATATTTAAAGACCAGATAGCTGCGGGTCTACCTACGGCTTCCCCGGGCCATGTGGGTCCCATCATCCGCTCGAACCTTCGTAACTTTCAATTCGGGCATCCGATAAAGGAGTGTTGTACCTTTTCGAAATGCTTTTGTCGATAGATATATAATGACATGGGATTAGAGGTTGTACGAAGCCGTGAAGATGGGTCCATGATCAGATCTCCAAGTCTTCAAAGTCTATCCGTTGTACTCTCTTGTGCAATTGTCACTCGGGATTTAAGCTATGGATCTTTTGGGACATCCTTGTACGCAGTGTGGATTGAATTGTGTTGAGATGACGTGAATGTGATGTTGAGGTAGCAAAATGATGATTTTACCCCCACTGGGGTTATCTCCGACTTTAGCGCAGATGTAGCAGTCGTTTATTAGGGTTATTGTGATGCCACTAAAATAGGTATACATCACCCATTCTAAGTCGCCAAATATATGGTACAGAATTCAAATACAAACTTAATTATACAACTATCATGTAACATAAGCTGGGAGTTTTAACACGAATATTGTCTTCTAGACAATATCCAAACTCAAATGGAGTCCTCATTACAATTATTATCACACTATTTCACAGAATAGTGAGGACTACTATTGCAACCATCTGGACCGTCACTCCATTCCTCAACTAGTCCCAAATTTATTCTCATTTCCTGAAGAGAACAATGAAAGCAAAGGGTGAGCTCAACTAGCCCAGTAAAGAATATTATGACTAAGATAATGCAAAATAAATTATCATTAGCCTTCAACAGTGTTAAACTGATAGAATACAATAAACAACAAGTTTAACTACAGTGGAACAAGCAATCCATTAAAAGAGTCAAGTATAGCATAATATCTACTATCTTCTATGATTTAAAAGTTCATCATCAATATTTTTATTGCTGTAACACAGCTGAATAAATAATCCACATTATCGGATTATCCATGCACTATGGGCCAAGGATATTCGTTAGTATCACATCCATGAATTATCCATGCACTACGGGATAAGGATATTTATTATTATCACATCCATGAATTATCTATGCACTACGGGCCAAGGATATTCGTTAGTATCACCAGTGGTCATGATCATGCCAACAACTATCCATCAATGAACTACGGGCCAATGAGGACTTTTACCACATTATTTGTAACATTACATCTCATGATTATACCGATACATAGTCATAATCATACCTATCAATAGTCCATCTATGCACTACGGGCCAAAGATGACTTTCATCATAATATAAGCATGAGGATGATGACAATGATATAAGATATCAATCAAACAAAATCAAGAATAAATATTAAAGATTTTTAATTTATCCAGAGTTTAAAAATATCCAAATTGACAACATAATAACTGCTTTGTGGAGTAAAATTCAAGAATAATATCCGTGTATCAAAAATAATTTGGACAGAAAAGAAATTAATTTTCTGGGTGAATAGTATCCAGGTGAATAGTACTTTATGAATAGTACCCGTGAATAGTACCCAGGCATGAATAGATTAAAATTTAACAAGAATGTTCAGAAAAATATTCCCGTGAAAAGATACTTGATGAATCACAAATTTCAAGGATACTACTAATTTCAAGGAGTATAGAAGCAATACTTTAACAAAATGAGTGTAGAATTAAGAATATGAAACGAAATAATATTACTTACATACTACAGAGTATGGAAGAAAATATTATTTCTTACGAGTATTGAAAAAAATAATATTCCTTACCTTAAAAGGAGAGTATTTTTGACTGGTAGCGCGAGGATATTGTTGAAGAAAACTTGCACTGTTTTCTACACTCAAAGCTTCCTTAAACTCTAAAGAAATACGCTCAATATTATAGAAGAAGAATTCTCTGATTCTGGTGTGATTTTCAATTCTAAACTAAGCATCCTATTTATAAGAGAATGGCAGGATACTATTTGAATTAAGAAAATCACGGACGCACAGTAAGAAAAATTCACGGGCGACGTTCGGCTGAAACTTTGTTTTTTTTTTTATTGTACTATGCTACACTATGAAATACTATGCACACACTATGCAGTACTATGCAACACTATGCATTACTATGCAAATTAAATATAATATATTCTATTTTATATAAAAAAACAAAACTTATATAATATATCATCTATCTATCTACCCATAAATAAAAGAAAACCATGCAATAGATAGAATTAAATAAATAAATCTCCCCTTATGGGGTTACATCATCTGCATAAAATACAATCCCAGGTCACTCTAACCTTAAACATCTGTGCGGAATCATAAACAATAATAAGTCTTAAATAACATCAAGTCTAAATATCATTACATAACCATATAAATAACCAGACTTCATTACTTGCTAATCTTGCCCTTGCCTTTACTAGTGGAAGGGTCGTCTGATCTTTCGTTCTAAACTGCAATGTTATTATTACGCAAGAGTGAGCATGATTGCCCACAAGTATAATAATATAATAAAGAAATAATAACATGCGAATAAATCAAAGGTTTCTGAAACATGAAAACTCAGCTTTTGAATCAAGAATGAATAACAAGAAACAAAAGAACTTCTGAGGGTGATAAGACCTTGAACTATGTCCTAGGTTGTCAAGTGTTTATACTTGAAACCTTTAATAGTCATAAGACTATGGACTCTTCTTCTCGTACTTAGGGGGATCAACCCTTAGTACCATACTGTGCACAATATCTTAACGCTAACGCATAAGTAATCCCCTATACAGGGTTGTTCATCTCAGTTTGACATTAGAGTCCGCACCAAAGGAAGTTTGGTTTGTCTGAAATTTAGAACGCTCATCAACTATGGACTAGTCGAATCATTAAGGGTTCACTAGTCTAACAAAGTTCAACAGTAACTGATAATTTAAAATTGAATAACAATCTCAAAAGGTATACAATAGAAAAATTATTGTATAGCAGAGTTATACTTTGAAAGATTAATACATTTTAATATAATAAAATGTACTTGATCAATAATAACGAGAATTTGCTCGATGTAAAGAGACAACTTATAAGCTCATATAAAGAAAACGAGTAGGGTTAGGAAACTTGTCTCGTGCGTAGATTACACGTTAATTATACCGTTCCTTGATTTAATCCTAGATATCATTTACGTTCACAATACCAGTCAATTATAACATAACTAGTCATCACAAGTTCATTCTCTCTGTCTAACTTTGATTATGACCATACTTAATCAAATTACTACATTCATTGACACATAATTTACACTTTATGAACAATAAGTAAACTATGTGTTAAATAATTCAATTCGCACGTAATTGTGTTATTAACATGTTAAGAATTTATCTTAACGTCTCATTGTACGTCTAACATAATTTTATGTTCCTTAGATTTGGTTACTATCACATTTCTATACTTGAACACTTTAAAAAAATGCATTTCTGGACATTTTGCTAAGTGGCGCTGCGACGCCACAAATAGGCTTAATATATCGCATCTGCATGTAGCAATGGCGCTGCGACTTTAAGAGTCAAGGCCATTTACGACGGTGATAATATGCATACATGAGACTTTAGTTATGGAGTCATGCATGATGCATAAACTCTAGATTCGAATCTCATTCACAAGAACACAGAGTTAGGCGAATTTATCATTATAAGGTCATTAATTTCATCAAATTAAACATACCCACATACTAGAATTCGTACATAATCATTACCCAATTTTTATAGAGTGATTTAACCAATTAAAACACATAATCACAGAATTAAAACATGTAATTTCACTGTTCTTGATGTTCTTGAAAATATTGAACACAAAACATAAAATTTAACACCACAGATTCGATATAATACAAAATCTGTTCATTTGAAGTTTGTTTTATTCGTATTTACATACAATATATATACAAGCATAAAAATTTAGGAGATAATATATGATTGACGCATTAAATTTGTGCGTAAGGGTCATATGGCCATAATTTAACACTCTGAAATTTTGAAGCAATTATATACGACATATTTTATGAAACTGATAATATGGAATCATACAATATATATAGTAAAACATGCTACCATGACATAAGATCACGTATATAACCACATAGTCAATACAATCTCCAACTACAGAGATTTTACAGAAATTTGAGAGCCATATTTTATAAAAATTTTAATGACGTAAATAAAACTGGGTTGAAGAGATTACTCACAGCGTAGCGTAGATAGAAGAGATGAAACCTTTCTCAATCAATCACACAACTCGCAATTCCCTCAAAATTCTTAATTCTCTCTGTGATTTCCTTTGTTAGACTTAGAAAAATGAAGAAGAAGAAGACGCATATAATAAAGGAAAGGAACAGACACGTTGTGGTCAGTTACCCAATCATGGGTAACTGCTATCAACTCCCCCTAGGGCCTTGTTTGGCTGGCAATAATAGGTTTCAAAACCATTTAATTTTATAAATCTCTTATACTATAGTTTAAATTATGTCACACCCAATTAGATAATAAATCAAACATCTAATTTAATTTATTTTAAATAACATATAATAATTTCTCATTAATTCACATAGTCACATAATTAAATTTCTCATTTATTAATTATGTCAAATTATTAAATCTCTAATTAATTATTAAATTAATTAAAATAACATTAGGCTTATTAAATATTTCATTCAATTCAATAAGCTCACATAATTACATACTTCGAATAATAAAAATTCTCCACATTAATTTAATAAATATAACACATATAATTAAATTAATCTACCACAATTTCATCAATTAATTATCACTACAAAAAATGGGGCTTCAGCAACAACCGATTTTCGTTGCTAAAGGTGCCAAATTTCGTTGCTAAAGGGTTTTGGCAACGAATTTACTGTCGTTGCATCTTTCGTTGCGCAATGAGCGATGCTAATTGTTCTGCAACAAACGTATTTTTTTCGTTGCCTAAAGTAATACATTTTGCAACGAAATTTGGCTTTCGTATAGAGACATCGATCCTTTAGCAACAAAATGTATTGTTGTAGAATAATTAAAATGTCGTTGCTAAAAACCCTATTTCATTGCAAAAGCCTGCTAATTGGCAATGAAATGAACTCTTTTTTTTGCAACAACCATGCATTTTCGTTGCAATTGACACCATTTTGTAACGACATTTTTCGTTGCAGTAAATTATAAAAATTGTTGCCTAAGCTTGCTTTCATTGTGGAATGTAAAATTTCTACCAATGATTTTTGTTGCTGATTATATTATTTGGCAACGACATTATTCTGAATCAGCAACGAAAATGTTTGTTGCTGGTTATTTTTCAATAGCAACAAAAGTCGTCGATTAGCAATAGCATTATATGTTGCCGTTTCTCCATATGTGCAGTAAAAGTTGATATGATTTGCAACGATAAAAAATGTTGCCTTTTATTTTAGTATTAGCAACAATATCCTCTCCATTGTTATTAGGTTAATTTTTCGTTGCCAAATATTATGTTTTTAATGTCATTAGCAACAAAAATTTGTTGCTAAATATATAAAAAATTATTGTTATATTAAAACTTGTTCAATGCTTTGATAACGAATTATATTGTTGCGAAATCAAAATTTGACATTCTTTTTGTGTACGTGGCTGACTCAATGTCCCCATAACAAATAATGGCAAAAATTAAAAAAACTAAAATATTATTAACTTAATAAAATTGTCCACTACATAATCATTCATTATCTTTACAATTAACCATCTAAAGCTACCACAATTCTTCAATCAAAGTATATATCTACATATATAGAGAGAGTACACTTCATAATTTTGTCACTTATCTTCCGTAAACGTAGCACGAAAATTTGATACCCAGTATTGTAAGGCAGGTCGTAGAAGCAGTCTTCCTGCACATTTAAAAATAATAGCAAGTCAGGAAAATGAAGCAAATAGGTCACCAGAGGAACTTAGTGCCAAAATCAATACACAAAGACAATAGAGTTGCTACGTGGTACAATGTCAAGGCTTGGCTCCTAATTCATAATACTTTAGAATACCACCAATTTCTTGTTCAATTTGAGTGACTAAACAATAAATATGGTTGGCACATCAATGCATAATCACTCTCCAACCTGGTTATAGTACAATTTAGAACAAGTACTCCACTTTCCATTGCCAAAAATATTTTCCATCATTGCATTCAATTTAATAAGGGGATGAGTTATCTTCAAAAACATGCAAAAATACTTGAAATGTGATATCTTGTGAAAAGCATTTATGAGCTGAAGATTGAGACTACATACCATACATGCTAATCATAATGTTGTGCGATTATCACCCATCACAAAAATCGAAGTTTTCGTACACGCCATTTGCACAATATAAAAGCATTAGTTTCATAATCAATATTGGTTGGCCAGTAACAGTTCATTCCTATAAAAATCATCTATATATAAAATACACATTTTTTGACATAATGTGTATTTTATATATAGAATACACATTTTTCGACATAATGTGTATTTTACTCATTACCTTCACGGATCAAGAGAGAGAGAGAAAACTACATTTTAAAAAACAATAATATCCGAACATAATGAAACATTGTATTCATTCTAGCCTATCAAACACAAAGTCAACATCACACAAGTAAGAACACTTAACTAGATAATCAACAAGTAAAGGTGCATAATCTTATAATCAAACCGAACATAAAGTAGAAACTAATTCTAATTTCTATTTAATGGCGTGAAGTGAACTTAAGAACAAAATATTAACAACAAAAGCACAAGTGCAATGAGTGTAACATGATGTTTCTGCCACTCAGGAGCAGCCAAATAAACCGGCAACACTTCATAAGCAACAAGAATAATGAGAAATTTACTAAAAAATTACTACTAATTAATTACAATGTTAAATAAGATCAGTTTAAACATAACATAAATCCAAGTTCAGCTCGACATAGAAAGATATGACCATTCTGCTTGTAGTCCATGCAAATTTGTTTATCCATCCATGAAAACAAATGGTACATTCTTATGTATCTTCATCAAATGTTAATAGTCTCAAGTATTTGCAATCAATCCAGTAACATAAATCTGTTCCTAAATACTTTCATGTACTCTAATTGTATTAAAAGAAAACCAATATACTACCTAACCCTTTGGTAGCGAAAATGCTGATATAATACTTTCAAATCTTTAGAACTTGAGCAACAATATCATCCTCAAGTATCATGTATACACAAATCCAAAACAAAAATATTATAAAAATGGTATCAATAAAGAATGCAATTACTAAATACTTATGAGTTAAGCATCCCGATAGAGATAAAGGACAAAGGGACAAAAATAATGTAATTTCGTTTTAAAAGGTAAAAGGTAACATATTTATAGATAGAAGGAATAGAGAAAAGTGGTCACAAGATCAAAATTGGTGTCTGGGGTACGGAGGGTGAAGAATTTGAAGGGTTAGTGTGGCTTTCAAGCAGATCTATAGTCCGACACTAGTTGCTTTAAGAACCAACTATCTTTGGTGTAAAGTCACAAGTTTTTGCGATTGGCTTGCACTTTAGCACAATATGTGTTGTCTAGTTTTAGTCGTAGTATTTCATGATCAAATTTTGTGGGTTTAATACAGCTTTCTTTGTTGGTTTAAAATAAAATGGCACTATGTTTCTAAGGGATTGACCTTGATACTGAATCTGATTTCAATAGAGATTTACTCATATGTGAATTTCGAAAATCTATTTGCCTACTTTTTAGTGGGTGATATCCTAACTACATGCGCTCCTTTCAGTGTGCATAGCTAAATATAGAGTTTACAGCGGTCTATCTCAGAATTGAAAAAATCATGTTAACTGAGCATCTTAAATACGTAAAATTGCTTATTTGCCTTAATTTTCTTCTTGTGATAGTAAATTTATTACCTCATGATGATTTCTTTTAAGTTATTAATGAAATAAAATTGCAAGGCAAGTTGGAATTTTGTGTTTTGTGCATTTTTACTATCTTCACAAATTGTTACCCTTGGCCATTCATTTGAAGTAACTACCTTCATTGCTGATTGATGTACATATATCTTCATAGTTTGGTTTCTTGTGTTCATTTAATTCCTTCCCTCATTCCACTACTTTAATCCAAACGTTATATTATTAAGATAACACACAGTTAATCAAATACATCACCCATCATAACTTTGCAGGTCAAATAAATTAGAATAGGTTAATAATAGATTTTCAATGTCTAGAAAAACTCAAAGTGATCACCTATGCCAATCTTGTAGATCAAGTCTAACATCACATAAACTAGTACCAGCTACTGGGTTACCCCTTAATTTTGGTGAAATAATCTAATTTGCATTCCTGATGGGGGTAAAGTAGACTTACCTTGAAAGAAAAATTCATCATGGAAAGATCAAGAGGAGAAGAATCAAACTCAAAGAAGATCACCATATCATCCATCTTCCGGGGAAAAAAGGACAAACATAATTTGGATGAGATTTCACTTCAAACTCCATATATTTGAGACTTCTCATTTTCCAAGTTTATTAGTATTTAAATTAGAAAATATTTGAGACATGTTCCAAAGACAAAAGTATTTTTCACCATTACCCATCAAGAAGGGCTCAACATTAGCATTAATTAAGTCGATAAACTACATTTATAAGAAAAGAATTCCAAAATTAATAATATCAACAAGAAATCTATAGCTTCAATATATTATACGACATTCAAGGAAGATTAAAATTGATTATTGACTTTTGATAATATTATTATACTTGTCCGAATAGAAATAGTGATATTGATTCGATAATGATGATGAACATGTTGGTTAGAAATTTTCATGTCAATATCAAGAAAGTGAAATTTACCTCAAGTCCACCGAATTTTGAGATCATGTCCAGTAGTGTGAGAGGTGAATCACTAGAGAGACGATCATCAGCACTCCCGTGAAACTCGACTATCTTAGGGATACAAAATAACTTGTGTCATCTACACCGTCAGGTGTAAAATTAATTAACAAGAATCAAAAATTACCACCACGAAATTACTCGATTTTTGATAATATGGTACTACCTGATATTTGTGTAGATGATTTAAAAAAGAACTTGTGATAGGTTAGTTATTAGCACATACATAATATATAAATGCGTAGCATATATTGGTTATTATAATTAATGTTATTATTTTTATAAGAATTATTTGTTATAACACATGGAACCAAGTTGAGCTTTAAAAGTTATAACAAAATTAAAAATGAAATGTATATTCCCTTTATTCTACTACATAGACACAGTCACTTACACTAGAATAAAGGGAAATGGTCTTGGCCCTCTTGGAGTAGTACTAGTAAATTAAAGAAAATGAAAAGACAATTTCCAATTACCACGCTTTTGGTTGCTGCCTGTTGGTCCACCCATTACAGTCACTTGTAGCGTTCCCTTGCAGTCTGCTTATCTCCTAAGCTCAACAAAATTGTTGAGAGAAAGATAAAGATGATGGCTACGTCTGAGACCTCTTCATTTAAGGTATTTATGTATGTGTAATAATACATTGTTCATTACTCCTTGAAGATTCTTAACATATTTGTTGTGATGTTAATTTGATGAAAGATAATCTTGGGCTCTTCATCAATGGCTCGACGGAAAATTCTTGGGGAGATGGGTTATGAATTAACAATTCTGGTACCTTCTTAACAATGTAAAAGTATTATTTTACTTTCTACATGGTTACCTATTATAAGGTTATTTGTGTGGGTTTGTGGTTTAGACTGCAGACATAGATGAGAAAAGTATTAGGAAGGAAAAACCAGAGGAATTGGTTGTGGCTCTAGCTGAGGCAAATGTATTGCTTTATCTTCTTTATTACTCCACTAATTTTATACTTTTATCTCTTACAGTATTATGCCTTGTGAGTCTTGTTAAAAGTTTTTAATTGGACTCAGAAAGAGTTGAAGGGAAAGGAAGGGGCCTGGAAAAGGAAAAGAAATTAGAACCAATTTCTTAGATGGTGAATGCATCTTTAGTTGTGTTTTGACATATCCTTTGTCGTTATCTCCCATCAATTGGTTAAATGTGTGATTTATTATTCTAAACGATGTTAAGAGGGAAGACAAACAGAACCAGTACCATGAACCTAAGCCCTTTTAGTCAGTTTTCCTGCTGGTTCACACTATGCATTTTTGTTAGCGCGAAATATCAGAAATCAATGGCTCATTAAAAGTAGTACACAAATATCAGCGGAACAAAAATTAAGTTCCTGTAGAAGAGATGGGAGAATTGAAAAAAACCCCAAAAATCCAACATTATGCACCGCCGCCTCTCAAAATCACGCCATCAACAGATCCACTGCCACCACAACGAGATCCAGCTGGTCAACAGATCCACCACGACGAGATCCATGGGAGATCCACCAGCCGACGAGATCCACCAGTCATTTTTGCCGCCACAGCCAGCTTCTTCGCCATCACAGAAGTTGATGCTTTAATAGAGACAACAGAAGTTGTTTTCTTGTGTGGTGTGTGATTCTTTTCTTTTGGTAGAAACCCATCCAAATACGCAAACCCTTGCACACTTATTGCTGTTTTTCTCCTCAAGAATATTTAAAATCTATGCTATGAATGTAACCAAATTACTTAGGCTCCATTCCCATACCCTTTCCCTTTCTGTGGACTCCACCATTTCACACGCGCTCTTCCCACTCAAACTAACTCACGCAACCGTCCGGCCCCACAATATATAAATTGATTCTTTGAAAATTGAAAATTTTTAGAGGAAATAAAATAGGAACGAAATTCAAAATTGATTAGAGATTTTTAAATTCATTGGTTGATATTTTTTTCCCATTTTTCTTTATATTATTTTATTTTTTAACGTAACTTGAGAATATACTAATATTAATACTTTCTCAATACTAAATTATAAAATCACTTACTTTTATGCGGGAGTAGTATTGGTTATTGAAGTTTCATCCAATCAGATATGTAATGACTTGGGCCTACGCACCTAGTGATTAACCATGTAATTAATTTTAAATTATTATAAGGTTTTTCTTCGTCATCCGAAAAAGATTATACTCTCTCCTTTCCATTATATACATTATTTTAAAATAATTTTTTTATATAATATAAAACGTTTTACATATATTTATGAGAAAAAAATAATCATTTTTCACTTTGTTCTTAAAAAATAAAGTAATTGAGAGAGAGGAGAAAGAGTAATTTATTGTTGAACGTAACAAAATTTGGCTGAGAAAATGCAAGTAAAAACATCATTTAGCACTACTTACTAATTTAGCTAATTTTTTGCCTATAATTTTTGTAAAACAAATCATTTACTTACACATTTAGAGTTTTAAAAATATAAAAAAAATAAATTATCAAATGACTTATTATTTTTGGCGAGTGTACTTGGTCAAAAATAAAATACCAAAACTTTTTTTGTTAAAATTATTGTTTATCATAATTTGTTTTTCATTATTTGTTGTTGGGATAATACATTTTTTTTGGTCATGCTTAAAAATTTTATGAAAACTAATATTTAAATCATCTCTCCACATCGTTTCCAACAAATGAATGTGAAAAATGAGATAATACTAATATTTAAACCATCTAAGCATCGCTTTCTATGAATGTGGAATGAGATAATAATAATAATAATAATAATAATAATAATAATTGTAATAATAATATGTATTAATAATAATAAAATTTAAATACTTAAAATAAGAATAATAATTAAAATAATAATAATAATAATTAAAATACCCTAAAATAATATAAAGGAGTTACAAATTAAATACCCTAAATATAAAATTACATTCAAAGTTTTTTAACTACTTGAATCAAATTTTATTTTGTTTTTTGTACTAGTCGCATGGGTATCATTGTTTTTGAATAAAATTTATAATTTTGATGATTTTTTCTTTTTATTGTTGAACGTCACCATCAAATGAGGATGAATTTGAACCAAAGCTATCGTGAAGTTCCATTTTCTCAACAAGAACTCAAACGCAGAAATGCATAAGAAAGAATATATCCCTCAGAGTCGATTTAGCTTGATGAATGCCTTCACGCGATACTTAAATGTATCCTTAGTATTAAATGTCATATTTTTATTATTTATAAATATTTATATAATATCACTAGTCATGTATATAAAAATATGCAATTAGATGAGAATTTAAATATGAATAATTTTATCATTTGATATTTTTTTTAAATTGCATAAAATTAATCATCACTTTCATTCTCTGAGTGAGGAGTACTTGTAAGTATATATATATTTATACATTTATCTCTAAATATTCATATAAATATTTATAAACAAATATTCATATAAATTTATCTTTAAAATTTATAAACAAATATTTATTTATAAATTTATAAATATTTAATCTAAAATTTATAAAATTTAGTTATGAATATTTGTTATAAATATTTATATGAATATTTATTTATAAATTTATAAATATTTATATGAATATTTGTTTACATATATATTTATATATAAAAATATTCATATATAGTTACTTTATATATATTTAGTATAATTTTGAGATTTGTTTAGTATTTTATTTAGTTTGATAAGAAATTTTGAAAAGAATATATATATGTATATATATGTATATATATATATATATATATATATATATATATATATATATATATGTACACACATACGTATATTGATGTATATATGTACAAAATATATATGTGTATATATGTACACACATACGTACATTGATATCAAAAAATATGTCGATGCAAAAATTTGAACCCAAGACCTCCAATTTGGAATATTGATCCAATGACCACCCGAGCAACGACTATATTGTGAAGGCACAATTATATTGTTAAAGGCACAATTTGGTTGCGAGGAAAAAAATATAAATTGTGAAGGATGTTTCTTTCGCTAATAACTATATTGTCACTATACTTTTTTCTTTCACTGTTCCTTCGCTAAACAACTCCTCATATAAAGGAATAAATTCCTTCACAAAATTTCCTTCGCTACATCCTCCGTATATATAATTGTTAGAGATTATCTATATCTACATATTCAGCATATTAATTAATTCAGAAAGAGAATAATATTAATTATAATTGTAATTATTATTTTAATTATTATTACAATAATTATTATTATTTTAATTATTATTATTATTAAAATAATTATTTTATTATTACAATAATTATTATTTAAAATTTTAATTATTATTATTAATTTAATTATTATTATTATTATTATTTTATTATTTTAAGCCCGCATATTTGCCTTCGTTATTATGAAACACCGTTGACTTTTCTATAATGTCTGATGTAAGATGAATGGTTCTACCATTATAGAATTCCTTGGGTTTTAAGGCTTCAATTTTTCGATGTTAAGTCATGTGTGAGTTGCAATTTATTTGGAATTTTAATTGTGTTTAACTTAACAGGTTTATCCAAACGTATGTTATTATAATAATAATAATAATAATAATAATAATAATTATATTATTAATAATAATAATAATAATAATAATAATAATAATAATAATAATTATTATTATTATTATTATTATTATTATTATTATTATTATTATTATTATTATTATTATTATTATTATTATTATTATTATTATTATTATTATTATTATTATTATTATTATTATTATTATTATTAATATTATTATTATTATTATTATATACATTTATGTATATTACGTAATAAATCTAAGGAAAAGGATTTGTTTTAATTTGGGGAAATAATTTGTTTATTATAAATACTAATCCTTATTAAAATAATATTATATTATTATTATTATTATGTTATTGGGTGGTTATTGGATCAATATTCCAAACTATTAGGTCTTGGGTTTGAATATGTGCATCAACATATTTTTTGGGATATTAGTTTTTATTATTATTATTATTATTATTATTATTATCGCGTGTAAAATAAAATAATAAATTATTATTATTATTATTATTATTATTAATATTATTATTATTATTATTATTATTATTATTATTATTATTATTATTACTGTTATTATTATTATTATTATTATTATTGCACTATTATTATTATGACTGTTATTATTATTATTATTATTATTATTGTTATTATTATTATTATCATCTTAATTTAAGGCAACATTTTAATAGTCGTTGCAAAAAGTTGTATAAAATATGCAACGAAAATAAAAAGTGTTGCAAATGAATGTTGTCCATATTAGGCAACGAAATATAGCAACAAAAGAACTTTCGTTGCCCACGATGAGGAGAAATCAAGTGGTTAGAAATTTTGTAACGAATTTCTAACTAATTTTGTTTCCAAATTTTGCAACTACTTATGAATTTCGTTGCAAAAAGTGAAAGGCTGACACAATCTGCAATAAAGGACAAGTTTCGTTGCTAAACATACACTTTTAGCAACGACTTTATAAGTCGTTGCCTGAAAAAGCGTTGCTAAAGCCCCATTTTTAGCAACAAAAAAACTTTCGTTGCCCACGATGACGGGAAAGCAAGTGGTCGAAAATTTTGCAACGAATTTCTAACGAAATTTTTTCCCGCCAATGAATTAGCAACGAAATTTTGCAACGACTTATGAATTTCATTGCAAAAAGTGAAAGCCTGACACAATCTGCAACGAAGGACAAATTTTGTTGCTAAACATATACTTTTAGCAACGACTTATAAAGTCGTTGCCCGAAAAATCGTTGCTAAAGGCCCATTTTTTTGTAGTGTATTTAATATAATAATTAACTCATCAAAAAATATTTATTCAATTCAATGAATAAAAAAATTAAATTAAAAAAATCTTGGTTGTCGCGGATCATTTCCCGAAGAGGGCTTTTCAGATAAGGACTTCTCCTTATTGACGCACAATTAGGTGACCAAATCTCTTTCTTCAACAGAACTTTCTAGACATCATCAATAATAAAAATAATAATATGAGTAACTTTGTCGTCTCAATTATTGATTTAATAATATAAAATATTGTGACAATAATTGAATAAAAAACGTAAGATACTATGCAGTAATTACTATGGCAATAATTAAATAAAACTGAGTGACTTCTCACATAAGCATCAATAATCAAAGATATTGTACAATACCGTGTGCTACTATGAAACCACGCGTATTACTATACTTTTATCACCGGATATTTCAACATTTAACAGTAAAACTTTTTTCGTTACTTTTGTTTAAAGTTATTTCTGTTGTTTTCTAACTCCTACAGTGTGAGACCCCAAATTTTATGAATAAAGATTTAAATTCTCAAAATATTTTTTTTAATATTATGGTGTGGATTTGATATAATGTTATAGTTGTGAGTAATATTTATAAATTTTGCAAAGTAATCAAGTTGTTAGTAGCACACGGTATTGTACAATATCTTTGATTATTGATGCTTATGTGAGAAGTCACTCAGTTTTATTTAATTATTGCCATAGTAATTACTGCATAGTATCTTACGTTTTTTATTCAATTATTGTCACAATATTTTATATTATTAAATCAATAATTGAGACGACAAAGTTACTCATATTATTATTTTTATTATTGATGATGTCTAGAAAGTTCTGTTGAAGAAAGGATTTGGTCACCTAATTGTGCGTCAATAAGGAGAAGTCCTTATCGGAAAGCCCCCTCTTTCTTGGGAATGATCTGTGACAACCGAGATTTTTGTAATTTAATTTTTTTATTCATTGAATTGAATAAATATTTTTTGATGAGTTAATTATTAGATTAAATACACTACAAAAAAATGGGCCTTTAGCAACGATTTTTCGGGCAACGACTTTATAAGTCGTTATTAAAAGTATATATTTAGGAACAAAATTTGTCCTTTGTTGCAAATTGGTCGGGGAATATTCGTTTTAACAGGGAATATTAGTACGACGACACAATCATTGGTGGACCCCACAACGGAAGTATTATCGTAGTTAGAAAACGACATAATTATCTTTTTATAAAAATAATGGTGAAAGTGTTACCGTTAAAACTGTTGAACTACCCTAAGTAGTAAAAGTACAAGATGTCTGGCATGGTTGCGTAGTAGCACACACCAGTATTAATTATTGATGCATACGTAAGAAGTCACTCGGTTATACTCAATTATTACTACGAGAATTCTTTGATCATATCTTTTATATTATTGATTCAATTATTATCACAAAGATCATCTCGCATAATATGTTATATTATTAAATCAATAATTGAGACGGCAAAGTTAGTCATATTATTATTTGCAATATTGACAATGTCTAGAAGTTCTGTCAAGGAGACGTTTGGTCACCTAATTGCGCGCCAATAAGGAGAAATCCTTATCGGAAAGCCCCCTCTTTCCTGGGACGATCTGGTTGTTAAATATTGTGAGTTATAATATTAATGTTGAATAAGTTCGTGTTGATTAAAGATGAAATTGATAATTCCATTGTGTGGGAATTATTAGTATTAGTGGTAATCGACATTTATTTCCATAATAATTAATGTCTGGAGGTTATATTGACCAATCAGGTAATTAACTGAATAAATGATCAATTAATTGCTATTAATTCACATGCTTATAACTATGTGTTCACATGTGTGTACTATTGATTCACATGATTTACTATTAGGGGAGTTGGTGCAAGATTGATAATACTTGCATGACTAAATTAAAAATGGAGGTATAGATGAAGGTACTATACTGTAATTATTTTTTTCACATGTTTGGAACTATTGAGTCACATGATTTACTATTGATTCATATGATTTACTATTAGGGGAGGTGGTGCAAGTTTGATAATACTTGCAGGACTAAATAAAAAATAAAGAAAAAGAGAGAGGTATTATAGCGTAATATTTTGAGCCTCAAAATGTGCAATTATTGAAACTATATTTTGCTATAAATAGAAGCTCATTCCTTCATTATTTTTCACCAATTCACTAAGTCTCATAAGAGCAATTATTATAGAGAGAAATTATAGAGAAAAAGAAGAAGAGAAGTCTGCTACCTCACTATTCCAGTATCCAGTTTTCTTCTAAGGTAAGGGGTATTATTTCTTTCATATTCATGAAGAGAGTTATTTCTTTCAATATTCGTAAGGGTTGTTATACCATTCTTTATTATTACATTGGAATAATTTTATGCATAAGGATCTATCGCATGCACGGTGAATTCTTTTGTTATTCCATTCTTTATTATCCTATTGGAATAACTCATGTCATGCTGCGATTCATCACATGCATGGTGAATTCTTACGTTATTCCATTCTTTATTATTTCATTGGAATAACTCGTCTGCATCGCGGATTACGCATGACATTCGGTTCCATTTTTTATTATTCATTGGAATAACTTGTTTTTATGCGATTCTATCGCATGTGTAAGACCCCAATTTTTTTTAATAAAGATGCTTTTTCTATAAATATCATTTTTGAATATTATGGAATGAATTTGATATAATGTTATAGTTGTGGGTAATATTTATAAAATTTTCAAAGTACGCAAGTTGTTATATAATATTCTATTGGTCGGGGAATATTCATTTTAACAGGGAATATTCCTACGACGATACAATCATTGGTGGACCCCACAACGGAATTATTGTCAGATTGAAAAAACGATAAAAATATCTTTTTATGAAAATAACGGCGGAAGTTTTACCGTTAACTGTTGAAACACCCGGTGTTAAAAGTACAGTAATACGCGTGGTTGCATAGTAGCACACAGTATTTATTATTGATGCTTACGTGAGAAGTCACTCAGTTTTGTTCAATTATTGCTACAGTAATTGCTGCATAGTATTTCACGTTATTTGATTCAATTATTGTCGATATTTTATATATTATTAAATCAATAATTGAAATGACAGAGTTATTAATATTATTATTTGTAATATTAACGATGTTCAGAAATTACGCCATGAGAGATTTGGTCGACTAATTCATGCGCATAATAGGGAGAAATTGGAAAGCCCCCTCTTTCCTGGGAATGACCTGGTCGATTAATATTGTGAATTATAATAATGATGATAAATGTTGTTAAAAATATTGATGGTATTTTTTTTATAAATTATTTGTTGTAGGAACCCCCCACTTTCTCATTTTTCAAAATCGTCGGGAGAAAGTTATCTCGATTTTGTTTTATTACTTATATATATATATATATATATATATATATAAGGCACGTATTTATATATTATATATATATATATATATATATATATATATATAATGATAATAAATGTACTCCCTCCCCGTAAAAACCAAATCCTCCCCACAATTTGATAACTTGACAACTTTACATATATATATATATATATATATGTAAAGCTTAGTTGACAAATTGGGGAATGAAGCAAATTTTGTTCACGGGAGTGTATCCCGTGAATGTTTTAGTACATGCCGGTTATATATATTTAATATATTTATATATATTATATTTTATTTAAAAGATTTTATTTTATTAGAATATTTTATTAATACTGCATAGTAAATCAATATGGACCGTCCATTTAAAAGTAAATCAATCTGGATCATTCATGAATTAGTTACTATTCAGTCCATTCTTCTATAAATAGAAACTCATTCCTTCATTATTTCTTACGAATTTACTGAAACTCTAGAGAGAGAAAATTATAGAGAGAAAGAAGAAGAGAAGTCTGCTACCTCTCTTTTCCTATATCCAGTTTCTTCTAAGGTAAGGGGTATTATTTCTTTCTTTCGTCTTCATGAAGAGAACTTCTGTTATTCCATTCTTTATTATTATGTTGAAATAACATGTCTATGCGAAGTACCGCATACTTGGTGAAATTCTTCTGTTATTCCATTCTTTATTATTATGTTGGAATAACTGTCATGCATAAGCAACCGCATACATGGTGAAATTCTTCTATTATTCCATTCTTTATTATTATGTTCGAATAACCTGTCTATGCGAAGTACCGCATACATGGTGAAATTCTTTTGTTATTCCATTCTTTATTATTATGTTGGAATAACCTGTCTATGTGAAGTACCGCATACATGGTGAAATTCTTCTATTATTCCATCCTTTATTATTACATTGGAACATCACATGCATGCAAGCATGCGCATTTGACCGGAGTTTCGTTATTTATTATTCGTTGGAACATCATCCGCTGCGTGCCTTTATGCATGGCCTGGTTCCATTATTTATTATTCTGTTGGAATATCCCGTCTTATGCGTTTACACATGACCTGGTTCCGTTATTTACTATTCTATTGGAATAACCTGTCTGTGCGGTCTATCGCACGCCTAGTGATTTCTTTTGTTATTCCATTCTTTATTATACTCAGTTGGTTAAAGTTTTGACTTCTATACTCCATGAAATTAGTGGAATATCATAAATATTTGTTCTTCATCCAGTATCTTTTCTTGGAAATATTCTTCTGAGCATTCTTGAATTTTACTCTACAAAGAAGTATCATGTTGACAATTTGGACGTTATTAGTTCCTGGATAAATTAATTCTTGAACTTTTTTTATTGAATTAGATATATCGCTTTATCATCATCCTCATGTTTATATTATATTGAAAGTCATCTCGTGGCCTATAGTGCATAGATGGACTTGGTATGATTATGAATGAGGATTATTCAATTATAATCATGACCGTAATGTTATAAATGATGTGGTAAAAGTCCTCATTAGCAAGTAGTGCATTGATGGACAGTTGTTGGCATGATCATGACCATTGATGAATACACGAATATCCTCGCCCGTAGTGCATGGATAATTTTGATTATGATACTAATAAATATCCTGGCAGTAAGAGTGGGGAAGATGTGGATTATTTATTAAAAATGAAACGATAAAAGTGATGAAAAACTTTTAAATCATAAAAGATAGTAGATTTTATTCTCTACTTAACTCTTTTAATGGATTGCTTATTCACCGCAGATTAAACTTGATGTCTATTGTATTTTATCGGTTTAACATTGTTGAAGGCTAATGATAATTTATTTTGCATTATCTTAGTCATAATATTTCTTACTGGGCTAGTTGAGCTCACCCTTTCTTTCACTGTTCTCTTCAGGAAATGAG
Organism: Panax quinquefolius; assembly: GCA_020205615.1. Classification (NCBI taxonomy): domain Eukaryota; kingdom Viridiplantae; phylum Streptophyta; class Magnoliopsida; order Apiales; family Araliaceae; genus Panax; species Panax quinquefolius. The sequence goes on from CM035158.1 coordinate 51,127,626, forward strand.
AACGTAGCCAGGGCTAGTAGGGGAACGGAGTGATGATCCAGATGATAGTATTAGTAGTCCTCACTATTCTATTAAATAGTGTGACAATAAATATAATGAGGACTCTTTTGAGTGTGGATATTGTTTAGATGACAATATTCTTATTATAACTCTCAGTTTATGTTTTGTCGTATTTTACACGATAGCTGTATTATTATGTTGTATTTGAATTTTGTACCATGTATTTGGCTTCTCAAGATGGGTGATGTATACCTATTTTTTGGGGCATCACAGTTGGTATCAAAGCTTAGGGATATGATCCCTGGCTGAAATGTGAGATAAGAACTAGGAGGGGAGAGACAGGGAATTCTTGCACTAGTATGATCTACCTAAGTTTATTTGGCATTTAATTTGTCAGTCAGAGTATAGGGATAATATGTGATATGTTAATTAACCGTTGTTTTGTGGCAGTATTTGAAAATGACATCCGAGAATGTTGAGAACATCAATGGAGTACAGGAGACCGTTGAGTCTCCACAGATCAATAATAAGGATAATGTGCATCAAGAAGGCGACAATCCTCAGGCAAACAACAATACTGACCAGATGATGAACGATGGAATGTTCAGAGGCTTTATACAATTCATGCAACAACAGGCAAGAGCGGCTCCTGTCCAAAATGCAAGTGGAAATACTGGCAACTCTAAATGACATCACCGCTTGGCGGTTTAAGGAACTGGGACCACGAGTTTTTGGAGAGCCAAAACCACTTAAAAGTGAGACATGGGTAAAGTAGATCTGCAAGATATTTGATGTCTTGGGATGCTCTAAGGAGCAAAGGTTCCTTTGCCACCTTCATGTTATGCGAAAGCGGTGATTCTTGGGGTGGGAATCTGTAAAGCATACTCAACCTGCCGCACTGAAGATGACTCGGGAGAAGTTCCAAGAATTGTTCAATGACAAGTACTTTCCCGAAAGTATTCGTCACATGAAAGAGGTAGAATTCATCAAGTTGGAGCATAACAACATGACCGTATTGCAGTACGAAGCCAAGTTTGCCGAGTTGTCCCGGTTTGCATCCCATTTGGTTGATAATGAGGAGAGAATGACACGAATGTTTCTAAGAGGTTTGAAACCCGAGATACGTCAATATCTCATCTCTCATAAACTGTGTTTGTATTTAGATGTTGTTAATAGGGCTCAGTTATTGGAGTGCGATAATGATTTAACCCAACCAAAAGAGAGCAAATTAGAAAAAATGATAATATCGGTGAGAAGCGATCATCGAGCGGTGGCAACAAGCGTGGAGGAATCAACGTTAAAATGGCAACCACTTCGGTGGTAATCAGGGCCAAAATAATAAGAATGGGCATTTCAAGAAAAGGAGATTTAACAATGATGGAAAGACATCAGCACCAGCACCCATTGTTAAGGAAGGAGAACGACCACTTATCATATGCTTCAAATGCGGAGGGGAGGGACACATCAGTCCAAACTACGCGAAGCCGTCCAAAGCATGTTATAATTGTGGAAGAGAAGGTCACCTAGCCCGATTTTTTTGTTCACCGAAGATAAGATCAGCTAGGATGGAGGCACCAAAGGCTGTTCCAGAAAAGTCAAAGCCGGTAGTTCAAGGCAGAGCGTTTTTCGTGACCTCCCAAAAAGTAAGGAACCCGAACGAGGTCATCACGGGTAAGCTTATCATAAACTCTAGCGAAGTCTATACCTTATTTGATACCGGTTCTACCCATTCTTTTATTTCTCCTATTTGCGCTCAACGTTTAAATTTGACTCCGGAGAAATTAGACTTTGACTTATCTGTTGAAACTCCGTTGGGAGAAACCTTCATTATATCCACGATTTATAAGTCTTGTTTGATTCAAATCGGTACCCGCACGTTACCTGTTGATCTTATTTCTTTGAAAATACTTGCATTTGATGTGATTCTAGGCATTGATTGGTTAACTACTCATCATGCAAAAATTAATTATTTTCGTAAGGTTGTTAGCTTTCATATTCCTAACCAACCTATTATGCGAATTCAAGCAACCAAAACATTAAAATCAATCACTATCATCTCAAGCCATAAAGCTATTCATTTATTGAAAAATGGATGTCAAGCTTTCTTAGTTCATGTCACGGATCTAAACAAAAATACGTCAATTTTAAATGATATCTTTATTATTAATAAATTTCCTGACATATTCCCTGAAAAACTTCCTGGCCTACCCCCAGAGCGTGAAATTAAATTTTGTATCGACCTTGAACCTGGTACAAAACCCATTTTCAAAGCCCCATATCGAATGGCTCCTATTAAACTTCAGGAGTTAAAGACCCAACTGCAGGAATTGTTAAACATTGGCTTTATTCGTCCTAGTACTTCTCCTTGGGGTGCTCCTGTTCTATTCGTGAAGAAGAAAGATGGGACTAAGCGACTTTGTATTGATTATCGGGAGTTGAATCATATCACCATAAAAAATAGGTACCCATTGCCACGTATTGATGCCCTATTTGACCATTTGCAAGGCGCCAAATTCTTTTCAAAGATTGATCTTCGTTCCGGATATCACCAGTTAAAGATTAGAACCGATGACATTCAAAGACTGACGGCCGAGAACTTCGGTATGGGCATTATGAATTCCTAGTCATGTCTTTTGGATTGACTAATGCTCTTGCTGCTTTCATAGATATGATGAACCGAGTATTCAAGGAATATTTGGATCACTTTGTGGTCGTCTTTATTGATGACATCCTTATTTATTCCAAAAGTCGTGAAGATCATGAGCAACACTTGAGGCTGATACTCCAAAAGCTTCGTGAATATAAGCTTTATGCCAAGTTAAAGAAATACGAGTTCTAGCTTGAAGAAGTAGCATTCCTTGGGCATGTAGTATCAAGTCATGGAATATCTATTGACCCGGCAAAGATTGAAGCTATTCAAAGTTTGAGGAGCAACCTATATCGATTGATCAAGCACGTAGCTTTCTCGGCCATTGGTTATTATCAGAGATTTGTAGAAGGATTTTCTTGAATCGCTACTCCATTAACTCAACTGACTCAGAAAGATACAAAGTTCGGTTGTAGCGAAGAATGTGAGAAGAGTTTTCAAGAACTCAAGAGGAGACTCATTTCAGCACCTGTTCTGACAATACCATCTGGCTAAGAGGGATTTATCATCTACAGTGATGCTTCGGGCAAAGGGTTGGGATGTGTTCTCATGCAACATGGGAAAGTCATAGCCTCTGCCTCACGACAAGTCAAAGAATATGAGAGGAATTATCCTACTCATGATCTAGAGTTGGCAGCAGTCATTTTTACACTAAAGATTTGGAGGCATTACTTGTATGGGGAGAAAGTGAAGATCTTTATGGATCATAAAAGCCTCAAATATTTCTTCACTCAAAAGGAACTCAACATGCGACAACGACGTTGGCTTGAACTATTGAAAGATTATGATCATACCATCCAATACCATCCTGGAAAAGCGAACGTGGTAGCTGACGCATTGAGTAGAAGATCATATGTGGGTACGAGTGCGATATTGTCAACGCAAATGCCCATTTTGTGTAACTTGCAAAGGATGGAGATAGAGTTAAAGACTCTAGGGACCTATGTGATGATGGCGAATATACGAGTAGAACCGACTTTAATCGATAAAGTTAAAGCTGCTCAAATTACAGACCTGGAGCTAATGCGTATGGGGAAGAAAGTGCAAGAAGGTGCTATGCCGGAAGCAAGAATCAATGAAGAAGGAATATTTCGAGTCAACTCCAGACTTTGTGTTCCTAATGACCCTGATTTAAAGTATAAAATCATGATGGAGGCGCACAACACACCATTTGCAGTCCATCCTGGGAGTACCAAAATGAATCGTGATCTTCGTCATACATTTTGGTGGAGCAATATGAAGAGAGAGATATCGCTGTTTATCTCAAGGTGTCTAACTTGTCAACGAGTCAAGGCGGAGCATCAAGTACCAAAAGGTCCATTGCAACCATTTGAAATTCCAGAATGGAAGTGGGAGCACATTACCATGGATTTCGTTACTGGTCTTCCCAAGGTTTCTCAAGGCATAGATGCAATTTGGGTCATTGTTGATAGATTGACCAAGTCTGCTCATTTCTTACCAATACGAAAAACTTAGACACTTGAACGTCTTGCTCGTATGTACATAAACGAGATTGTAAGACTACATGGTATGCCGGTATCCATAGTTTCTGATCGAGACCCAAGATTCACTTCATAATTTTGGGTTAGTTTGCAAAAAGCTATGGGCACGAATTTACGATTTAGTTCAGCATATCATCCTTAGACCGACGGACAATCAGAGAGGACTATTCAAACTCTTGAAGATTTATTAAGACTCTGTGTCCTTGACTTCAAGGGAAGTTGGGACAAGTTCTTACCATTCGTGGAATGTTCCTACAACAACAGTTATCAAGCAAGTATTGGCATGGCTCCATTTGAGGCGTTGTATGGAAGAAAGTTTCGTTCTCTAGTATGCTGGGATGAGGTGGGTGAAGCAACGTTGTTGGGACCGGAGTTGTTACGTATGACTACAGAAAAGATTCAAACGATCCAACAACGTATAAAAACCTCACAAGATCGACAAAAGAGTTATGTTGATCTTCATCGAAAGGACGTGGAATTCGATATTGGAGATCATGTTTTGTTACGTGTTGCTCCATGGAAAGGAGTTACGAGATTTGGAAAGAGAGGAAAGCTCAATCCTCGATTCATTGGCCCATTTTTAATCCTCGATCGAGTAGGAACTGTGGCCTATAGACTCGCTTTATCGCCAAATATGTCTTGTGTTCATAACATTTTTCACATATCCATGTTACGTAAATATGTGGAAGACCCGAACCACATTATTGAGTTAGAACCGGACGAAATAGTGGAAGATTTGACGTATGAAGAGGTTCCTATTCAAATCTTGGATAAGAAGGAACGTATTCTACGCTCCAAGGTTATACCTCAAGTTAAAGTTTTGTGGAGAAACCACGATGTTGAGGAAATGACTTGGAAGTTAGAATCTGAAATGAAATCAAGGTATCCTTACCTCTTTGACATACCAGGTACGTACCCTAATTTGAAGGGAGAAATTTCATAAGAAGGGGAGGTTGTAAGACCCCAATTTTTTTTAATAAAGATGATTTTTCCATAAATATCATTTTTGAATATTATGGAATGAATTTGATATAATGTTATAGTTGTGGGTAATATTTATAAATTTTGCAAAGTACGCAAGTTGTTATATATATAATATTCGATTGGTCGGGGAATATTCGTTTTAATAGGAAATATTCGTACGGCGGCACAATCATTGGTGGACCCCACAACGAAATTATTGTCGGATTGAGAAAACGATAAAAATATCTTTTTATGAAAATAACGACGGAAGTTTTACCGTTAACTGTTGAAACACCCGATGTTAAAAGTACAAGAATGTCTGGTGGTTGCATAGTAGCACACTGGTATTGATTATTGATGCTTACGTGAGAAGTCACTCACTTTTGTTCAATTAAAGCTTAGTTGACAAATTGGGGAATGAAGCAAATTTTGTTCACGGGAGTGTATCCCATGAATGTTTTAGCACATATCGATTATATATATTTAATATATATAATATATATATATATATTATATTTTATTTAAAAGATTTTGTTTTATTAGAATATTTTATTAATACTGCATAGTAAATCATTATGGACCGTCCGTTTAAAAGTAAATCAATCTGGACCGTTCATGAATTAGTTACTATTCAGTCCATTCTTCTATAAATAGAAGCTCATTCCTTCATTATTTCTTACAAATTCACTAAAACTCTAGAGAGAGAAAGAAGAAGAGAAGTATGCTACCTCTCTTTTCCTATATCCAGTTTCTTCTAAGGTAAGGGGTATTATTTCTTTCTTTCATCTGCATGAAGAGAACTTCTGTTATTCCATTCTTTATTATTATGTTGGAATAACCTGTCTATGCGAAGTACCGCACACTTGGTGAAATTCTTCTATTATTCCATTCTTTATTATTATGTCGGAATAACTTGTCTTTGCGAAGTACCGCATACATGGTGAAATTCTTTTGTTATTCCATTCTTTATTATTATGTTGGAATAACCTGTCTATGCAAAGTACCGCATACATGGTGAAATTCTTCTGTTATTCAACCCTTTATTATTCCGTTGGAACATCCTGTCTGTGCGTTACGCATGACCTGGTTCCGTTATTTATTATTTTGTTGGAATATCCTGTATGTGCGTTTATGCATGACCTGGTTCTGTTATTTATTATTCTGTTGGAATAACCTGTCTGTGCGGTCTATCACATGCCTAGTGATTTCTTTTGTTATTCCATTCTTTATTATACTTAGATGGTTAAAGTTTTGACTTCAATACTCCATGAAATTAGTGGAATATCCTTGATATTTGTGCTTCATCCAGTATCTTGTCTTGGAAATATTCTTCTGAGCATTCTTGAATTTTACTCTACAAAGAAGTATCATGTTGACAATTTGGACGTTATTAGTTCCTGGATAAATTAATTCTTGAACTTGTTTTATTGAATTCGTTTATCATTGTCATCATCCTCATGTTTATATTATGTTGAAAGTCATTTGTAGCCTGTAGTGCATATATGGACTTGGTATGATTATGACCAGGGATTATTCGATATAATCATGACCGTAATGTTACAAATGATATAGTAAAAGTCCTCATTGGCCCGTAGTACATTGATGGACAGTTGCTGGCATAATCATGACCATTGATGAATACACGAATATCCTTGGCTCGTAGTGCATGGATAATTTGTGGTTGTGATACTAATGAATATCATTGGCCGTAGTGTAGGGAAGATGTGGATTATTTATTAAGTTGAATCTCAGCGATAAAAGTGATTAAAAACCTTTTAAATAATAAAAGATAGTAGATTTTATTCTCTACTTGACTCTTTTAATGGATTGCTTGTTCCGATGAAGTTAAACTTGATGTCTATTATATTTTGTCATTTTAAAATTGTTGAAGGCTAATGATAATTTATTCTGCATTATCTTAGTCATAATATTTCTTACTGGGCTAGTTGAGCTCACCCTTTCTTTCACTATTCTCTTCAGGAAATGAGAACGTAGCAGGGACTAGTCGGGGAATGGAGTGATGATCCAGATGATAGTATTAGTAGTCCTCACTATTCTGTTAAATAGTGTGACAATAAATATAATGAGGACTCTTTTGAGTGTGGATATTGTTTAGATGACAATATTCTTATTAAAACTCTCAGTTTATGTTTTGTCGTATTTTACACGACAGCTGTATTATTAAGTTGTATTTAAATTTTGTACCATGTATTTGGCGACTCAAGATGGGTGATGTATACCTATTTTTGGGGGCGTCACAGCATTCCTGGTGAATTTCTTGGTTATTCCTTTCTTTATTATTTTGTTAGAATAACCTGTCTATGTGGACTACCGCATGCATGGTGAATGATCCTTCATATTCATTCCTTATTAAATTATGGAAATGATCATCACGTGGATTCTGCATGGCGGCGAAAATCCATTCATAGTTTCATATATTCTATTATACTCGGTTGGGTAATGTTTTGGCTTCTATACTCCATGAAATTAGTAAAATATCCCGGATATTTCAAGGCTTCATCCAAAGATCTTTTCATAGAAATATTCTTTTGAGCATTCTTGAATTTTACTCGCCAAGCGAGATCGTGTTGACAATTTGGACGTTATTGATTTACGGATAAATTAAATTATAAATCTTTAAAATTTATCCTTGAACTTGTTTTATTGAATTATTATGTCATTGTCATCATCCTCGTGCTTATATTGTGATGAAAGTCATCTCTGGCTTACGTGCATAGATGGACTTGGTATGATTATGACCAGGGATTATTCGGAATAATCATTACCGTAATGTAACGAATGATGTGTTAAAAGTCCTCATTGGCCCGTAGTGAATTGATGGACAGTTATGGTTATGATTATGACCAAGGATTATTCGGTATAGTTATGACCATTGATGATTACATGAATATCCTTGGCCCGTAGTGCAGGGATGATTCAATGATGTGGTTTATTTATTAAGCTGAGTCTCAGTGATAAAGTTGATGAAAAACTTTTTAAATCATAGAAGATAGTAGATTTTATGCTCTACTCCACTCTTCTAATGGATTGCTTATTCCGCTGCAGTTGTTGATCTAAAACTTCTTGTTTATTGTATTCTATAAGTTGTTATACTGTTGAAGGCTAATGATAATTTATTCCGCATTATCTTAGACATAATATTTCTTACTGGGATAGTTGAGCTCACCCTTTTCTTTCATTGTTCTCTTCAGAAAATGAGAATATAGCTGGGATGAGTCGGGAAATGGAGTGATGGTCCAGGATAAGTGGCTTTAGTAGTCCTCACTATTCTGTGAAATAGTGTGATAATAATTGTAATCAGGACTCCATTGAGAGTGGATATTGTCTAGAAGGCAATATTCTTGTTTAAACTCTCAGCTATGTTTTGTCATATTGTACATGACTGTTGTATAATTAAGTTTGTATTTGATTTATGTACCATGTATTTGGTGACTCAAGATGGGTGATTTTTTCCTGTTTTGGGGGCATCACAGTTGGTATCAAAGCTTAGGGATATGATCCCTGGCTGAGATGTGAGACAAGAACTAGGAAGGGAGATATGGAGAATTCCTTCGCTAGTATGACCTACCTAAGTTTATTTGGTATTTAATTGGTCGGTCAGAGTATAGGGATAATATGTGATATGTTAATTAACCCTTGTTTTGTGACAGTTTTTGAAAATGGCATCTGAAAATGTTGAGATTAGCAATGAAACACATGAGACCATTGAGTTACCAACGATCAATACCCAGGATAATGTGCAATAAAAAGACAATAATCCATGTGTAAACAACAACGACGCCAATCAAACGACGAACGATGGTATGTTTAGGAACTTTTTAGAATTCATGCAACACCAAAGGAGAGAGACTCCTGTTCATAATGCAGGTGGATTCAATGGCAACCCATGGCTGATCACTGCTAAGCAGTTTAAGGAGCTGGGACCATCAGAGTTTTTGAAAAAGCCAAAACCACTTAAGGCAAAGACGTGGTTAAAGCAGATCACCAAGATATTTGATGTCTTGGGATGCTCCGAGGAGCAAAAGGTTCCCTTCACCACTTTTATGTTGCATGAAGAGGCAGATTACTAGTGGGAATCTGTAAAACATACCCAGCCTGACGCACTCAAGATGTCTTGGGAGAAGTTCCAAGAACTGTTCAACGACAAGTACTTTCCCAAAAGTATTCATTACATGAAGGATGTAGAGTTCATTAAGCTGGAGCAAAACAATATGATCGTGTCGCAGTATGAAGCTAAGTTTGCCGAGTTGTCTCGGTTTGCATCCCATTTGGTAGATAATGAGGAGCGAATGACGCGAATGTTTCTAAGAGGTTTGAAACCCGATATACGTCAATACCTCATTTCTCACAAATTTTATTTATATTCAGATGTTGTGAATAGGGCTCAGTTATTGGAGCGTGATAATGAGTCAGCACAACCAAAAGGCAACGACCAACAACGCGATAATAATCGTACCGGTGGCAACGACCATCGGAACAATGATAACCATAGTGAGGGAAATTATCATACCAAGAATGGTAACCACTTCGGTGGTAATCATGGCCAAGATAATAGAAGTGGAAATTTCAAGAAGAGAAGATTTAACGATGATGGGAAGACGTTGGCAACAACACCAACACTAGCAACAAATTCTAAGGGAGGAGAACGACTGCAAGTTAGATGCTACAGATGCGGAGAGGAGGGACACATAAGTCCAAACTGTTCACAGCCTTCCAAGGTATGTTTTAGTTGTTGAAAAGACGGTAACATAGCTCGATTTTGTCCTGTAGCGAAATCAAGTCTAGCTGGGACGGTGGCACCAAAGGCAGATACAGACAAAATAAAGTCGGTGGTTTCAGGAAGAGCATTTTTCATGACTTCTCAAAAAGCGAGTAACCCGAACGAAGTTAGCACGGGTTAGTTAATTAAAAATTCTTGCGAAGTCTATACCTTATTAGATACCGATTCTACCCATTCTTTTATCTCTCTTGCTTTCGCTCAACGTTTAAATTTGACTCCGGAGAAATTAGACTTTGACTTATCGATTGAAACTCCGTTAGGAGAAACCTTCATTTCATGTGCTATCCAAGTCTTGGATGAGAGTTACAGTTTTGAATGATATTTCTATCGTTAATAAATTTTCTGACGTATTCTTGAAGACTTCCTAGCCTACCCCAGAGCGTGAAATCAAATTTTGTATTCACCCTAGTACAAAACCCATTTCTAAAACCCTTAAATATTTCTTCAACCAAAACGAACGTATAATACACCAAAGATGTTGGCTCGAGCTATTGAAGATTACGACCGTACCATTCAAAATTATCGTGGAAAAAGCAAACGTGGTAGCTGATGCATTGAGTAGAAGATCGTATGCATTTACGATTGTAACATTGTTAACACAAAATACCCATTTCGTATAACTTACAAATGATGAAGATAGGGTTAAAGACTCTAAGGATCCACGTGGTGATATCAAATATACGAGTAGAATCGACTTTAATCAATAAAGTTAAAAGACGCTCAAGCTACAGACCCGGAACTGATGAATAAGAAGAAGGTTCAAGAAGGCATTATCTCAACCCTCGATTTAATTGGCCCATTTGAAATCCTCGATCGAGTAGGAATTGTGACCTATAGACTCGTTTTACCGCCAAGTATGTTGCGTGTTCATAACATTTTTCACGTATCGATGTTACGTAAGTATGTGGACGACCCAAACCATATTATTGAATTAAAATTAGACGAGATAGCAGAAGATTTAACGTATGAGGAGATACGTGTTAAAATCTTGGATAAGAAGGATCATATTCGACACTCAAAGGTTATACCTCAAGAGTTGGAATATGAAATGAAGTCAAGGTACTTATCTCTTCGGTATACCAGGTTTGTACGTAAATTTCGAGGGCGAAATTTCCTAAGGAGGGGAGATTGTGAGACCCCAAATTTAATGAATAAAGATTTAAATTTCTCGAAATATTTTTTTTAATATTATGGTGTGGATTTGATATAATGTTATAGTTGTGGGTAATATTTATTATTTTTGCAAAGTAAGCAAGTTGTTATATAATATTCGATTGGTCGGGGAATATTCATTTTAACAAGGAATATTAGTACGACGACATAATCATTGGTGGACCCCACAACGGAAGTATTGTCGTAGTTAAAAAATGACAGAATTATCTTTTTATAAAAATAACAGTGAAAGTGTTACCGTTAAAACTATTGAACTACCCTTAGTAAAAAATACGATGTCTGGCGTGGAGTTAAGTAGTAACACTGCGGTATCGATTATTGATGCTTACGTAATAAGTCACTTAGTTATACTCAATTATTGCTACAGTAATTGCTGTATTATATCTCTCATATTATTAATTCAATTATTGTCACAGTGTCATCTGCATAATATGTTATATTATTAAATCAATAATTGAGACGGCAAAGTTATTCGTATTATTATTTGCAATATTGACAATGTCTATAAGTTCTGTCAAGGAGAGGTTTGGTCACCTAATTGCGCGCCAATAAGGAGAAATCCTTATCGGAAAGCCTCCTCTTTCTTGGGAACAACCTGATTGTTAAATATTGTGAGTTATAATATTAATGATGAATAAGTTCGTGTTGATTAAAGATGAAATTGATAATTCCATTGTGTGGGAATTATTAGTATTAGTGGAAATCGACATTTATTTCGATAATAATTAATGTCTGGAGGTTATATTGACCAATCGGGTAATTAACCGAATAAATGAGCAATTAATTGCTATTAATTCACATGCTTGTTACTATGTGTTCACATGTGTGTACTATTGATTCGCATGATTTACTATTAGGGGAGTTGGTGCAAGATTGATAATACTTGCATGACTAAATTAAAAATGGAGGTATAGATGAAGGTACTATATTGTAATTGTTTTTTCACATGTTTGGAACTATTGAGTCACGTGATTTACTATTGATTCACATGATTTACTATTAGGGGAGGTGGTGCAAGTTTGATAATACTTACAGGACTAAATTAAAAATGAAAAAAAGAGGGAGGTATTATACTGCAATATTTTGAGCCCCAAAATGTGCAATTATTGAAACAATATTTTCCTATAAATAGAAGCTCATTCCTTCATTATTTTTCACCAATTCACTAAGTCTCACAAGAGCAATTATTATAGAGAGAAATTATAGAGAGAAAGAAGAAGAGAAGTCTGCTACCTCACTATTCTAGTATCCAGTTTTCTTCTAAGGTAAGGGGTATTATTTCTTTCGTATTCATGAAGAGAGTTATTTCTTTAAATATTCGTAAGGGTTGTTATACCATTCTTTATTATTCTGTTGGAATAACCTGTCTGTGCGGTCTATCGTATGCCTGGTGAATTCTTTTGTTATTTCATTCTTTATTATTCTATTAGAATAACCTGTCTGTGTGGTCTATCGCATGCCTGGTGAATTCTTCTGTTATTCTATTCTTTATTATTCCGTTGGAATAATCTATCTGTACGGTCTATCGCATGCCTGGTGAATTCTGTTGTTATTCCATTCTTTATTATTCTATTGGAATATCGTCATGCATTAATTACGCATTTGACTTGGTTCCATTCTTTATTACATTGGAATAACTTTCATGCGTATGGTCTATCGCATGCCTGGTGAATTCTTTTGTTATTCCATTCTTTATTATTCTATTGGAATAACCTGTCTGTGTGGACTACCGCATGCATGGTGAATGATCCTTCGTTTTCATTCCTTATTAAATTGTGGAAATGATCTGTCTACGTGGATTATCGAATGGCGGGCGAAAATCCATTTGCAGTTTCATATATTCTATTATACTTAGTTGGTTAAAGTTTTGGCTTCTATATTCCACGAAATTAGTAGAATATCCTGGATATTTGCGCTTCATCCAATATCTTTTTATGGAAATATTCTTCTGAGCATTCTTGAATTTTACTCCACAAAGTAATATCATGTTGACAATTTGGACGTTATTGATTTCTGGATAAATTAAATTATAAATCTTTAAAATTTATCCTTGAACTTGTTTTATTGAATTATTATGTCATTGTCATCATCCTCATGCTTATATTGTGATGAAAGTCATCTTTGGCTTACGTGCATAGATGGACTTGGTATGATTATGACCAGGGATTATTCGGTATAATCATGACCGTAATGTAACGAATGATGTGGTAAATATCCTCATTGGCCCGTAGTGCATTGATGGACAAGTATGGGTATGATTACATGAATATCCTTGGCCCGTAGTGCAGGGATGATTCAATGATGTTGTTTATTTATTAAGCTGAGTCTCAGTGATAAAGTTGATGAAAAACTTTTTAAATCATAGAAGTTAGTAGATTTTATGCTCTACTCGACTCTTCTAATGGATTGCTTATTCCGCTGCAGTTGTTGATCTAAAACTTGTTGTCTATTGTATTCTATCAGTTGTTATACTGTTGGAGGCTAATGATAATTTATTCCGCATTATCTTAGTCATAATATTTCTTACTGGGCTAGTTGAGCTCACCCTTTTCTTTCATTGTTCTCTTCAGGAAATGAGAATATAGCTGGGACGAGTCGGGAAATGGAGTGATGGTCCAGGATACATGGCTTTAGTAGTCCTCACTATTTTGTGAAATAGTGTGATAATAATTGTAATGAGGACTCCATTGAGAGTGGATATTGTCTAGAAGGCAATATTCTTGTTTAAACTCTCAGCTATGTTTTGTCGTATTGTACACAACTGTTGTATAATTAAGTTTGTATTTGATTTATGCACCATGTATTTGGAGACTCAAGATGGGTGATGTATACCTGTTTTGGGGGTGTCAAATACAACACTTCTGTTGTGGGGTCCACCAATGATTGTGCCGCCATATGAATATTCCCTACTAAAACGAATATTCCCTGACCAAACAAATATTTTATAACAACTTGCTTACTTTGTCAAATTTGTAAATATTACCCACAACTATAACATTATATAAAATCCACACCATAATATTCAAAATGGTAATTTGAGAAAATTTAATCTTTATTCATAAAAGTTGTGGTCTTACAACCTCCCCTTCTAATGAAATTTCATCCTCGAAATTGGTGTACATACTTGGTATGTCGAAGAGGTGAGGATACCTTATTTTTATTTCAGATTCTAACTCGTAGGTCATTTCCTCGACATCGTGGTTTCTCCACAAAACTTTAACTTGCGGTATAATCTTGGAGCGTAGAATATGTTCCTTCTTATTCAAGATTTTAACAAGTACCTCTTCATAAGTTAAATCTTCCACTATCTTCTCTGGGCCTAATTCAATAATGTAGTTTGGGTTTTTTACAAATTTACGTAACATAGATACGTGAAAAACGTTATGAACACGAGACATACTTGGCGAAAATGTGAGTATATAGGCCACAGTTCTTACTCGATCAAGGATTTTAAATGGGTCAATGAATCGAGGATTGAGCTTTCCTCTCTTTCCAAATCTCTTAACTCTTTTCCATGGAGCAACACGTAACAACACATAATTTCCAATATTAAATTCCACGTCCCTTCGATGAAGATAAGTATAACTCATTTGTCGATCTTGTGAGGTTTTTATACGTTGTCGAATCATTTAAATATTTTTCGTAGTCATGCATACAAATTTCGTTCCCAACAACGTTGCTTCACCCACCTCATCCCAGCATACTAGAGAACGACACTTGCGTCCATACAACGCCTCGAATGGAGCCATGCCGATACTTACTTGATAAATGTTGTTGTCGGAGAATTCAACCAATGGCAAGAACTTGTCCCAACTGCCTTTGAAGTCAAGGACACAAAGTCTTAATAGATCTTCAAGAATTTGAATAGTCCTCTCTGACTGCCCATCCGTCTAAGGATGATATGCCGAACTAAATCGTAAATCCATTCCCATAACTTTCTGCAAATTGACCCAAAATCGTGAAGTGAATCTTGGGTCTCGATCAGAAACTATGGATACTGGCATACCATGAAGTCTTACAATCTCATTTATGTATATACGAGCAAGACGTTCAATTGAATAACTTTCTCGTATAGGTAAGAAATGAGAAGACTTGGTTAATCTATCAACAATGACCCAAATTTCATCTATACCTTGAGAAACCTTGGGAAGACTAGTAACGAAATCCATGGTAATGTGTTCCCACTTCCATTCTCAAATTTCAAGTGGGTGTAATGAACCTTTTGCACTTGATGCTCTGCCTTGACACGTTGACAAGTTAAACACCTTGAGATAAACTCTGCTATCTCTCTCTTCATATTACTCCACCAAAATGTATGTCAAAGATCATGATACATTTTGGTACTTCCAGGATGGATTACAAACGGTGTGTTGTGCACCTCCATCATGATTTTATATTTCAAATCAGATTCGTTAGGAATACGAAGCCTGGAGTTGAATCAAAGTATTCCTTCTTCATCGATTCTTGCTTTTGGAATAGCACCTTCTTGCACTTTCTTCTTCATACGCATCAGCTTCAAGTCTGTAGCTTGAGCTGCTTTAACTTTATCCATTAAAGTTAGTTCTACTCGTATATTTGACATCATCACGTGAGTCCCTGGAGTCTTTAACTCTATCTCCATCCTTTATAAGTTATAAAAAATGGGCCTTTGCGTTGATAATATCGTACTCGTACCCGCATATGATCTTCTACAAAATGAGTCAGCTACCACGTTCGCTTTTCCAAGATAGTATTGAATGGTTTAATTGTAATCTTTCAATAGCTCGAGCCATCTTCGTTATCGCATGTTGAGTTCCTTTTGGGTGAAGAAATATTTGAGGCTTTTATGATCCGTATAGATCTCTATTTTCTCCCCATACAGGTAATGTCTCCAGATCTTAAGCGTAAAAATTGCTGCTACCAACTCTAGATCATGAGTAGGATAATTCCTCTCATATTCTTTGAGTTGTCATGAGGCATAGGCTATGACTATCCCATATTGCATGAGAACACATCCTAACCCTTTGCCTGAAGCATCACTCTATATGACAAATCCTTCCAAACCAGATGGTATTATAAGAATAGGTGCTGAAATGAGTCTCCTCTTGATTTCTTGAAATCACTTCTCACATTCCTCGTTCCAACCGAATTTTGTATCTTTTTGAGTCAGTTGAGTTAATGGAGTAGCGATTCGAGAAAATCCTTCCACGAATCTCCGATAATAACTAACTAAGCCCAAAAAGCTACGTACTTCTATCACTGACTTAGGTTGTTCCTAGCTTTGAATTGCTTCAATTTTTGTTGGGTCAACATATATTCCATGATTTGATATCACGTGCCCAAGGAATGCTACTTCCTCAAGCCAGAACTTGCATTTCTTTAACTTGGCATATAGCTTATTTTCATGAAGCTTTTGGAGTACCAACCTCAAGTGTTACTCATGATCTTCACGGCTTTTAGAGTAAATGAGGATGTCATCAATAAAGACAACCACAAAATGATCTAAATATTCCTTGAATACTTGGTTCATCATATCCATGAAGGCAACAGGAGCATTAGTCAATCCAAAAGACATGAATAGGAATTCGTAATGCCCGTACCGAGTTCTAAAAGTAGTCTTTGGAATGTCATCAGTTTTAATCTTTAATTGATGATATTCGAAATGAAGATCGATCTTTGAAAAGAATTTAGCTCCTTGCAACTGGTCAAATAGGTCATCAATGCGAGGTAACGAGTACCTATTTTTTATGGTGACATGATTCAACTCTGGATAATCAATACAAAGTTGCATACTCCCATCTTTCTTCTTTACGAACAGAACAGGAACACCTCAAGGAGATGTACTAGGACGAATGAAACCGATGTCTAACAGTTCCTGCAAATGGGTTTTTAAATCCTGAAGTTCAATAGGAGCCATTCGATATGGGGTTTTGGAAATGAGTTTTATACCGCGTTCAAGGTCAATACAAAACTCGATTTCACGCTCTTGGGGTAGGCCAGGAAGTTCTTCAGGGAATACGTCAAAAAATATATTAATAATAGAAATATCATTCAAATCTGATGTATTTTTGTTTAAATCTGTGACATGGGCTAAGAAAGCTTGACATCCATTTTTCAATAAATGAATGACTTTATGGCTTGATATGAAAGTGATTGACTTTAGTGGTTTGGTTGCTTGAATTCGCATAATAAGTTGGTTAGGAATATGAAAGCTAACAACCTCACAAAAATAATCAATTTTAGCATGATGATTAGTTAACCAATCAATCCTTAAAACCACATCAAATGCAAGTATTTTCAAAGAGATAAGATCGACAGATAACGTGAGGGTGCCGATTTGAATAAAAAAAGATTTATAAACAGTGGATGTTATGAAGGTTTCTCCCAACGGAGTTTCAATATTAAGTCAAAGTCTAATTTCTCTAGAGTTAAATTTAAACGTTGAGCGCAAGTAGGAGAAATAAAAGAATGGGTAGAACCAGTATCAAATAAGGTATCGACTTCGCAAGAGTTTATGATTAGCTTACCCGTGATAATTTCGTTCGAGTTTCATGCTTTTTGGGAGATCACGACAAACGTTCTCCCTTGAACTACCAGTTTTGACTTGTTTGGGACGGCCTTTGGTGTCTTCATCCCAACTGGACTTAACTTCACTAAACGATAAAATCGAGCTAGGTGACTTTCTCTTCCGTAATTGTAACACGCTTTGGGTTACTTCGTATAGTTTGGACTGATGTGTCTCTCCCCTTAGCATTTATAGCATACGACCGGTGGTCGTTATCCTTCCTTGAAAACAGGTGCTGGTGCTGCTGTCCTTCCACCATTATTGAACCTTCTCTTCTTGAAATTTCCACTTGACTCATTTCTTCTATTATCTTGGCTAGGGTTACCACCAAAGTGGTTACCATTTCTGGCATGTTGATTTCCTCCACGTTTGTTGTCATCGCTTCGATGACTGCTACCACTGGTATTATCGTTTTCCCGGCTGTTATCTTTTGGTTGGGCTGCTCATTATCACGCTCCAATAACTGAGCCCTATTCACAACATCTGAATACAAGGAAAATTTGTGAGAAATGAGGTATTGACGTATTTTGGGTTTCAAACCTCTTATAAACATTTGCGCCATACGCTCCTCATTATCTACCAACTAGGATGCAAACTGGGATAACTCGACAAACTTAGCCTCGTACTGCGATACAGTCATATTGTTTTGCTCCAAGACATCTTCAGTGCGGAAGGCTGAGTACTTGTCATAGTTTGGGAAAGTACTTGTCGTTGAACTATTCTTGGAACTTCTCCCAAGACATCTTCAGTGCGGAAGGCTGAGTACGTTTCATAAATTCCCACTAATGATCTCCCTCTCCTCAAAACATAAACGTGGCAAAGGGAACCTTTTGCTCCTCGGAGCATCCCAAGACATCAAATATCTTGGTGATCTGCTTAATCCATGTCTCTGCCTTAAGTGGTTCTGGCTTTCCTAAAAACTCTGGTGGTCCCAACTACTTGAATTTCTTAGCGGTGACCATTCGTGAGTTGCCAGTGTTTCCACCTACATTTGGCACAAGAGTCTCTCTCGCCTGATGTTGTATGAATTGCAGAAAGCCTCTGAACATCCCATCGTTCATCATTTGGTCGGTGTTGTTGTTTACCTAAGGATTATTGCCTTCTTGATGCATATTATCCTGGTTATTAATCATCGGTGACTCAACGGTCTTATGTGCTTCATTTCTTATCTCAACATTTTTAGATGCCATTTTCAAACACTGCCACAAAACAAGGGTTAGTAGACATGCCACATATTATCCCTATATTTTGATCGACCAAATAAATAACAAATAAGCTTAGGTAGGTCATACTAGCGAAGGATTTACCCGTATCTCCCCTTCTAGTTCTAGACTTAAATCTCAGCCAGGGATCATATCCCTAAGCTTTGATACCAACTGTGATGCCCCCAAAATAAGTATAAATCACCCATTCTGAGTCACCAAATACGTGGTACAGAATTCAAATACAAATTTAAGTAACATAAGCTGAGAGTTTTAACACAAATATTGTCTTCTAGATAATATCCAAACTCAAATGGAGTCCTCATTACAATTATTATCACACTACTTCACAGAATAGTGAGGACTACTATAGCAACCATCTTGACCGTCATTTCATTCCCTGACTAGTCCCAACTATATTCTCATTTCCTGAAGAGAACAATGAAAGCAAAGGGTGAGCTCAACTAGCCCAGTAAAGAATATTATGACTAAGATAATGCAGAATAAATTAATGTTACCTTCAACAGTGTTAAACTGATAGAATATAATAAAAAACAAGTTTAACTGCAGCGGAACAAGCAATCCATTAGAAGAGTCAAGTAGAGCATAATATCTACTATCTTCTATGATTTAAAAGTTCATCATCAATATTTTATCGCTGTAACACAACTCAATATATAATTTGTAACGCCCCCAAATTCGGACCTCCACTTGGTCACTTGAATTTGGTTCATCACGTCTCATGGTAATACCGTAATAACTAAAATAACACATTCACAACGAAAAATCTAATTTAGAATAATATACAATGATTTATTATAATTATTCCCCCAAGTCTCACAACCTACAGTACTTAATAGATTACATAATAATATCGACTAAAGACTTATTACATAATCCTACTTTAGCTTAAACATAGTCTAAAAACAGTCTTAATACAACATAATAGTCTTAAACATAAAAGGGACAAGCTAGTCGGTAGCCTTGCCCTTGCCCTTGCCCTTGTCTGTTCTAGAGGCACCTCCTTGTTCCTCCTTAATTGAAAGGTTTTAAATAAGCAAGGATGAACACAAATTGCCCAACAAGTAATATGCAACAAGGGTGAAAAATATAATATCACAAGTTTGAATTATCGAAGTATTATCTCTAAGATAGTTCAGAGTTTTAGAATAATATCATGAATAGTGAATATCAACAATTCCTGGAATAAGAATGATAATTCAATATAAATCAACAGATATATATGAATTCAAAGACTATCAATGTATCCAAATGGATAAACAATTTATACTGAATAGTCACTAAGGACTATTGAACATCCACTAGAGTTACCAATATTAAACTGATAACCCAACAGAATCAAGTACTCTAGATGATCAGTCCATAATACTCTAAGTTATGCATAACACCACAATAATAAACCATTCATGTGTTGGGGCTTCCAACAACATACACTCCCCTTACCATAAGGGTTGTTCATCTCAGTTTTCAAGATTTCCACACCAATCAATTGGTTTGGACAGTTTTATAAACATGCATATAGTCTAGCCGAATCAAATGGCATCGACTCTTTCACAATATTCAAGAACAATACCAAGTTCAACATGAATAATAGTTTTCACAAGAGTTTAAACATACTTGTTCAATTGAACGAATAAATAGATTAACTTGCATTCAAAGAGATACGGTTTAGATACTCTTACGGTATTTGTTGAATATAGTAATGTAAGAGTTAGAATACTTGCAGAATGTAAGGTAGGGTTCGAATACTTGCCTTAAGCGTAGTTACCCACGTTAAGAAATTAACACTTTCGAATGCTATTTATAGCGTATTATATGTTCAAGATGTTCATTACCTAACACAGTCTTTAATCAAGCTTGACATTATTCAAGTATGCGCATATGGTATAAAATCAGATTATAGATTCATCATAAATCAAATACCTAGTCATTTCATAAATAATTGAAGAATGCTCAAGGTTAAGTCCTTTTTCTCATGGACCTTTCTATGATGAGGCAACACCAATATATTATCTAAGAATCACTTATATACATGTATCAGTAGGTTTTAAACCACCTCTAGCATTTTAGGTACCATTACAAGCCAACTGACCCAAAATCAGACTTCAAACTAACCAAGTTCTGATTTCAGACTAGTGCAGCTGCGCCATGGCTAAGCCTAAGACCCACGCAGCTGCACCATCCTCTAGCTATGCCAAGACTAAGCTGCTGCCTTGTGGTTTCTGTTCGGCTTGACCAAAACAATCATACATGATATATTTGTCATCATAATTGTCTTTTCATGCTTCACAAGTCAATCTAGGTTTCCTTTTATAATATATTTCTAAATTAAACATTTCAACAAGTTAAGGCCATTCAAGGTTATGAAACCAGAAAGTTTATCATGCTTGCTCTCTAAACATACAAGATAGTTATAAAACTCATATTAGGCATGCTTGTGAGTATTCATAACACATATGTGAAACTAACACCGCTTTACTTGAAAATATGTTTCGTTCATGCTTTATTTGAAATATGATACACAAGCATGGTGTATATACGTTTATGCACCATGAGTGAGTCTAAGAGCATCATCAAACATGATCACAATTATCAGTTTCTAACCCTCAAGGTAGTTTGAAAATATTCACATTCAAAGGTCATATTTTCATTTATAAAGTGTACTAATTCGTTCAACATGTTCATGCTTTATTGCTAATCATATAAACACAAGCTAAAGGTTTATTCATGCATTTCTAAGTCATACTAACATGTTTTCAAAGTCAATATATATACATGGCATACATACATATTAAGTTCGTTTCTAAATTCCTAAATCCATTTTAAGCTACACACTTTCTTTAATCATGCTAAGCTAGTCTAACATGCTCACATTAGGTTCATATAGCTATATATACCCCTTACACATGCTTGCATGCTAGTATATGACATAATGAGTGACTAACGCTTGGCAGATTGCAAAAATAAAACTCAAAATCGAATTCAAGAATAACCCGATAGCAACATTGGTAAGCGCTTATATAGTGTTAATATGGTAATTTACTGCGATACTGGTTCGAACCAGGAACAGTAAACTTTGGCAACTGTTTAGCCCAAACACAGAAATTACTTACGAAATTGATTCTAAAAATTCCTATTACAGTTGAAACATGCTTATATGGTCATATAACAACTATATGGACATTACCCAACCTCATTAACATCTAATTCCACAAAATCAAGAATTTGAATTTTAAGAACTCACGAACTCTGTTTAACAGAAACTAAAATGGAAAGCAAGGAATGGAATTATAACTCTGAATTGTGAAAGGAATTTGCTCCAATTGAACTCCTAAGCTTTTAGATTACTTGTATGCTTTCAACTCTTACTTAGCAAATATCAGACACTTCAAGCAACACCAACTGATAAACATGTTTGCTATTTATAGAAGAATTCTTACACAAACTGTGACGCCCCCAAAATAGGTATACATCACCTATTCTGAGTCGCCAAATACATGGTACAAAATACAAATACAATCTTAAATATACAACAAGAACTGTGAGTTTTAATACAAATATTATCTTCTAGACAATATCTACTCTCAAATTAAGTCCTCATTACATTTATTATCACACTATTTTATAGAATAGTGAGGACTACTAAGACACCATCTCGGACCGTCACTCCGTTCCCCGACTAGTCCGCCACGTTCTCATTTCTGAAGAAGAGAACAGTGAAAGAAAGGGTGAGCTCAACTAGCCCAGTAAGAAATATTATGACTAAGATAATACATAATAAATTATCATTAGTCTTCAACAATGTTAAACTGATAAAATATAATAGACATCAAGTTTAACTGCAGCGTGAAAGTAGTATGCACACAAGCCAATCATGTTTGATGATAAAGCATATACTTTGTAACAATCTTATTCATTTATTAATAAAAAGTATTAATTTATTAAAGGCTTTTAATTATCTACACGATGCTGTTTTATAATATGTGATAAACCCATAGTTTTAAGCAATGCTTTTAGAATAATGATGATGATCATTCTAATGAGATCTAAATTCTTAGAAAGCTTAAAACTAAAATAGTTCCCAATCATTGGATTACTAAATTGGGGATTAGTGAATCCGGATAGATTGGTACATACGTTGCTTACTCATTGGATGAGGATGATTGATCTCATGATCATTTGTGTGGAGACACACTAAAGCAAGTATGTAGGTGCTTATTAGAGAATAAGTTCACCGAACATTGGCTCGCTAAGGAATACCTAATGGAGTTTTATTTTTGCTGTCAATAGGAATTTCTGTAGTGATAGTAGTACAAGTAATCCTTGGACTTGAGATCATCATAGTATCTTGTGTATGATGAGTTATACTTTGACTTATTCCTTAAGACCCTTAGGGTATATCAAAGGGTATGCTTGGGTATAATAAGTTGTATGCATGGAGATAATGTATGATCAATAAAGAATCTACCACTTCTAATAAAAGAAGAGAAATGTCCTATGTGATTCGATAAATGACAACCCAAAGAGTCCTTGGTTAAGGCGAGAATGAAATTAGAAAGGAGTTTCTAATTTGCATTATTTAGTGTTGTGCATTTAAGAGTCGAAATACATATAATTAAATAAAATAAGACTCGACAAGTAATTCCATGTCTTATATTTAATTGGGACATTGTATGGTGGAAGGATTGAATTATGCGGTAACTATTTACTCAAAGGTTCTTTAATGATTAATGTTGAAATCTATATTATCCGGAAAGTCGTTGATCGCTAGGGAGGCTTATCCTTATGTAGAATAAATATTATTTAAATAAATTAATTGTTTAATTTATTTATTTAAATAAGATTAGAATTGTTCTAATTGATTTATTCACAACCGGTTTAATATGGAGAACCTAAAGGGTCACACCATAAAAGGAAGAATAATTATTTAAGAAGTTAATGGCATAATCGTAATAATATGTTAAGTATATTTAATTTAATCTATGGTGATAGAATAAATTAAATAGCTTAATATTTATTATTTAATATTTTAGAAATATTAAATATAAATTAATAAGAGGAGTCTTATTAATATTATTACAATTATTATTATTTTAATTTCTAAAAGAGTTTAGGAATTAATTTAATATAAGTACTCTCATTTATTCCTAATTGGATTAGGAAGGAAAATTAGTTAAAGGAGTTTAATTAATTATCCCTAATAAGATTAGGGAGCTTAATTAATTAAAAGAATTAATTAATTAAAATCCAATTCCTTAATTGTTAAGGTGGGTTGCCCACATCAATAAATAAGAGAGTCTTATTATGGGTGGGATGGGTTGTTGACTTTTACAACGTAATAATTCCAAGTTGTTGGGAGTATGCCTTTTCTATAGAGATAGAAAACTAGGGTTAGCCATAACACCCATCTTCTTGAATTTTATTCTTCCTTGGTGGATCACCTCTAGAGGCCAAACACATGGGTGGCTAACGTTGATCAAAGGAAGGAACCAAACCCGGTGGATTCAAGATTGAACGCGAAAGGATTTGGAGGTGAACTTGTACCTGAGGAAGCTCGATCTTCAAGGGTATGATTTATTCTTTATCTTTTCGTTTAATTAATAATTATGCATAAAGGATGATCCGGGTATATGGTTTGTAAATTTTTTTAAACTCTGATTTTACCACGCTTCCGCACTTTTATGCAATTTGATTGCGCACTTAAATATTACAAACCTAACAGTGGCATCAGAGCCAAACCTTTATGCGAATTATTAATTGTTCAGATTTGATATGTATATTGATATGTGTTTAGAACAATTTAATTGGGCATAATTTTTATTGCATAAAATTATAAAAAAAAAAAAAAAAACGGAATTGAATGCATGGTCCAAGTGATCAAGGCAGGAGTATATATATATATTATCAAGGCATGATACCTCTGTTATCATATATATATAATATAGTATATATACCGGTGCATGGAAACACTTGGTGGCATAATTGAAAACCGGCAGCACTTTGGTCTCCTGTTAACTATGAATTCGCTGCCATGTTATATATATATATAATTACCGATTATATATAATATAATTACGGTAATATATATATATATAATATGTTTTAATTATTTTATTATTAAAATAAAAAAAGTTTATTTTAATTTTAAAATAAAAGGTTTATTTTAATCTTAAAATAAAAGGTTTATTTTAATTTTAAAATTAGAATTTCATGCTAACTAATTAGAGTTGGAATTGGATTCCATAATAACTAATTGGAGTTGAAATTGGATTTTATTTTTTCTAAAATAAAGGAGTTTATTTGGTAATAGGAAAATAAATCCATCTTTCCTTAAATAAAGGAGTTTATTTAGATATGGAATAAGATTTCATATTATTCAAAATAAAAGAGTTTATTTGTGAATTGGAAAGAAAATCCTAGTTTCCTTAAATAAAGGAGTTTATTTAAATATGAAATAAGATTTCATATTATTCAAAATAAAGGAGTTTATTTGTGAATAGGAAAGATAATCCGTGTTTCCTTTAATATTTTTTTACATGGAATTGGATTCATAATTAATTAAAATAAAAGAGTTTATTTTAATTAAATTTTTTTTATTACATGGAATTGGATTCCATAATTAATTAAAATAAAGGAGTTTATTTTGATTAAAGATTTTGATTAAAATAAAATAGTTTATTTTATTCAAAATTGGATAAATTAAAATAAAATAGTTTTATTTTGATTTAAATTTGGATTAAAATAAAGGAGTTTATTTTGATTCAAAATTAGATTTTATACTAACTAAATTTGCCCATTAAATGATATCAATATATATATTAAATGTTTATTTATTCATGAGATGAATGTTATTTATTGATGCATATGGTGATGTGTATGATAATAAATGGGATTGATTATGGACTATATTGACGATGTGATTGGATTTTATTTTAGTTGGATGCATGAATGGGTTTTATTAAATGGGGTCTGCAAGTGCCTCGCCTTCTCTAATTTTTTCTTAATGTAAATTCTATCTCTCTCCATGTACTTCCCTCGACTCACGATCAAGGTTTCTATTTATTTTAAATAGTTTTGTAATAGGAATAGTTAGAATTAATTTTAAAGAATTGGAGATCAAGGAACAAGGGCGCTTGAAGACCTAAGATTTGTAATGGAGCCAGGGTTTAAATGTAATAGTTATATTTAAATATTATTTCTTGCACCCCTAGGGTTTGACCTTTTGGTTCACTTGGTGGCTCTAGTGAACCAAACTAGAATAAAAGTCCATAATCAATCAAGGGTAGAATATAGTATTCTATATGTGCATGCTTATACTATATATATATTATATATTATGCAAACATGCTTCGCATGTTCATTAATACGACGTATATTTTATATATATATATATAAATGCCATGCTAAAACAAGATGAGACAAATTAATAACAAACCCCTCAAATTTTATATTAAGTCCTAAGCGTTCAAAGATATTTGGAATATCGAACGTAAGCCTTTCAGCATGATAAAATTAATAGAGTATTAAATATTTAATATGAGTTTGTTGTGTCACCACAAGGCAAGTATTAAGTATTTAAGATGTTAATTTATCACATTTGATGCTTATAAAGAAAATTGAACAATATTGTTTTGTTGTGTCACCACAAGGATGATATTTTCTTTTTGAATATATGGAGTGCTAGGTCGGACTTAACTTGGATAATTTTGATTAGGATGTGCCACCACTTGATCAAAATAATCTAAGAGGCAAAATACAAGGAGTTGCATAGTTGATGTAATTGACAAAAGTTGTCTACCTATTTATTTATATATAGTTTGTTATGTCACCACAAGGCTATATACATTTGAAATGGGATCCTTATTCTCACTAGCAAATCTTTAATTAGATTTTGCCGAACTATATAAGTGAGGTAATATAGTTTGAAGAAAATAGTGGAGATACCAATTTAAAACAAGACCTAATTTATTTTGGTAATTAATAAAAGAATGTATGTTAAAATGTTGTTAATTACAAATTCATTTACGTAATTTTACAATGTCTAAAATTACTATCATTGCGAAACATATTAGATGTTATTTAAGCTGGACCGTATTAAAGCGGATTGGTTAAGGAATTTGAGAATAGTTCTCATAAATTTGAAAAGCTATCTTATGTCCTTAATACGCCTATCCCGCAATGGTTGCGAGCATAATACCTCACGAGGAAAGATTGCTACTTTTAGAAAGTGGCAAGATGATGCATGATTAGCTCAATGCATCATGCTCGCATCCATGAGTAACGAGCTTGGCGTCAAGATGAAACTATGGATGCTCCTACTATATTCCCGCACATCAAGTAGTTGATGGTGAGGAAAGTGGGACCGAAAGATATCGAGATATCTAAGGAGCTCTTCCGATCTAGAATGGCCAATGGCACTATATATGCAGATAAAAAGTTCTTAACATAATCAATTTGATTGATCAATTAGAGACAAATGGTTTTGTCATGGATGGAGAGTTGAGCCAAGATTTGATCTTGCACTCACTCCGGACTCCTTTCACAATTGTTGTGAATTTTTCATATGAACAAGCTAGATATCAACTTTCTTTGATTTGCTTAACATATTGAAAAATGTTGAGAGTCACTTTCAACCAAGAAAAACCAAGTCTTCTTGGTAGGGCCAAAGGATCTTACGAAAAAAGAAGAACGATTCAAAGAAGGTAAATGAAAAGGCATAAACAAAGGATAATAAGAGCAAAACCGTCACGGATAGCAAAGGAGTTTGCTTCCACCGCAATAAGCCCGACCTTTGGAAAGAAAGCTGCGAGAAGCGTCTGCGCAGAGGCTAACCAAAGAAGCTTAGTGAAGTTTGATTCATAATCTGCTTTTTGTTCATGATTTAAAATAATTTTTCTTTAAGTCAAGGTTCTACTTGGGTATTGGATACCGACTTTGGTTATCATAAATATAGATTTATGAAGGGACCAAGCAGAAGTAGAAAGTTAAACAAATATAAGTTATCCTATGTGCGGGAAATGTAGCAAAGGTTGCCATATTAGCCATAGAAACTTATAGTTTAGCAATGCCTACGGGCAAATCTATTAAGTCAATAAGTTGTTATTGTATTCCAGTTCTTGTTAAAAATATTATTTCCATTTTATTGTTGGACAATGAAATCTTTGGTATTATAATTAAGAACAATTGTTGTTCTATTTATAATAATAATGTTTTGTATAGAACTGGAATATTACTTAATAAATTTTGTATACTTGACTTACATGAAAATAATTTCGCAAATTGAACAAACTAGTATAAGAAAAAGGAGATGATCATTCAAATAGTTGAATGTGTGTACTTGTTGAAATACAAGTGTGAATTATTTGAAAGGTTCAAATAATTCAGAAGTGAAACAAATTGACAATGTATTAAGATTCTTTGATTAGATCAAGGAATAAATACTTGTGCAATAAGTTTCTAGATCATCTCAAATGGTTTTCTCATAATGGACACATCCTGATACGCAATAATTGATTGATGTATCTGAAAGGAAAAATTGTACCTATTTGAACATGGTGCGATCCATAATGATTTTACTGACATTCCAGTATCCTTCTAGGATCATGTCCTAGAAATGGCTGCATATCTACGAAAATGGTAACCTCAAAATCCGGCCCCAAGACTCCATAAAAGTTATGGACAGGGAGGATTCCTAATCTTAAGTATGTTAAGATAAGGGGTTCCAACTTATGTGAAAAGGTTTCAAAAGGATAAGTTTGGGACAAGATTTGACAAGTACAATTTGTGGGACATCCTAAAGTAAGTTTAGGGTATATGTTCTATAATTCTACTTAGCAAAAGGTGTTTGTTCTGAAACACGCCTTCTAAGATAAAGGTGTTTATCATTAAAGGGGCTAGTGGGAGGATAATAGATCTTGAAAATTTCAAGAACCACAAAACACTATAAGTCAAATAAGAGGAACTCAGTAGATAGACCTATTGTACCTGGCCAAGAATCGTCAGAAGTGCGGAATAGTACAAGAAGATACCCTAGTAGGTATGGGTTCGTCATGGATGATGATGATGAGGTACGCATCATAGAAGATGATGATCCAGAGTTACATACGATGAGGTAAAAGTTCTAGTGTGTACCAAAAGGGTCAGTGGGAGCATCGTGACATTCCTAAAATTATATGTTGATATACTATGGATAAGGAATGACATACCAATGCTACAATCAGTAAAGATAAAGTTGTCTAAACATTCCTCCACGAATGATTTGGGAAGAGTATCTTAATTGGGGATATAAATCTATATAGATAGATTTAAGAGGATGCTCGACTTAACCCAAGGAACGTATATTCATTTGATGCTAAAGTCGTTTAGCATGGCAAACTCCAAGAGATGTCTCATGTCGATGAGCTATGGAGTGTATCTCTTAATAGTCCCCACAGACTCAAAAGAGAGATCACATGAGTAACTATCATGTATGCAATGAAATATACGAGACACGATGTTGATCGGTTATATTACGAGAAGATCAACGTAAGGCGGTGAAAAACATCTTAAAGTGCTTAACCGACACTAAGGATGTGATCATATTCATGGTGGGTCTTAATTAAAACTAGAGGGCTTAACAGACTAAAGTTTTTCAGACAGACCAAGATGACAAAAAAATACACTTTAAGGTAAAGGGTTACCTTGAGCGATTAGTGCGATGAATTGGAAAGGTTCCAAACAAAGAAAGAGTTCTTTGGTTTAGTGATAAAGACAAAGTATATAGCTATAAATGAAGGCTGCAAGTTGATTGTTTGGATTAAAAGTTCATTACGAGAACTAGGAATAGTTCTAAATCTCATCTTGGATCTAAACATGTGTTGTGGCACTTTCATTTGATTATTAGAATCATTGAAAGATGGGAAATCACTATAGAGATAGTGGACTCTCAAGAACAACATTACATATCCATTAACTAAAGCTTATCCAATCACAGGATAATCGTCACTTAGAGAAGAAGAGTATAAGATACCATGACGATTGGCTTTAGTGCAAGTGGGAGATTGAAAGTAGTATGCACACACAAGCCAATCATGTTTGATGATAAAGCATATACTTTGTAACAATCTTATTCATTTATTAATAAAAGTATTAATTTATTAAAGGCTTTTAATTATCTACACGATCTTTGTTTTATAATATGTGATAAACCCATAGTTTTAAGCAATGCTTTTAGAATAATGATGATGATCATTCTAATGAGATCTAAATTCTTAGAAAGCTTAAAACTAAAATAGTTCCCAATCATTGGATTACTAAATTGGGGATTAGTGAATCCGGATAGATTGGTACATACGTTAACTTACTCATTGGATGAGGATGATTGATCTCATGATCATTTTGTGTGGAGACACTAAAGCAAGTATGTAGGTGCTTATTAGAGAATAAGTTCCTTTGAAGCGTGGCTCGCTAAGGAATACCTAATGGAGTTTTATTTGCTGTCAATAGGAATTCTGTGAGTGATAGTAGTACAAGTAATCCTTGGTGGAGATCATCATAGTATCTTGTGTATGATGAGTTATACTTTGACTTATTCCTTAAGACCCTTAGGGTATATCAAAGGGTATGCTTGGGTATAATAAGTTGTACATGGAGATAATGTATGATCAATAAAGAATCTACCACTTCTAATAAAAGAAGAGAAATGTCTATGTGATTCGATAAATGACAACCAAAGAGTCCTTGGCGGCGAGAATGAAATTAGAAAGGAGTTTCTAATTTGCATTATTTAGTGTTGTGCATTTAAGAGTCGAAATACATATAATTAAATAAAATAAGACTTGACAGTAATTCCATGTCTTATATTTAATTGGGACATTGTATGGTGGAAGGATTGAATTGTACGGTAACTATTTACTCAAAGGTTCTTTAATGATTAATGTTGAAATCTATATTATCCGGAAAGTCGTTGATCGCTAGGGAGGCTTATCCTATTGTAGAATAAATATTATTTAAATAAATTAATTGTTTAATTTATTTATTTAAATAAGATTAGAATTGTTCTAATTGATTTATTCACAATAGGTTTAATATGGAGAACCTAAAGGGTCACACCATAAAAGGAAGAATAATTATTTAAGAAGTTAATGGCATAATAATCGTAATAATATAGTTAAGTATATTTAATTTAATCTATGGTGATAGAATAAATTAAATAGCTTAATATTTATTATTTAATATTTTAGAAATATTAAATATAAATTAATAAGAGGAGTCTTATTAATATTATTACAATTATTATTATTTTAATTTCTAAAAGAGTTTAGGAATTAATTTAATATAAGTACTCTCATTTATTTCTAATTGGATTAGGAAGGAAAATTAGTTAAAGGAGTTTAATTAATTATCCCTAATAAGATTAGGGAGCTTAATTAATTAAAAGAATTAATTAATTAAAAATCCAATTCCTTAATTGTTAAGGTGGGTTGCCCACATCAATAAATAAGAGGAGTCTTATTATGGGTGGGATGGGTTGTTGACTTTTACAACGTAATAATTCCAAGTTGTTGGGAGTATGCCTTTTCTATAGAGATAGAAAACTAGGGTTAGCCATAACACCCATCTTCTTGAATTTTATTCTTCCTTGGTGGATCACCTCTAGAGGCCAAACACATGGGTGGCTAACGTTGATCAAAGGAAGGAACCAAACCCGGTGGATTCAAGATTGAACGCGAAAGGATTTGGAGGTGAACTTGTACCTGAGGAAGCTCGATCTTCAAGGGTATGATTTATTCTTTATCTTTTCGTTTAATTAATAATTATGCATAAAGGATGATCCGGGTATATGGTTTGTAAATTTTTTTAAACTCTGATTTTACACGCTTCCGCACTTTTTATGCAATTTGATTGCGTTATGAATATTACAAACCTAACACAGCGGAACAAGCAATCCATTAAAAGAGTCAAGTAAAGAATAAAATCTACTATCTTTTATGATTTAAAAGGTTTTTCATCACTTTTATCGTTGGGACTTAGCATAATAAATAATCCACATCATCCCTGCACTACGGCCAAGGATATTCATTAGTATCACGACCACAAATTATCCATGCACTACGGACCAAGGATATTCGTGTATTCATCAATGGTCATGATCATGCCAACAACAGTCCATCAATGCACTACAAGCCAATGAGGACTTTTACCACATCATTTGTAACATTACGGCCATGATTACACTGAATAATTCCTGGTCATAATCATATCAAGTCCATCTATGCACTAGAGGCCACAGATGACTTTCAAAAAAATATAAACATGAGGATGATGACAATGATATAAGAATTCAATAAAACAAGTTCAAGAATTAATTTATTCAGAAACTAATAACGTCCAAATTGTCAACATGATACTTCTTTGTAGAGTAAAATTCAAGAATGCTCGAGAAGAATATTTTCATAAAAAGATCTTGGATGAAGCGCAAATATCAAGGATATTCCACTAATTTCATGGAGTATAGAAGTCAAAACTTTAACCAATTGAGTATAATAAAGAATGAAATAACAAATGAAATCACCATGCATTCGGATTGCCAGCATAGATAGGTTATTCCAACAGAATAATAAATAACGAAACCAGTCGGTGAAATTACTTGCAGACGAGGATGTTCCAACAGAATAATAAAGAATGGAATAACAAATGAAATCACCATGCATGCGGTACTTCAGATGACAAAGTTATTCCAACGTAATACTAAATAACGGAACCGAGTCGGACGAAATTAATGCAAGCGAGGATGTTCAAATGAATAATGAACCGGTCCGGTGTAAAAACGCATATGACATGATATTCCAATGTAATAATAAAGACGTAACCGGATCCAGACATAAAACGCATGAAGATGAGAGGATATTCCAACAAAATAATAAAGAATGGAATAACAAAAGAATTTCACCAAGTATAGGTAGGCTGCAGCATACTGAGTTATTCCAATGAATAATAAAGAATGGAATAATGAAGTTCTCTTCATGAATAAAAAGAAATAATACCCCTTCTAGTAAAAGAAACTTGATATCGAGAGTAGTAGTGAAGTAGCAGAATACTTTTCTTCTTTCTCTCTATAGTTTCTCTCTCCAGAGTTTCAGTGAATTCGTAAGAAATAATGAAGGAATGAGCTTCTATTTATTGAAGAATGGACTTACTAGTAACCAATCCATGAATGGTCCAGATTAATTTACCTTAAACGGACGGTCCAGATTGGTTTATAATAAAATATAATATATTCTATTTATAATCTAATAAAACGAATAACTTTATAAAAGTATTCTATTTTATATAAAAAGATTTTACTATGCAAACACTACGCGAGCACTATGCAAAACACTATGCATAATAAAATATAATATATACTAATTATTGTCAATAAAATGAGATAACTTTATAAAAGTATTCTGTTTTATATAATTTTTTTTTACTATTATCCAAATAAAATTAATATCTTTATAAAAGTATTCTGTTTTATATAAAAAGCTTTTTTGTTTTATTACATTAATAATACTAATAAAACAAAACTTCATCATCATTATT
The DNA here is from genome assembly GCA_020205615.1 of Panax quinquefolius. Lineage (NCBI taxonomy): Eukaryota > Viridiplantae > Streptophyta > Magnoliopsida > Apiales > Araliaceae > Panax > Panax quinquefolius. Next base: position 51,161,041 of record CM035158.1, read on the forward strand.
ATTATTCACACTATTAATCGACCAAGGTTGTTTCCAGGAAGAGGGGCTTTCCTAATAAGGATTCTCCCTATCAGGCGCTATGATTAGGTACCAAACCTCTCCTTTGACAGAACTTCTAGACATCGTTAATATTGCAAATAATAATATTAATAACTCTGTCATCTCAATTATTGATTTAATAATATATAAAATATCGACAATAATTGAATAAAACTGAATGACTTCTCACGTAAGCATCAATAATTCATACCATGTGCTACTATGCAACCACGCATAATACTGTACTTTTACTATCGAGTAGTTCAACAGTATTAACGGTAAAACTTCCGCCGTTATTTTTAATAAAATATTTTTGTCATTTTCTCAATCCGACAATAATTCTGTTGTGGGGTCCATCAATGTTTGTGTCGTCGTACGAATATTCCCTATTAAAACGAATATTCCCCGACCAATCAAATATTATATAACAACTTGCGTACTTTGCAAAATTTATAAATATTATCCAAAACTATAACATTATATCAAATTTATTCCATAATATTCAAAAATGATATTTATAGAAAATTCATTTTTATTCATAAAAGTTGGGGTCTTACAATCTCCCCTTGTTATGAAATTTCGCCCTCGAAATTAGGGTACGTACCTGGTATGTCAAAGAGGTAAGGATACATTGATTTCATTTCAGATTCTAACTCCCAAGTCATTTTCTCAACATCGTGGTTCCTCCATAAAATTTTGACTTGAGGTATAATCTTGGAGCGTAGAATATGTTCCTTCTTATCCAAGATTTGAACAGGAACCTCTTCATACGTTAAATCTTCCGCTAATTCGTTCGGTTCTAACTCAATAATGTGGTTCGGGTCTTTCACATATTTACGTAACATGGATATATGAAAAATGTTATAAACACGAGACATACTTGGCGGTAAAGCAAGTCTATAGGCTACAGTCCCTACTCGATCGAGGATTAAAAATAGACCAATGAATTGAGGATTGAGCTTTCCACTCTTTCCAAATCTCGTAACTCCTTTCCATGGAGCAACACGTAACAACACATGATCTCCAATATCGAATTCCACGTCCTTTCGATGAAGATCAGCATAACTCTTTTGTCGATCTTGTGAGGTTTTTATATGTTGTCGGATCGTTTGAATCTTTTTCGTAGTAATACATACCAACTCTGGTCCCAACAACGTTATTTCACCCACCTCATTCCAGCATACTGGAGAATGACACTTTCTTCTATACAACGCCTCGAATGGAGCCATGCCAATACTTGTTTGATAACTGTTGTTGTAGGAAAACTCCACCAATGATAAGAACTTGTCCCAACTTCGCTTGAAGTCAAGGACACAGAGTCTTAATAAATCTTCAAGAGTTTGAATAGTCCTCTACGATTATTCGTCTGGTTTGAGGATGATATGCCGAACTAAATCGTAAATCCGTGCCCATAGCTTTTTGCAAACTAACCCAAAATCTTGAAGTGAATCTTGGGTCTCGATCAGAAACTATGGATAATGGCATACCATGCAGTCTTACAATCACGTTTATGTATATACGAGCAAGACGTTCAAGTGTATAAGTTTCTTGTATTGGTAAGAAATGAGCATATTTGGTCAATCTATCAACAATGACCCAAATTGCATCTATGCCTTGAGAAACCTTGGGAAGACTAGTAACGAAATCCATACAAGTAATGCCTCCAAATCTTTAGTGCAAAAACAATTGCTGCCAACTCTAGATCATGAGTAGGATAATTCCTCTCATATTCTTTGAGTTGTCGAGAGCCATAGGCTATGACTTTTCCATGTTGCATGAGAACACATCTAACCCTTTGCCTGAAGCATCACTGCAGATGAAAAATCCCTCGGAGCCAGATGGTATTGTCAGAACAGGTGCTGAAATGAGTCTTCTCTTGAGTTCTTGAAAACTCTTCTCACATTCCTCGTTCCAACCTAATTTTGTATCTTTTCGAGTCAGCTGAGTTAAGGGAGTAGCGATTCAAGAAAACCCTTCTACGAATCTCCGATAATAACCATCTAAGCCGAGAAAGCTACGTACTTCGGTCACTGATTTAGGTTGCTCCCAGCTTTGAATAGCTTCAATCTTTGCTGGGTCAATAGATATTCCATGACTTGATACCACGTGCCCAAGGAATGCTACTTCCTCAAGCCAGAACTCGTATTTCCTCAACTTGGCATAAAGCTTATATTCACGAAGCTTTTTGGAGTATCAGCCTCAAGTGTTGCTCATGATCTTCACGGCTTTTGGAATAAATAAGGATGTCATCAATAAAGACGACAACAAAGTGATCCAAATATTCCTTGAATACTCGGTTCATCATATCCATGAAGGCAGCATGAGCATTAGTCAATCCAAAAGACATGACTAGGAATTCATGTGAGACCCCGAATTTTATGACATAAAAGTATTCAATTTTTCTATTTTGGTAAATAGTTAAATTGATAAAAGTTTAAAGTTAAGGACAATATGTGAAAATTTTTGCAAAGTAAGCAAGTTGATATAAAATATTCTTTTTTGTCGGGGAATATCCAAATCTGACAATTTACAATCATTGGTGGACCCCAGCGAAATTATCATCGGATTGAGAAAAAGACAAAAATATTTTTATGAAAATAACTACGGAAGTTTTACCGTTAAAAGCAGTTGAACTACTCGGTAGAGAAAAATGCGATGTCTGGCGTGGTTGCATAGTAGCACACGGTATTGATTATTAATGCTTACGTGATAAGTCACCAATTTTGTTTTATTAGTATTATTAATGTAATAAAAGCAGTAAAAGCTTTTAATATAAAATGTAATACTTTTATAAAGTTATTCTATAAATAGAATATATTATATTCTATTATGCATAGTGTTTTGCATAGTAAAATCTTTTTATATAAAATGTAATACTTTTATAAAGTTATTCTATAAATATAATATATTATATTTTATTATGCATAGTGTTATATAGTATATGCAGATAGTGTTTTGCATAGTAAAATCTTTTTATATAAAATAGAATACTTTTATAAAGTTATTCGTTTTATTAGATTATAAATAGAATATATTATATTTTATTTAAAAGATTTTGCTTTAAATATGAACCGTCCGATTAAAAGTAAATCAATCTGGACCGTTCATGAATTAGTTACTATGTAGTCCATTCTTCTATAAATAGAAGCTCATTCCTTCATTATTTTTTACGAATTCACTGAAACTCTAGAGAGAGAAACTATAGAGAGAGTTCTTTTTCTATAATATTGAACATATTTCTTTAGAGTTTAAGAAAGCTTTGAGCGTAGTACAAGTTTTCTTCGAGTATATCCTCGCCCTACCAGTCGGAATACTCTTCTCTCAAAGGTAAGGGATATTATTTGTTGTACTCGTAAGGGGTATTATTTCTTTTGTATTCATGAAGAGAACTTCTGTTATTCCATTCTTTATTATTCTGTTGGAATAACCTGTATACGCGGATTACCGTATACCTGGTGAATTCTGTTGTTATTCCATTATTAATATTACATTTGAATAACTCAGTATCATAATGAATCATCAGTATACCTAGTGAATTCTGTTGTTATTCCATTCTTTATTATTCTATTGGAATAACCTGTATACGTGGATTACCGTATACCTAGTGAATTTTGTTGTTATTCCATTCTTTATTATTCTGTTGGAATAACCTGTATACACGGATTACCGTATACCGGTGATTTCGTTGTTATTCCATTCTTTATTATTCGGCCGGAATAATATCCCATTTGCAAGCGCATACTACGCTTTGACCTAGTTCCATTATTTATTATTCTGTTGGAATAACCTGTCTGTGTGGTCTCTCGTATGCATGGTGATTTCTGTTGTTATTTCATTCTTTATTATTCTGTTGGAATACCTCGCCGGTGCGCAATTTTGCACGACTCGGTTAAAGTCTTTACTATTCTACCGAATATCACCTGCATGCTTTTTCTGTGGGACTGGTTAAAATCTTTATTATTCTGTTGGGAATAACCTGTCTCTGCGGTCTCTATCGCATGCATGGTGAAACCTTCTGTTATTTCATTCTTTATTATTTTGTTGGAATAACCTGTTTATGTGGATTACCACATGCATGGTGAATGATCCTTTGTATTTTATTTCTTGTTAAATTATGGAAATGATCTGTTTACGTGGATTATGATGAAAGTCATAATAAAAGCATTGGACTAATGAAAATCATGGGTATATGTGGTATTAGTAAGTGTTATGATAAGTTATACTGGTTATTATGTAAAAACATGAATGTTTCTTAGAAATAACAAAGGGTTGAAAAATCAGATTTTGGTAAAAATGGAACATAAAATTCAATTGACCATATCTCCTATTATATTTCGAATTTTTGAGTGTGGTCAAGTTCTAGAGTTAGATATATGAGTTTCCTAACTTATCCAAGTGGAATCACTGGAAAAGGTGTTGTAGATTTTTGTGTGGACTGATTTTAGTAAAGGAGTCAAAAACTAAAAAGTGCCAAAAAGCTACTGCCAGAAAATTTAAAAGGGCATTTTTGGCCACTTAAATTGTGAGAAAATTCCGGCCTTTTGGGACATGAAAATATATGGTATGAAGTACTTACTGTTCAAAAATGAGCTCATTCCGACTTAAAATGAGCAAGTTATGACCTATTCAATATTTAGGGTTTTCCGACGAAAAACGCTATAATCGGAGTTCTATAACTCCGATGACCATGAAATTTAAAGTAGAAGCTCACGTTAACATGTGTAAGATCCTGCCAATATTTGGGAATTTTTGGGGTTAAACTTGAGGTAGCTAATTTCTTAAGGAATTAATTAGAAATTGATTTTTGAAAAATAGTAAATGAATTTTAAGAATTTCGAGAAAAATATATGTTCAATATGGGACTATATTATGCTAAATTTCAGAAAAGAATAATTTTTGGGATTGATTTGGTATTTTTCATGAAAATAGTTTAGTTACGAACATATGAATTAAATATGTTATGTGAAGTTGAAAAATTGGTAAATAGGATTTTATGGCTTGAAATTCCTATATAAGGTATGTGTAGATTTTTGAAAAGTGATTTGATCATTGGTGATGAAATCTTATGAGTATGACATTTTTGAATGATTAAATGCATTATTTGGTAAAGTGTAAATAATTGAAATAAATTGTTTATAAGTTTAAGAAATAATTAAAATATTGTTATAATATTAACAATATTAGATCATGAGTTTATTAAATGATGGATAATATTTGGATAAATTTAAAGTCTTTAATATTTATCCTTGATTTCGTTTGATTAATGCTTATAATATTGTCATCATCCTCATGTTTATATTATGTTGAAAGTCATTTGTGGCCTGTAGTGCATAGATGGACTTGGTATGATTATGACCAGGGATTATTCGGTATAATCATGACCGTAATGTTATAAATGATGTGGTAAAAGTCATCTTTAGCCCGTAGTGCATAGATGGACTTGGCGTGATTAAGACCAGGGATTATTCGGTATAATCATGACCGTAATATGACGAATGATGTGGTAAAAATCCTCATTTGCCGTAGTGCATTAATGGGACGATTTTTGGTATGATTATGACTATGGATTCTCTTCTTAAGGTGCAAAGATGAATTGTTTTATGGCATGATCGGGATAGTTGATGAAAAACACGATTATCTTTGGGTCATGTAGTGCATGGATAATTCGTGGTCGTGATACTAAAGAATATCCTTGGCTTGTAGTGCAGGGATGATTCGATGATGTGGATTAATTATTGAGCTGAGTCTCAGCAATGAAATATTAATTCATGGATGTGATAATAATGAATATCTTTGGCCATAGTGCAAAGATGAATTAATTAGTATGATTATGAGCAGAAATTGTGATTTGGTATAACCATGATTTTTGATGTTTCAGGTGAAGATAGGTGATGAAAATTATCTTCGTCCTGGGTGCGAAAAGGAATTTAGAATCACAATTATGATTATGAGTTATTCATATGATTATGGACAAGAATTGTTGATTGATGTTACAGGGATAAAACATTATTGGTGGACTTTTAACATGGAGATGATAATAGATCTGATAGTCTATTTGACTCTTTTAATGGATTGCTCGTTCCGCTGCAACTATGGTTAAAAAGTTTTATCATCTACCATATGTTCTAAATCTCTGATTTATTATTGATGAAAGCTATTGATAATGTAGTTATCTTTAGTCATGATAGTCTTTACTGGTCAAGTTGTGCTCACCCTTTTGCTTCACAATTCCTTTCAGGTAATAAGAGTGTAGCTGGGTCGAGTGGGGATAACAGGGAAATAGTGTGATGGTTCGAGACTGTCGAAGTTTCTCAATACATTATAAAACGGCATGACATACAATATATAATTGTATTGAGGACCTAAGATGTGGGTATCCTATTTTATACGTCACTTAATAATTGATTTTGGTGAACAACAATAGGGTGATGAGAATCCGACTTTGAAAGTGTCAAAAGTACAACTCATTAGAATGAATATGATAGTAATCTTCTTGTTCTTCTTTGGGGTCTTGAAATATTTGCTGCTGTATTTTATATGGCATTGTAATAATTTGAGTTTGGATACTGTCTATGAGACAATATTGTATTAAAACTCACAGTTAACTGTGGTCGTATTCTATACGATAGTTCAACAGTTGTATAAATAAAGTTTGTATTTAATTTTTATAATGTGATATCTGGCGACTCAGAATGGGTCGTGTGGACCTATTTTGGGGGTGTCACAATTCATAATGCTCGTACCGAGTTCTGAAAGCCGTCTTTGGAATGTCATCGGTTCTAATCTTCAATTGGTGATATCCGGAACGAAGATCAATCTTTGAAAAGAATTTGGTGCCTTACAACTGGTCAAACATGTCATCAATATGTGGCAATGGGTACCTATTTTTTATGGTGACATGATTCAACTCCCGATAATCAGTACAAAGTCGCATACTCTCATCTTTCTTCTTCACGAATAGAATAGGAGCACCCCAAGGAGAAGTACTAGGACGAATTATTGGATTCAAGACTGTTATGAACATCCCAATTATTGGAAATTTTTATGCGCTAAGGCGGACAAAGGATGAACGATAATATCGTTCTTGTAATGTAGTATTGATCAATACAGGGCATAACGTGCTGATCACCCCCTGTGCCCGTAAGTTATGACGGTTTACATATGAAGTTCTGTTTAACCTTTTCAAAAATAAAAAACAATGTTCGTAGTCTGTTAACTGATCCTCATTTATAGTTAGTACGTAGTTTCAAAAATTTGAAATCGAAATGATATGTTGTTGATTATTGGTTCAGCTTACTTCACAACTGTTGATTCGTTGTAGAAGTATCGTTTAAAGAAAACATTTAATTCATTCAGTTAACTGTTATTGTTGCTATTACTTGTTGGGCAGTCAAATGCTCATCCTTGCTTAATTTAAATGTTTTCAGCAAAATATGATCAACCTGAAGGCTCTGCCAAGAACAAGGGGAAGGGGAAAGTTGCTGAATGAATTTTTTTGCTATCTTATGTAATAACTAGACTTTATTAGGATAATGATGACATATTATTATTATTATTATCATGTAATGAATGTTTAAAGGTTTCGTACTTGGGATTGAAAACTCTGATAATATGTAAATTAAATTTGATAATTTATATTATTGTTATTATTATTAGTATTATTTCGCTCATAGAAATGGTATCGTGAAGCACCAAATTTGGGTTTCAAGTACCTGAATTTGGGGGCATCACACCGTACCCTGACAGTGCCAAGACTGGTTTAGCTTCAGCCCGTGTCAATTTTGATCGCTAAACTCATTTTATACGACATGAATTGATGTCCACAAAAGTGTTACTACAAGTCTATGAGCGTATGGATTACTTATATGAAATCACCTGATCAACATGATTAATCTTCTTAATTCTCGTTTTAATTTGCTTAATGGATTTCCTCATTTTACAATATGCCACACAAGGCATTTCACAATTCTCATTGTCAATTCACACATCTTAATACGTAGCAATCTAATACGAATTAATTGATTTAACTGATGAATTGTTTTATGGCATGATCAGGACCGTTGATGAAAACACGATTATCTTTGGCCCGTAGTACATGGATAATTCGTGGTCGTGATACTAAATAATATCCTTGGCCTGTAGTGCAGGGATGATTTGATGATGTTGATTATTTATTGAGCTGAGTCTCAACGATAAAAGTGATGAAAAACCTTTTAAATCATAAAAGATAGTAGATTTTATTCTCTAGTTGACTATTTTAATGGATTGCTTATTCTGTTGCAGTTAAACTTGATGTCTATTGTATTTTATCAGTTTAACATTGTTGAAGACTAATGATGATTTATTCTGCATTATCTTAGTCATAATATTTCTTACTGGGCTAGTTGAGCTCACCCTTTTCTTTCACTGTTCACTTCAGGAAATGAGAACGTAGCCGGGACTAGTCGGGGAATGGAGTGATGGTCTAGATGATAGTATTAGTAGTCCTCACTATTCTGTTAAATAGTGTGACAATAAATGTAATGAGGACTTATTCTGAGAGTGGATATTGTCTAAAAGACAATAATTGTATTAAAACTCATGACTCTCTTGTTGTATATTAAAGATTATTGTATTAAGTATTACGTACCATGTATTTGGCGACTCGTAATAGGTGATGTATACCTATTTTGGGGGCATCACAGTTGGTATCAAAGCTTAGGGATATGATCCCTGGCTAAGATGTGAAACAAGAACTAGGAGGGGAGAGACGGGGAATTCCTTCGCTAGTATGACCTACCTAAGTTTATTTGATATTTAATTGGTCGGTCAGAGTATAGGGATAATATGTGATATGTTAATTAACCCTTGTTTTGTGGCAGTTTTTGCAAATGGCATCCAAAAATGTTGAGATAAGAAATGAAGCACATGAGATCGTTAAGACACCTTTAATCACTAACCAGGTTAATATGATGTCAGACGAAGAAGAAATTAGAGATATCTACGTGGTGCGTGAAGAACTAATAGTTGCACCTAAGCTAGTTGTAGAGGTAGCAGCTGAGAGTGAGGAAGAAGAGGAAGAAGAGGAACCTGAGGAGAATTTATTAGAAGAATTTTATTATCAAAATTTATAATTACAAAATCGTATTCATGAGTTAGAAGAGCAGGCTGAAGAACGGCAGGCGGTCGTGGAGCAAAGAGATGTAATAATTCAAAATTGTGTTACCCGATGTGCGATGCTTGAACAGAAGCACTCTTTGGCAGAGTATAAGATATTAGAGCTGGAATCTGAGAATGCTATGATCAAAGTTCTGATGAAAGAAGAAACAACTGAACGAAGGAGAATAGATGATGCATGGGTAAAAGCCGCATGACGCGTAGATATTGTAGAAAAAGACGTCCAATCCAATAAGGCCAAAATAGATGAAATGGATTTTGCTTTTTGGATAATAATTGGGAGAATCCAACATCGAATTCGGAATCACCCTGTGCATAGCGGTCAACCCCAATTCGATATGGATCGGAGAATAATGATTCAAATCATGGATCAGGAATGTGACGAAGCACTTAAGTGTGGAATGTACCCTATAGTAAAGTCAAATCTGGTAGTTTAAGTGAGAGCGTTTATCGAGAAACCCGAACGAAGTTATTATGGGTAAGTTAATTATAAAATCTTGCAAAGTCTATACTTTATTCGATACCAGTTCTACTCACAATTTTATTTCACCTAGTGGTATTCAATGTATGAATTTAACTCCGGAGAAGTTAGAATTTGATTTATCTGTTGAAACTCAGTTGGGAGAAACCTTTGTTACCTCTACTATTTATAAATCTTGTTTGTTCAAATCAACACTTTCACTTTACCTGTCGATCTTATCTCTTTGAAAATACTTGCCTTTGATATGATTTTAGGAATCGATTGGTTAACTACTCGTCATGCTTTTTGTAAGGTTGTTAGCTTTCATACTCCTAACTAACCTGTTATGCAAATTCAAAGTAAACAAACCACTAAAGTCAATCATTGTCATATCAAGCCATAAGTAAAGAGCCCCTATCCTTTCATTGTTGACTTCCTTGTGTGGAATGCACTGAAGCCAGACTTTCTGTAGGCGACTTCGTGAATGACGATGACAAGTTGATAGGTATCAATGTGACGTGCCATCCAAGTCTTGGATGAGAGTCACAGTTTTGAATGATATTTCTATTGTTAATAAATTTCCTGACGTATTCTTGAAGACTTCTTAGCCTACCCCTAGAGCGTGAAATCGAATTTTGTATTGACCCCAGTACAAAACCCATTTCTTAAACCCTCAAATATTTCTTCAACTAAAATGAACGTAACATGCGCCAAGGACGTTGACTCGAGCTATTGAAGATTACGATCATACCATTCAATACCATCGTGGAAAAATGAACGTGATAGCTGACGTGTTGAGTAGAAGATCGTATGCGTTTATGAGTGCGAATATACGAACCCTTGTGAAGATAACGAATATATGATTAGAATGGACTTTAATCGATAAAGTTAAAGCCGCTCAAGCTACGCACCCGGAGCTGATGAATGTGAAGAAGAAGGTTCTAAAGGGCGTTATTTCAAAAGCATGAGCTGCTGAAGAGAGGAAATCTCAACCCTCGATTTAATTGGCCCATTTGAAATCCTTGATTGAGTAGGAACTATGGCCTATAGACTCATTTTACTGCCAAGTATGTCACGTGTTCATAACGTTTTTAACGTATCGATGTTACGTAAATATGTGGACGACCCGAACCACATTATTGATTTAGAACTGGACGAGATAGCGGATAATTTAACGTATGAAGATGTACCTGTTAAAATCCTGGAATATATTCTACGCTTAAAGGTTATACCTCAAGAGTTAGAATCGTTAACCGTCCTCATCATTTCGGCATACCAGTATCGTCACGTAAATTTCGAGGGTAAATTTCATAAGGAGGGAGATTGTAAAATCCCAAATTTTACGAATAAAGATTTAATTTTCTCAAAATATTTTTTTTTAATATTATGGTGTGAATTTGAGATAATGTTATAGTTGTGGGTAGTATTTATAATTTTTGCAAAGTATGCAAGTTGTTGTATTATATTCGATTGGTGAAGAATATTCATTTTTAGGGAAATATTAAATGCATTGACGATACAATCATTGGTGGACCCCACAACGGAATTATTGTCGAATTGAGAAAACGACAAAAATATTTTTATGAAAATAACGACGGATGTTTTACCGATAAAACTGTTGAACTACTCGGTAGTAAAAATACAGTAGTACGCGTTGTTGCATAGTAGCACACGGTATTGATTATTAATGTTTACGTGAGAAGTCACTCAGTTTTGTTCAATTATTGCTATAGTAGTTGCTGCATAGTATCTCACATTATTTGATTCAATTATTATTTATTGTTATATATATATATATATATATAAGTTTTGTTTTATTAGTATTATTAATGTAATAAAACAGAAAAACTTTTTATATAAAACAGAATACTTTTATAAAGTTATTCATTTTATTAGACAATAATTAGAATATATTATATTTTATTGTGCATAGTGTTTGTATAGTGCCTGCATAGTGTTTGCATAGTAAAATCTTTTTAAAAGTTATTTATTTTATTAGATTATAAATAGAATATATTATATTTTATTTAAAAGATTTTTGTTTTATTAGAATATTTTATTAAATCAATCTGGATCGTCCGTTTAAAGTAAATCGATCTAGACCGTTCATGGATTGGTTACTATTCAGTCCATTTTTATATAAATAGAAGCTCATTCCTTCATTATTTCTTACGAATTCACTGAAACTCTAGAGAGAGAAACGATAGAGAGAATTATTCTTCTATCTTGAGCGTATTTCTTTAGCGTTTAAGAAAGCTTTGAGCGTAGTGCAAGTTTCTTCAAGTATATCCCCGCCCTACCGTCAGAGTACTCTTCTTTATAAGGTAAGGGGTATTATTTTTCATAATCATGAAGAGAACTTCTGTTACTTCATTCTTTATTATTCTATTGGAATAACCTGTATACGCGGACTACCCTATACTTGGTGAAATTCTTCTGTCATTTTATTCTTTATTATTTTGTTGGAACATCCTGTCTGTGCATTTACGTCGGACCTGGTTCCGTCTTTATTATTTTGTTAGAATATCACATGCAATGCGTTTCTTTGGGACACAATTTAAATCTTTATTATTCTATTGGAATATCCTATCTATACGTTTTACGACGGACCTGGTTCCGTTATTTATTATTCTGTTGGAATAACTTTGTCTACGCCAATACGCGCATGCATGGTGATTTCATTGTTATTCCATTCTTTATTATTACATTGGAATATCCCGGCCGGTGCGTGAAATACGCTTTGACCTAGTTTCATTATTTATTATTCTGTTGGAATAACCTGTCTATGCAAAGTACTACATGCATGGTGATTTCTTTTGTTATTCCATTCTTTATTATACTCCGTTGATTAAAGTTTTTACTTCTATACTCCATGAAATTAGTGGAATATCCTTGATATTTGCGCTTCATCCAGTATCTTTTCATGAAAATATTCTTCTGAGCATTCTTGAATTTTACTCTATAAAGAAGTATCATGTTGACAATTTGGACGTTATTAGTTCCTGGATAATTTAATTCTTGAACTTGTTTTATTGAATTCTTATATCATTGTTATCATCCTCATGTTTATATTATGTTGAAAGTCATCTGTGGCATGTAGTGCATAGATGGACTTGGTATGATTATGACTAGGGATTATTTGGTATAATCATGACCGTAATGTTACAAATGATGTGGAAAAAGTCCTCATTGGCCCGTAATGCATTGATGGACAGTTTTTGGTATGATTATGGCTATGGATTCTCTTTGGCCAAGGGTAAAAAGATGAATTGTTTTATGGCATGATCAAGACCGTTGATGAAAACACGATTATCTTTGGCCCGTAGTACATGGATAATTCGTGGTCGTGATACTAAATAATATCCTTGGCCTGTAGTGCAGGGATGATTTGATGATGTTGATTATTTATTGAGCTGAGTCTCAACGATAAAAGTGATGAAAAACCTTTTAAATCATAAAAGATAGTAGATTTTATTCTCTAGTTGACTATTTTAATGGATTGCTTGTTCTGTTGCAGTTAAACTTGATGTCTATTGTATTTTATCAGTTTAACATTGTTGAAGACTAATGATGATTTATTCTGCATTATCTTAGTCATAATATTTCTTACTGGGCTAGTTGAGCTCACCCTTTTCTTTCACTTTATTCACTTCGTGAAATGAGAGCGTGGCGGGACTAGTCGGGAGAGGGAGTGATGGTCCAGATGATAGTATTAGTAGTCCTCACTATTCTGTTAAATAGTGTGACAATAAATGTAATGAGGACTTATTCTGAGAATGGATATTGTCCAGAAGACAATAATTGTATTAAAACTCACAGCTCTCTTGTTGTATATTAAAGATTGTATTCGTATTCTATACCATGTATTTGGCGACTCACAATATGTGATGTTTACCTATTTTGGGGGCGTCACACAAATCATAAACTATCTAACACATAACATTATTATCCAACTATACTATTACAAACTAGCCACATATTTTATCCCAAGCTGAACTTTGCATTATCCTTTTCTTGTATCTGAATGCATTCGCCTTACTGCAATGTTTATCATGATATAGCAAGGGTGAGCATGAAAATTGACAAGCAAGTTTAAATACAATTTAAAGATATATTATAATTGAAAGAGTCTGAATAATAGGCTGGCTATAAATCATCAATATAATTGAGAACTAGCACGAACAAACTTTTGATTGAACAAGTATTAAACATGAACAAATTTATCTGGATCGAACGGTAGTGAAGGTGATCAGCCTTTCATACTTGACTTATACATGCAATATATATAGAGTACAATTCTACATGGCAATCAGCAATGATTAACCACAAACATATCTTAATTAAACAACTCTTAGTAGAGTTAAGAAAAACTTGCCTGAACCATTGATTACCGCTACGCAATTTATAACGCTTTATCCGAAGACCTAATATTAGTAATATAGATATTCAATATTAGAATAATATCATCACAGTATAATACTATTATACATATATACATAGAATAACCTAAACACATGTACATAACTATCGATACATAATACACATAAGACTTAGTATCAAGTCAAACTATTTGGTCGACTTGAAACCAGACAATAATTCTATCATCCCGACGATTCAGTCGGACAAATATCGAGTTTAAGTTCAATTAAACTCGCTTTAAACACCTTAACAATTATCACAGATAATTTTCTTAGTAGTCAAAATAATTTCCATAGACTCATAATAATTTTCAAATAATTATTACCATTTATCATGATTTTTAATCATTAATATTGTATTTATATTATATAAATACCACAAAATTCCTTAATCATTAATATTTATTTATTATTAAATATTAATGAAAATCATTACATAATATTATAATATATTTATAATATCACAAAGTATTTTTAATACTTTAAAATCATATTTATATGATTTTAAATAGCTAAATTTATTTTTAGATAATTGCTATTAATAATAAAATATTAATATTTTCATGTCGAAATATCAAAAGTTATATTTTATAACTTTAAATATTTTTATAACACATAAATTATTTTATATAATTTTAAAATATTAATTCTATTTTTCTATAATTTATTTAATATATTTATTAAATAAATTAATTACCATTAATAAAAAATTATTAATGAAATTCATCACAAAATATTAAAAGTCATCAAAAATAACTTAAAATATTTTCTAATATCATAATATAATTTTTCATGATTTTTATGAATTAAAACCATTTTTAAATAATTTATTTAATATTATAATTAAATAAATAAATACCTTTTAAATTCCAAAAATATTAAATATTTTTGAAATATACTCAAAATAATTAAAAACTATTTTTCAAATTTATAAAATAATTTTTCATAATTTATTATGTATTTTTAATAATTAAAAACTATTTTTTCTATTTATTTAATTAATATAATCAATTTCCTAATTAAATTGTCGCTATAGGGCCTTTAGGCGCATTTAATCCGTCATTGATTGTGTTTTAGGATGTTCTTGAGTAAAACCGAGTAAACTCAAGTCGTTGTTCGAGAGTTAGTGGGTTTGACCATCATTTGATCTTAGATCTTAGTGTTTTTTACAGGCGGCCTAAGGCATCGATGATGTAGTATGAATGTAATACTACAACTAGAAACTAATTCCATATCCAAACTATATCAGATCTGCAAGATCTAATCGACACAAAACCTTGTCAGACATGTTCTTCAATTTTTGGGATTTCGAGAAATTGAAGAACAGAAGAGGTGCTATATTTGAGTCCCTAAATCATTGTTTTCCCGGCTAGGTTTTTATGATTTATTAGTTCAATCGTTTAGTTCGTGTGTCAAGGTACAACAAACAATCAACAGATCAACTTAACAGCATCAAAATAGAGAGATCTAGCAAGTCAAACCACTGCTAGAAATTTTGTTCTTGAAGATTATGGGTTTTCCAGAATCTTCATCCGGGTAGATCGGTCAACCTAGTTTGACCACGATTATCTACAATTCTGGTAATGATCTGGGTGAACTAAAGTCGTCATCATGTAGTCTTCATGGCAGGCTACATGATCAAACCAACAACATAGTCAAAACACTAACATACAGAAAGATCAAGGGCTTTAAAAAATCTTGTCAGACAACCTGGGAAAATTCTGGGTTGCCCAGATTCAAATTTCGTGATCGGTCAACCAGGTTGGACCGTTCATTACTTTCAATTTAAACATGATATGAACCTTATTTCAGTTCCATATCCAAGTCCACGTGGCATACTACATATCTATAACATAACATACACAAAACACTTAACACACACGGGTCTAAATGCCCCGACATATGACTGTCATACCAACTTTTCAATTTTTTCAGATTTCTAAAAATGCTATTTTCGAGCATCAAAATAATATGGATCTAGGTTTTGACAACACAGATCATCAAATGACACCCTAATACACAACTTTAACCAATCAACAACAACATTTAACATCAAATCATCAGATTTCTAAGATTAGGGTTTTATACCTTTAAAACTTTGATCTTTGATTTCTGATCATTGCATTTGATTATGGAAAGCTATACACTGATCATGGCTCAATATTTCACACTCTCTCACTCTAGATTTCGGATTTTGTAGAGAGAGAAAGGGTTGGATAGATTTTTCTTACTTATATAACTTATATCTAGCTCCTTGATTCAATGAATTGGCTGGTTGCTGGGATATAAAAGTCACATGCTAAGCTAGGGTTAGGGTTGGTGAACAACCCACAATAAGTCAAGACCTACTCACCAACTCATTTTAGTATTGCAAAAGGGCAAAATAGTCATTTCCATACAATTTTATTTGTAGAATTGTCTTTTGTTGCAACCCTTAGTGTTTAGGGTTTAACGCTTTAGGGTTTAGGGTTTAACCCTAAAGATTTAGCAAATTAAATTTCTAATATTTTCTAATTAGATTTTAAAATAGAAAAATCATGATTTCTACATTATAATTAGGGCTTCCTAATTATATTATAATTTCTTAATCACATAAGGACTTAAACAAATTAGTATTAATATTTCCTAATTAAAAATTAAAATTACCTAATTACCAATTAGGGTTTCACATTTACAAATTAGGGTTTCTTATAATTAGGGTTTCTAATTATTAGAATTTCTAATTGATTAATTAGGGTTATCCTGTGACACCCCCAAATCCGGCACTTTCATTTCCACAGGATTTGGTGTTCACTGTAAAAATATCATCTATCTATCTACCCATAAATAAATGCAAACCATGCAATAGATAGAAATAATAAATAAATCGCCCCTTATGGGGTTACATTAACTGCATAATAAAAATCCCAGGTTGCTCTACCTTAAACATTTGTGCGGAATCATAAACAAATAAGTCTTAAGTAACATCAAGTCTAATTATCATTACATAACCACATAAATAATTAGTCTTCAATACTTGCTAAGCTTGCCCTTGCCTTTACTAGTGGAAGGCTCGTCAGATCGTTTGTTCTTAACTGCAATGTTATTATTACGCAAGAGTGAGCACAATTGCCCACAAGTATAACAATATAACAAATGAATAATAACATGCGAGTGAATTAATAACTTCTGATATAAAAGCTCAACTTTTGAATCAAGAATGAATAACAAGTGTAGACACTCGAAATTTTCTGCACTCCTATTACTAACATTGTAGGAGGGTAGATTTGTCTTTTGGAGATAATCCTAAAAGACAACTTACAACCATCCCGGATACTACCGGAAGTCCAGCTCCAAACCCGGAACACAAATCGGGGACATCAGCTCCAATCCGGATACTACCAGAAGCCTAGTTCCAAACCCGGAACATACACCGGGAATGTCATTTCCAATCTCAGAGATAACCTCGAGATATGCAGATCAAAAGACCGGCAACAACACCAGAGAGGACAGTTCTGTCTCGGCGATAACACTGCGACGTTCAATTCCAGTCCCAGAGATAACACTGGGAGTAGCAACCCCATCCTTGGTGATAGCCCCAAGAGATTCCATTGCAGTTCCGGCGATAACCCCAGAAATGCTTGTTTCAAACACATGCAATCAGCTTCAACCTTCAGATGATAGTCAGGCACACAAACAAGCAGTCCAATCTCAGATGTAACCCTGAGCAACGTCTGCTTTCCGTTTAAACCGGCGATAACCCCGGTGAGGAGTCCCAACGTCATCATACCACGTCAACAAGATGATATCACAGCATACCAACAAGTAGTCCAATCTCAGCTGTAACCCTGAGCAACGTCTACTTTCAACTCAACCTGACGATAACCCCGGCAAGGAGTCACACATCATCTTGTTCTTCCGACAAATGGCACGTCGTCTCAATACTTCATACATACATACAACAATGTCCCACAAGAGCTAAGGAGTGACAATCCCGAGTGACTATTATGTATGGCAGTACTTTGGATAGACTTTGAAGATTGAAGACCATGGGCATAGACCCCTCTTCCTGACTTTGTACAACCTCTAATCCATGTCATTACATAACTCTCGACATAAGCGATCTGAAGAAGTACAGATATACTTCATTAGGATGCTCGAATTGAAGTTTTGCAAGTTCGATTGGACATTACAGTTCACGACTGCACGTACTAAGAGACGACGGGACCCGAGAAGCCCAGGCCCACCACGACCAGTCGCAGGTTCAACTGCGGCTGCCGCAAGTTGACCTGCGGCCATCCGTCTATAAATACAGAGGGGGGTCAGCCATTTGGGAAGAGAGAGAGAGAAGGAAAAAGACGAGGAAGCCCTGTCCATTTAGCTCTGCATACACATCTTTTGAGTGTTTCCTCTTTTTTAAACACTAGTTAGCTCACATATAGCTACTTTTTATCCGGCGGGAGCTGAGTGTTTATCCATTTAAAGTCTAAGAAGTCTACTTTGGCGAAACAACGTAAGCCTTCTTACATTCTATAAAGCCTCTTTCTCCTATTATCACACCTTTGTTGTACGTTGAGAGTCGTGTGAGTGTGTTTTCCGGACTTGATTAAAGTGGTTTTCATTTTATGTCTCGTATATATATACTAATATATGTATATTTCAGTATATATGGACTAACATTATCGAGTTATGCCTCGATTGAGACTGAACTTGATGCAAGCGTTTATTTGCTTATATATATATATATATATATATATAAAGCGTAGTCGAGACTACATCATCGATGAGCACAGATTTTACATCCGGTGCGTTTAATTGCTTATATATATATATATATATATATATATATATATATATATAAATTATTATCGGACATATCAGATGAGCACAGATTCACATCCAAAGTGCACATTTTTTGCTTTTATATATATATATTTGGGATATATATATATATATATATATATATATATTTACA
Source organism: Panax quinquefolius (assembly GCA_020205615.1). Lineage (NCBI taxonomy): Eukaryota > Viridiplantae > Streptophyta > Magnoliopsida > Apiales > Araliaceae > Panax > Panax quinquefolius. The sequence goes on from CM035158.1 coordinate 51,180,068, forward strand.
TTTTATCATGGGGCTGGAGGTATACTCGTGGCTTTTCTGACTTTATTTACATTACATCCTACTACAGAGTTTACTTACGTGGCGAGTTGATTTCTTTTCTGACTTTATTTACATTTCGTCACTTTGGAGTTCACTTCGTGGTAGTTGATATATGTATATATATATATATATATATATATATATATATATATATTCTGACTTTTATATATATATAAGCGCTTATCGCTTTCCATACAAATTATAGTATCTTGTGAGCCTAAGAATCATGTGATCACAGGTTCAGTTTACTGAATCTAGATTCGGTTCCAATGATGGACATTTTCTGGCTGTAAGCAACTTGTACATTATTTTACAGTGTCTGAGTTTCCTTGGATGGCTGTCATGCCCATAGGGAGTTCGGCATTGCTGTATATTATTTTCTCGAAAATGCTTCGCATCTCAAAAATAAAAGCAAACAAGCCGGACATTTAATAATAAAATGGAAGTATGAAAAGGTCTCAATTCCTATTGAGCACAGGGTTTGAAAAACCTCTTTTTTACAAAACTTCATTGCTAAATCTTGGTTAAAACTGAATTTTCATATAAAATTCAAACCTTGTGTATATAGGTGCGAACGAGGCCTCGCACTACTTTCAAATAAATTGCACATTGATCTACACACACACACACATTCATATAACAATTTCTTTGAAGAGTGGTGGTCACCGTGGTAACACGGATGTCGGGGGTGCCTAACACCTTCCCTCTGCATAATCAAGCCCCCGAATCCTTAATGAATCTCGGTTTCACAGACCCGTTTAGCGATTGTCAAATCTTTGGGTGATGTGCAAACCTTTTGATTGCGTTAGTGCAACGATTAAAAACACCAATGGCGACTCTTAAAGTCAATCGTCGACATTATACATGTCAGACCTTTTTCACTTGTTTTTTCAAACAAATCTCACATTAACGTGAGAACACCAAAGAACAAGTAACGAAAAGGGACACTCAAAAATCCCGACATCGACAGGTGGCAACTCTACTGGGGACTCCAGTAAGAGGGCTTAAGCCGCTATTGCAAGCTTTTCAAATTAAATTGTTATATGCTTGTGTGTGATTGTTGCATTTACATTTTTGATAAATGTGTACGAATGCATCTTACTTACTGCACTGCAAAATATCTATCTATGATATTAGTGCTTCGCACATGTCATCATTTTGCATAAACGGTGAGACACGTTGTATGTGAATATATGTTGTGTGGTCCCTCCATCAGGAGGCTATCCTGTTGGTGTTTGATTACTGGACCCGTGGGAAGAATAATTCCCCAGGGCTCAGGAAAGGCACCACTCAGATTCTCTCCAGTTGAAAGACCGGATTAACTTCCCATCGAGTAAATTGCGATGATCTGGGAACCTTCATGCCGAAAAGTCGCGAGAGTAACCCTAGGATAGGTCAACCTCTGATAAACCAAACGCGGAGGAAAGTCTCTTCATGCTTTCCATTTTCAATTACTTGTAAAAGCATTTACTTGTAATTTTATTCATGTTGCATGACATGTTATCAATTAACAAACCCGATTTTTGAGGACAAATTCCTAAAAGCGGATATGTTATGATAACATTTATATTACCCTAAGACTAAACTACGTAAGTCTTTTGTAGGGAAGCAATTAGACACATTACCCGCTCTAAATCCAAAAAAGGCCTCAAAGCTACTGACCAATCATGTTTTCTTAGAGCGATCTAATCTGTTTCCGAGAAGAATTTTGCCGGATTGAGTAAGCAAATCACAGACTTGGCTATTATTCTCTTGAAAGAATTACACCCGATCTACTCGAGTGCGAAGATACCTACACATACAGAATCCTCTACACAAGGGGGAGTTCAACATCTAGAAAAAATAATTCCAGAACATCAGTTGGATACAACCAACAAAGACCCTGAAGGCACCCATCTCAAAGGAGATCCAGACAACGATGACATCAGGAAGAAAGTCCTTTAAATGGAGGAAACCATTCGTGTTCTTAAAGGGATTGGAACTCATGGCAGTGTTTCATATATAGACCTTTGCATATTTCCTGGTGTGCATTATCCAGAGAAATTCAAGACCCCTAATTTTGAAATATATGACGGATTAGGGGATCCTTACACACATTTAAAGGTGTTCATTGGAGAACTTGGGATCTTATGCTGAGCATGAAAAGCTCAGAATGCAACTATTTAAGAAAAGTCTGACTGGAGAAGCCCGTTCATAGTATACCAGATTAGACAACTCTAAGATCCATAGCTGGGAAGAGCTGGCTCATGCCTTCCTCACTCAATATAGTTTTCAATCTCTGATGGCTCCTGACCGGTATCAAATTACCAAGGTCAAGAAACAGTCTAATGAGTCATTCAAAGAGTATGCTCAAAGGTGGAGGCGCCTTGCTGCTCAAGTTATTCCTTCCATGACAAATCAGAGATGGTCATGACCTTCATAGATGTACAGGAAGCTCCTTTCTATGAAAGAGTTCTATGGTATTGGTAAACCATTTTACGAAATGATCAAACACGGCGAGATGCATTTGAAATGGGATTGAAAGTCGGTAAAATTCAAGACCTAGCCGCTCTTAAAGTACATTCTTTGAGCACATCCGATCCGGATCTTATGGAAACAACCCCAGGAAGGTCCATAAAAAGAAAGAGGAGGATGTTTCCTTGATACTGCAAGGACAAAAAGGCAATCCAAGCATGCCTATGCAGAGGAGAAACTACTCCCCTTTTCCAGCATAATCTTCAAACCCTCCATTGCCTAAAAGTGGAGAAGTAAAGCGACCTCGAACGTTCACACCCTTAGGGGACTCGCTCGAGAACATTCTTGCTCTTTTGACTGCTTAGAAGAAAATTACACATCTTTTTCCACCAGCTAACCCTAATGGGAGGGGTTTCAATGCTAATCGGAAGTGTGCTTATCATGCTGGGGCACCCGGACATGATACTCAGGATTGTTGGGCCTCAAAACACAAGATCCAAGATCTAATAGACAATGGTGAGATCGTGGTCACCAAGCCAGATCAACCTCATGTACAAGACAACCCTCTCCCTCAACACAAAGAGGAAGAAGTCAACATGATCAGTTGGAGCATTGGACATGGTTCCAATCCTACTGGTGAATCATCCCAACCCATCAAAGACGGTGTTGACAAATGGGATTATGCAAAGTTCCAGTTTACCATGGAATGAAAGATGAAAGCTCTTTGCAAACAAATTGAGCAATTGGCAGAACTGGTAACTCACAACCACCAAGTCACACGCCAATTAATTAGGCAGGAGCATGCCTATCTCCTTCCATTTGTTATGAATGCTCCATCAACACCTTCAGAAAGCGAAGCTATGGAGGATAAGGTTGCAAAGCGAGCAATTGCTAAAGCCCGTCTGGACTTTGCCAATCAAAGGGAATTCACCAATCTGGGCCAATCTCTAGAGGAGATACTTCAAATGCTGATTAACGAAGGAAGAATCACATTCCTTCTACCTCCAATCAATCCCCACTCAGGGAGGTTCAATCCTGATGAAATGTGTCAATATCATTCACATTCTCGCGGTCACAGCATAGAAGAATGATGGGCACTCCGCCATCTCATTCAGAATCTTATCGATAGCGGTGTCCTGCAAGTAGCAGATGATTACACTGTGCAACTTAAGCGTGGGAATGAATACCCTACTAAATGGAAGGGATCAGTAGCAGTTATATCCAAAGTGGATGATGAGACTGTCAAAGTATTTCCCATACAACCCATTCATCTCAAAGGAGCTAACAATCCTTTGAAAGGGGCCGTACCAGAGCCAATTCCTTTACCTTGCAGACTACAATATCCTGTTGTCAGCTTACACAAAGTTCCATGGAATTACAGAGAAGCTGAAGGATCCACGTCTCATACTACTGCTACAGTGTCGAAAGAAAATTCATTGTACCTTCCTCAACGGGTTATCAAGCCTACTTGCGAAGCAAAGGGGAAGTTGCCCATGGAGAAGATTGAAAAATTCCTCCGTGCTATAGGCCACAATGAAGCCAAAGTGGTTTCAATCTTGCGAGAAGCTCCACACCATATTTCAATTCTGGACTTGGTTTTCTCTTCCGAAGATCATCGGAAGGTCTTGCTAAAGGTTTTGGAAGAAGCCTACTTGCCAAAATCAGTGGATGTGGAAAAATTTCAACATTTGGTTGATCACATATTCAACAACAATGTGATATCCTTCACTGATGATGATATACCTCCCGAAGGGACTGGTCATTGTAAACCACTGCACATCGCAGTGTTGTCTTCCGGGTATATGCTAGCTGGAGTTTTGATAGATGGAGGCTCATCTCTAAATATCTATCCTTATGCCACCTTGGTGAAGATGAATATCAATCTCAAGTGAGTCCAAAGTAGTCATACGATCATCAGAGCTTTTGATGGATCTCGACGAAATTCCGTTGGAGAGATTGAATTACCAATTGAGATTGGTCCTCATACATTCAGTGTATCCTTCCACATCCTCAAGATAGATTCAGGATACAACCTGCTATTGGGGAGACCATGGATACACATGGCTGGAGCTGTTCCCTCCACCCTACATCAATAACTCAAATGCATCATCAACAACAGTCTAGTTACTGTCAATGCTGAGTCGGAATGTCCTATACCAGGAACTCTACCCATTATCAGCTTCAATTCAGAAGTTGAGCCGGCCAGTTTCTATACTCTGGAAGTGAGTAACACGTAATACCATTCTATTGGAGCGCCACTTCCCATACCCAAGATTTCTGATGAAGTGATGTCAGCTACTCAAGAAATGATGTTATTGGGTTACCAACCTGGACAAGGGCTTGGTAAGGATCAGCAGGGTATTAAGAACCCTATCCAAATGTCCAGTCAAATTGGGACGGTATGGCACTGGCTATTCTGCTGCTAGTTCAAGCACAGGAATCCTCATAAGCAAAGGAGTTCCTCGGAGCTTCCATGCGTGGCGATTTTCTACACTTTTACCGCATGAGTTGATACAGTCTCTAGTAAAGGTTCCATCCCATGTGGTGGCTATGTTATTTTCGAAACCAGTACCAATCAAAGCTAAAGAGGTGCTGATTCCTGATCCCGAAGCGGAAGAAAAGGAGCGGAAACGTAAGCATGACCTTGCCTTGATGATGGCAAGCATTCGTATCATTGTTCATGATGAACATACAAATAGATACACCCCAGACAATGATTGCCCAGATGTCATGGTTATCATTCGGGAAAATGAGGACGCTGACGATCCTTCTATCACTGCAGTCCTTTAGGACTTTGCTCTCGACAATTGGAGCAGCACTCCATGCATTGGTCGACGAGGGTAAAATGGGCAGAAAATCCCTCTGCCCTGTAGATAACTTTAATTGCTTGCTTTTCTTTATAGCACTAGCAGTTATTTTATCACGTACATGCTAACACTTTTGTATGATCGAACAGTTGCATATATTAAGTGAAAGCATATTTTGTTTGAGGACTACGAATTTAGATGTGTCTGCATGCTTTAGCGATGAGGTGCCTTCTCTCCACAAGGGTTGTAACTTTGATGCAAAGTTGGACTCGGACTTGATGGACATCGAGAGGACATTGAGACACCTCGAGAGATTAAGGAATGGGTCGTGAAACAAACCCAAACCCAATCTTGATCAAACTACTCCTTTCAATCTTGGAACCTTAGACAACCCTAAGCTAATCCAGATTGGTGCAGACCTTACCACAAATTAACGGAATGACATGGTTGAACTGTTAACCTAATTCCAGGATGTGTTTGCATGGTCTCACGAAGACATGGTGGGTTTGTCCACTGACATTGTTCTTCATTGCCTTCCCATTAAAGAAGGATTCAAGCCAGTTAGGCAAAAGCTCAGGCGATTGAAACCTAAGTGGAGTTTAAAAGTTAAAGAAGAAATTGTGAAATAGTTTCAAGCTGGCATCATCATGGTGTCTACATATCTGGAGTGGATATCCAACATTGTTCCCATGCCTAAACCAGGGGGAAAGGTGCGAGTCTGCGTGGATTATCGGGATTTGAACAAAGCTTGCCTTAAAGATAGCTTTCCCGTGCCCTTTATCCACATTCTTATTAACAATCTTTATTCGAGACGGCATGTATGTACTCCTTATTTGATTGCTTCACGGGGTACCATCAAATTATGGTCATTTGAGGAAGATCGTGAAAAGCGCTTTCATCACGCCTTGGGAACCTTTTGCTTTCTGAGATTATTGTCATTCGGCCTCATCATCGCTATTTGGGGCAACCTACCAATGAGCTATGATGGCCCTTTTCATGATTTAATGCACAAGAAGATAGAGATCTATGTGGATGACATCATTGTCGAATCTCGGAAGGAGGATGACCATTTAGACCATCTCAAAAAGTTGTTCAACGGGTTGCGTAAAGTCTGACTTGAAGTTGAATCCCGCCAAGTGCGCCTTTGGTGTTAAGTCAGAAAAGTTGTTAGGCTTCCTAGTCAGCCACAAAGGGATTGAACTGGATCCTACCAAAATCCAGGCCATCAAGGAAATGCCCATTCCTCAGACAGAAGAAAATACGGGGATTTTTGGGAAGGATCAATTTCATTAGCCGATTCATTTCTCAACTCACAGCAACCTGTGAGCCAATCTTCAAATTGTTAAGGAAGAACTCCTCCATGAAATGGAATGATGAGTGTCAAAAAGCCTTCTTCACAATCAAGGAGTAGCTAATTAGCGCTCCTATTTTGGTACCTCCCAGGGATGATGTTCCCCTGTTCATGTACCTGTCCATAAATGACAATGCCATGGGTTGTATGCTGGGACAGAAAGACGATAGAGGCAAAGAGCAAGTTATCTATTATCTCAGCAAAAGATTCAGCATCAGTGAACACAAGTACACTCTGATTGAGAAGACTTGTTGTGCTTTAGTATGGGCTTCCATGAGATTACAGCATTATCTCCATGGTCACACAACTCATCTCATATCCCGCGTGGATCTCTCAAGTATGTGTTCAGCAAACCCATACTAAATTGTCGACTGTCCAGATGGCAGTTGACCCTACAACAATTTGACATCGTCTATGTGACTCAAAAGTCGGTCAAATGTCAAGGAATTACGGATCAATTGGCCGCCGCACCTGCAACGGATTACAAACCCTTAGAAACATACTTTCTTGACGAAGGAGTAATGGAAATTCAGCTACCTCATCAGTACGATACATATCATTCATGGAAAATGTATTTTGATGGGTACATTAACTCAAAAGGCTCAGATGGGAAGCGATTTTAATATCACATGCGGGGGGGAAGCGGTATCCCATCGTAGTCAATTGCGGTTTGTCAACACCAACAACACGGTGAGTATGAAAGGGTATCATGGGACTCAAACTTTTCCCGTTCAATGGGTATCGGCGGTTAACTATCTTTGGGGATTCGAATTAGTAATCAAGCAATCCACAGGAATCTATCAAACCAAAGAATTGCATTTCTTTGCCTTACCATCGGTGAAGTTTCTGAGATGGCTTTGGAGTTTGAAGAAATCTCCTTTCTACACATTCCTCGTAATAGGAATGACTTTTCAAACGCATTAGCAATGTTGGCCTCCTTGGTTTACATACCTGACAAGGAAAACATGCCAAACATCACGATTGCCATGCATAAAGCCCCAGTCTATGGGAATTACGTTGGAGAAGTATCGGATGAGCTACCTCCCATCCACCACCCTTGGTATCAGCATATCAAGGATTATCTGCGAGATGGATCTACACCCGTTGAGGCAAGCCTAACTGAGAAGAGGCGGATTCATCGACTTGCTATGAAATTCTACCTGAGCGGAGATGCACTCTACAAAAGAGATGCAGGATTAGGTCTCCTCAGATGTCTGGACAAAGACCAAGCTCAGCGACTCATGGATGAGATTCATGGTGGAGTATGCGGCCCTCACATGAGCGGACCCCTACTTGTCAAGAAAATTCTCAAAACGGGACATTATTGGCTTACACTCAAAGTTGACTGTGATGATCATGTTAAGAGGTGTTATCAATGTCAAATCCATGGGAATGCTATCCATGCCCCTCCAAGGGAACTCCACAATATGAGTTCGCCATGGCCCTTTTCAATGTGGGGAATGGACGTGATCGGGCCCATCGAGCCCAAAGCCAGTAATGGACATCGATTCATATTTACCATGATCGACTACTTCACCAAATGGGTAGAAGCAGCTTCCTTCCCCAGGGTTACTAAAGAAGTCATCATTGCGTTCATCAGAAACAATGTTGTTTGTCGATATGGATAACCAGAGGTCATTGTGTCAGACAATGCTAAGAACCTTAACAACAACATGATTGAGGAATTATGTAGAAAATTCCACATCAAACATCTCAACTCTGTCATCTACCGACCAAAGATGAATGGTGCTGTTGAAGCGGCTAATAAAAAAATCAAGAAGATCATGCAGAAAATGTCCTCCAATCACAAAGGATGGCCTGACCTCTTGCCCCTAACTTTATTAGCCTACATAACTTCAATGCGAGCTTCCACTGGGGCAACACCCTACTCGCTAGTCTATGGGATGGAAGCAGTGCTCCCCATAGAAGTGGAAATGGAATCCCTCAGAGTATTGATGGATGCTCAGTTGGATGAAGACCAATGGGTACAAGACAGGTATCACCAATTGTCTCTGATAGATGAAAGGCGAACTGCGGCTATCTTCCATGGTTAGTTATATCAACAAAGGATCGCACGATCCTACAACAAAAAAGTCCAACTACGGCAATTCAAACAACATGACTTGGTTTTGAAGAAGTTCATTGACAACCAAGATCAATCTAAGGGAAAGTTCTCTCCTAACTGGGAAGGCTCATTTATTGTCAAGGAAGTATTGACAGGAGATGCTCTCAGGTTACAGAAAATGGATGGCGATGAATTTCCACAGCTTATCAACTCAGACACCGTGAAACGGTACTATGTCTGAAGTTACCATCAAATAAACATCCTAGTTTTGATCCTCAAATCACCAGTCATTCTGGTTTTGAACCCCTTCCTGTTTACAAACTCTTCGGCCCCTCAGGGAAACATACATTTCAAACCAGCAGCCTGGTCTCTTTACACTTCAAACCAGAAACCTGGTTTCCTTTCGTTTCAAAACTTTTCAACACCTTGCTTCTCTTGAAGATGAGACTAAACTTTTCACACCTGCAGTTTATCCTAAAGACGGGATCAAACTTTTCTACGCTTGCAGTTTGTCCTGAAGACGGGATCAAACTTTTTCCACACTTGTAGTTTATCCCCTTTATGGGATTAAACTTTCTTCTCCCCGCAGTATAGCCAGCACATGGGATTTGCGCTTCTCTTCAGTTGCGATTCGTCCTGAGGGGCGAACTACGTCGACCTGATCTCCCTGATACCTAGGGGTACATAGGCAACCATATTCTATATGGCCCGGTTGCAATAAAAACAACAACAAAAACATTTCTGCCCTTTCTTCACAAAAACAACAAAAATACTTCTACACCCTTCTGCCTTTCACATTCAGCGTTGAACCTCCTACACTAGGTTCGAACTAAGCAGACTTGATCTCCTCTTCAATAGGAGTACGTGGCGACCATTCATGGTCTTGATCTAACCCTACCCGAACAAACATACTTGTCATGCAGTGATCTGGGATCAACCTTCAAATTGCCCCACTTTATTGGTTTCAGATCAAAGGGATGGAATTATCCAACCTCTTCTCACAAATAAAAGATTCGGTGACCATCTAAGCTGCGATCATGCCTCAAAGAGCAATACCAAACCATAAGAGATGGAATTAACTAGGCTTCTCACAAATAGAAGTATTGGCGACCATCTATGGTGCAGTCAATCTCAGAGAGGAAGAAACCACCCTCCTCTCCATTTTTTCCATACAGATACCAATCCCAAGACACCAAAGATGGTAGGGATTTTCAGTAATCAATGATCCGTTCTGAGAGACCTTGCGACATCTCAATGTCCATCTATCAAGGATAAGTTCAGAATGCATCAAGATTTAAGGACCTGGAGAAACAGGCAAATATCAAGCAAGTATCAAGGCATAACTAAAAGGAAGTGAATCAAAATATATTTCCCTGCCATATATAATACTGTTTGATATATACATCTGTGTTATACATGACAAAAATGGCTAAGCTAGTCTATGCAGGAAAATACAAAGCTATCTACAGATCTGTGTGTATGCGGACTATCAGATCTAACATAGCATCCCTCTCTGAAGACGGAGGTAACTCTCTGCAAGCTCACGCTTAAAGGGTATCTACGAGCTAGCGGATCGGAGGCTAGCTTGCATGGTGGTGGAATGCTCATCAATGTAGGCACTCATGCCGGCAAAGGCCGGCGATCTATCATCGGGATTTCTTTGAAGTCTTTGTTTGCAATGGCCACATCCCTAGCAGATAAGGCGGCATCCTGCTCAACTAACAATGCATCCCTGGCTGATCTAGCCTCATCCCTCGCTAACAGAGAGGCATCTCTCTCATCAAGAGCTATCAACATCATGACCCTAGCCTGATCTCTGTCGTAGGTCATCAGATGTAAGCTCTGCTCCAAATGTTGTGCCAAATACTGAGTAACAGTGGCACTCGGGGTGGGAGAATCCATCACAAATGATGGAAGCCCAACAGTTAAGTCATCGGTGAGAATGATAGCCTCCTCTATAGGCTCCTCATCGTCATAATCAGTCTCCTGCACTATGGATACTGCCACATCCAATGCAGTCTCTGTCTCCAGCCATGCGGAATACTCTCTGTGAGAACAACTGGATGGTGACAAAAACTCACCGACTCTCGGTTGATCCTAACAGCATCAACAACTGGATCATCCTCTGACGACAAATGGTAATGCGACGAAATGACTGACTCTTGCCCCCATCATATGGATGGGAGTCCTGAAATTGGTCAAACTGACACATCACGGCCAGTGGGTGGTAAGTGATCATGCCCCTCAAACCAGCCAGAGGGAGATAATCCATGCCCGGAGCATGAGTAATGAAGCTGTAGGGTGAGCTAAGCCCTGAACACGGCAATATATCAAACAGATCTCCAATCTCTGCCAAAAAAGCGGACCAAGATACAGCAACTGTACACCCCGCAGGCTGAAAGGAGTACGACATGGCTATCTCATGGGTGAAACAAAATCCATGATGTCTTAATGTGCCAATCAGTCTCAAGTGTGTCATGAACCACACATACAGCATGACCGAGCTACCTATGAACACTCCTGCCGAATAAGTGCAGCAGTATGTAGCTGACCTCAAGGTCTCTGCGATAATCATCGGTATAATGGTATGACCCTACCTGAGAGCTTTCACTGCCATGATGACGCCAATATCTAGCTCATCCATGTACCATGGCATGTATACGTTTGACAATACACATAGAAGCAGTATATCTACTTAGGCTGAACGTCAATGATCCTCCGGTGTGGTGAAATCCCCAGAATGCCGTGCATACTATCTCGAGCCAAATCATCTGTCGAGGAAATCTTTGGGATATCACATGAGCGGATGTAATCTCATCTGCACTACTCTGCGCCTCAATCGTGAGAGTCATGGGCATCTACTCATGTCTCCCATCACCATATATGCACGAAGGTGCATCCAGGAGGTAGCATCGTCAATCGTGCATACTCCTCCAAAGTAGGAGTCAACTCTCGGGTCCCAAATCAGAATACCTGTCTATCCGGTACCCAGTGCTCTAGCATGCCCTCTATAAATCCCTGAGGAACCTGAAACATCAGTAAGATCATAGTATGCTGCAGTAAATCTTCTACGATCACCATGTCTAATGGTGATATACTATCATACCATGATCGCATACCATCTACCACCACAAATGGTGGGGTATGATTAATACGGCTAACTGTCAAGGAAGACATCTGTACGGGACGTGTCATAAGACCATCCAGGGGTCAATGCTGAGTATCTCTGGACATACATACATATGCTTAACAATAACATGCATGATACAATAGATGGCAATATGATATAGGGAATGAAAACTGTGCATACATTCCTAAGTATATCATCATCTAATACATCTTTGTACAGCTAAAATACAGGGTAATGGGGTGAAGCTACCCAACATCTAACAGAGCCCTATCAAAAGATATAGCGAGAATGGGGCGAAGCTACCCAGCAGCTAACAGAGGCCTATCAAAAGAAATACATCAGATAAAGTCAATGGTGTCGATGTCCTCGTCATCGATGTTGTCAACCTGATGTAACTCCTCCTGAGTCACTGGATCATTATCTATAGGGATGTCAGGCCTATATAAAGGAGGATCTGCGCCAGCAAAACCAAATGGGTCATCCGAGGGGCCAGCGCCAGAGCTGGAAGGATCAAAAGTATCTACCTCTGTAGGATCTCTACCCAAATGTCGAATGAAAAGATGTGATCGGTCCAGCTGCTGAGTCAATCTCTCAATCTGTGTCACATGAGTCGGATCTCTGACACGGGCTAGCCAATCCGTCATCATCACGGATCCTGGAACCATATCCCCCATAAACTATGTGGCGCGGGTCTGAGCTCCAATCGTGCGAGGGATCCACCAATGCTGGAACATCTCCTGCGAACAGGGGCCCTCTGACAATGTAAAATCGTCAATCCCCAATAATGGGATGTCAATGATGGGTGATTGCAAAACAGGCCAATAACACTTGGCAGGAGGCAAGATCGGCATGCGGATCTCTCCTGTAGTGCTCCTAATAGCACGCTCTCCTAAATAGAGCTCCCATCCTCCATCTGTAAATAGAGGAATCCTGCGGGTGGATATGATGTACTCTACTCCAGTCGGGTACCCATCCTCAAAACCAACTCCCAAATGCTCTCCAGAGTAAGGAATCCACGTGATGACATCAGCTGTCAATAGCTCCAGCTACAGGCGATAATGAGTAAAACCCTCAGCAATAGGGACCTCCACCAGTATAGAATGATGCCATCTCCGTCCTCGTGGATAGGTCTCTAAACCTAACACGCTCATAGGACGCAAACAAGGAAGCCTCTCATAGGCCCAAAACTGCCAACACAAAGGCAAACATCTGCTGTCAGTTAACACTCTTAACCTATACATGGGAAAAGACAAGAGAAACACTCACCAGCAGAAATGGGTAGAATCCTAACCACGCCTCAGTCAAACCCTACGATTGCATGTGCATTCCCCTGAAGAAATAGGCAAAGGTGTAGGAACCCCAATCATAATCTCCTATACGGTCCACGTGTCGAGTGGCGCTAATCAAAGTGAAGGACACCGTAGAGGAATTATCTGCTATGAAGCAGCCCCTAATGATCATCAGGAACAATCGCCAAAGAATGCGATCCCTGACTCTCACATCATCGGGTATGGGCTCACTCAATAGCCCGCTCATAGCATCTACGCTTAAAGGACCTGTCCAAACAGTCCTCCCCTTGAGAGCCTCCGCTGGAACTCCCAACAAGGATCTGACAGCAATTGGGGTGATATCCTTCGTGCAAGGCACCGGCTCCCCCCAAACTCCATACCTGTGATAAACCGCCAATCCATCAGCGTCATCTTCACCTCGCAGTCCAGCAAATGGAGTGAATGAGTCTGGTGGAACCACCGCTCAGACAGTGCCCTAAGGTAACCCCAGGGACAGCGACAGGGTAGAATAGAGAAGAATCTCTCGAATCCCCAGCCATGGATGATCGCTCTATAGTTATCATGAAATGCCTGATACATAGAGTGGATGCTAAACCAGTTCCCTCGAGGCTGTGTGAAGCCAGGAACCTACATCAAATGAAGATCAACATCAGACTCCTTGACTCTTCATCAATAGGAAATAAGGAAGATTAAAGATCTAACTTCATACCTTGTTTGCGTGCAGGTATACTGAAGGATGCCTACTCAAGTCACCTAGAAGATCTGGGTTCGCCACTTGAATACCTAGAAATTCCCTATGGGGAACACGTACAGAAGGAGCAGGAACCCCGAACGGTACATCCTCCTCATCGTCCTCGACATTCGGCACCTCAACCCGAATAGGACGTACCACCACCTCCGCCAAACGACGAGGCTGTCTTATAGAACGGCATTGAGGCTCTTCAAAAGCCCTCCTCCGTACACCAGAAGTGGTCCTGCGAGAATAGCTCGGCTGATCTGGATCCATAATATCTGGACAGCAAGTCTCCAAATCACCTCAGAAAGGGTGTGGTAATTTCGTAGCTGGAGTCTTTTTCAAAATGCATTCTATGATTATATGCATGCATGCATTATTTTAACATACATCTACTATAGAGTTAAAATGCATAACTACTCAATGCCTACATTTTGGAAAAATTTTGCCATAGCTCCTTTGTAAATGGGACTATCCACATACACATAGGCATGACTAGGTGGCCATTCAGTAGCACACCTGTACACAGTCATATACATCCTGTATGCATTCATCACATCACAGTAAAAATCCGTAAGTGTAATCTAATTTCCAGGATTATTTAGTATTCTACCTTTACTCATTTGTCCTCAGATAGGATAAGAAATGACAGTAAAAGGTGCCAATTTGACTGTGTCAAAAGTTAAATTTTTTCACATCATTATGTTCAGCATGGTTTAATACTAACATTTACTATGTTGCATATTTTTTATCAAGTCATATCAGCATGCATATTCACTACTATGTGTCTAAATGCATTTCATGCGATAAGTCATTTTCCAATGGACAGAAATTGGAAAAAAATACATGCATGTGTTACCAGGACAGTGAAGAACGCTTTTACGGTGATAGAATATGCAAAAAGTTACCCAAACTCAGCAGATCTACAGAAGAGCTCTCAGATTTCCTTCGCTGCCCAACTTGAAAATGACTTATGAAAGAAAACCACCGCTTTATACATGAAACACGGTGGCCATGAGTCAACTGCGGCTCCTGTAGAAATACACTGCGGCCCCCTACATGGGTCCCACACCTCCGGCTCGATCCAGTTAGAGTTGTAAAGGAGGTCTCACAAGCTGAGAAGGCTAAATCAGGAATAAAAACGCTACTCGATTGAGCGGAACAGCCTGAAATCCTGATTTCTTGTCAGTCAGAGTTAAACTCCTCTCGTCTCAATGGTATTCGCATGTATGCAAGGTATACTATACCAATGAGTTCAGCTTTCACAAATCATGCTCGGCAATACCCCATAAAGGTCTGATGCCGTCATTTGCAGGGTTACATCTACGTATCCCCGGCGTGGGTTACAACACCGAAGTTATCAAACGTCTACGTATCCTCGGTGGGGTTTACAACGCCGGAGTTATCAAGCATCTATGTATCCCCGACGGGGGTCACAACGCACATCCTTCAAGAATTTATGTCTCCCCGGCGGGGGTCACAACGCACATTCTTCAAACATTTGTGTCTCCCCGGCGGGGGTTACAATGCAATGCAACCATTGATACACACATCAATGAAGGTCAAGAAGCCTTGACGTCATATCACCCAATGGCAAGTAAACCCATTGAAGCAACCTTCCTCAGCAAGGTCGACAACATCAGTGAAAGTCAAGTAACCTTGACTATTTACCCAATAGGGATTCATCCAGTGATACACACATCAACGAAGATCGAGTGACCACGATAACAACCAATTTGTTGGCGATGCTTTCGGCGGTATGAGGAAACATGTTATACACATCCTCAAACAGATAAAGCCTTATCCCCACAGATCTCTTCCACACAAGAGGTACCTCTATGGAGTATGAGCCGGTGTCTAGGATTCAAGACTTTGGTGGTAGTCCCAACGTCCACATCCTTGGAAACTTGGATCGCATGTCCAAGTCATCACTGATTGTCATCCCAGCAGGATTTCTTGACAATCATCCATACATTCTACATACATTTGCATCATGTTGCTGCATATCGCATCATGATTACCTTGCTTGCATTTCAAGTGTCTAAGATTCTTTATCCTATCAATGCCTTGCACTGCATGAATATGATAAAGAGGGGCATCTGTAGACACTCGAAATTTTGTACACTCCTATTACTAACATTGCAGGAGGGTAGATTTGTCTTTTGGAGATAATCTTGAAAGATAGCTTACAACCATCCCGGATACTACCGGAAGTCCAGTTCCAAACTCGGAACACAAACCGTGGACATCAGCTCCAATCCGGATACTACCGGAAGCCCAGTTCCAAACCCGGAACATACACTGGGAATGTCATTTCTAATCTCGGAGATAACCCCGAGATATGCAGATCAAAAGGCCAAGCAACAACACCGAGGAGAGGGCGAGTTACGTCTCGGCGATAACTGCCGCGATGTTGTTTCCACTCCCAGAGACAACATTGGGAGTAGCAACCCCATCCTTGGTAATAGCCCCAAGAGATGCCATTGCAGTTTCGACGATAACCCCGAAAATGCTTGTTTCAAACACATGTAATCAGCTTCAACCTTCAGATGACAATGAGGCACACAAACAAGTAGTCCAATCTCAGATGTAACCTTGAGCAACGTCTGCTTTCCGTTTAAACCGGCGATAACCCCGGTGAGGAGTCACAACGTCATCATACCATGGCAATAAGATGATATCGCAGCATACTAACAAGTAGTCCAATCTCAGCTGTAACCCTGAGCAACGTCTACTTTCAACTCAACCCGGCGATAACCCCGGAAAGGAGTCACACGTCATCTTGTTCCTTTGACAAATGGCACGTCGTCTCAACACTTCATACATACATATATACAATAATGTCCCACAAGAACCAAGGAGTGACAATCCCAAGTGACTATTACGTATGGTAGTACTTTGGATAGACTTTGAAGCTTGAAGACCATGGGCATAGACCCCTCTTCCTGACATTGTATAACCTCTAATCCATGTCATTACGTAACTCTCAACACAAGCGATCCAAAGAAGTACAGATATACTTTGTTTGGATGCTCGGATTGAAGTTCTGTAAGTTCGATTGGACATTACAGTGCACGACTGGACGTACTACGAGACGATGGGACCCGCGAAGCCTGGGCCCACCATGACCGGCTTGAGTTTAATCTGGTATTTGCCATGAAGTTGACTGTGGCCATCCGTCTATAAATATAGAGGGGGGGTCAGCCATTTGGGAAGAGAGAGAGAAGGAAAAAGGCGAGGAAGCCCTGTCCATTTAGCTCTGCATACACATCTTTTGAGTGTTTTCTCTTTTTTAAACACCAGTTAGCTCACATATAGCTACTTTTTATCCAGCGAGAGTTGATTGTTTATCTATTTAAAGTCTAAGAAGTCTACTTTGGCAGCCCACTGTAAGCCTTCTTACATTCTATAAATCCTCTTTCTCCTATTATCACACACTGTTGTACACGTTGAGAGTCGTGTGAGTATGTTTGCCTGGATTTCGGTCCGTGGTTTTCATTTCTGTCTGTATATATATAATAATATATGTATATATTTCGTATATATGGACTAACATTATCGAGTTATGCCTCGATTGAGCCTGAACTTGATGCGGGCGTTTATTTGCTTTATTTATATATATATATATATATATATATATATATAAGCGTGGTCGAGACTATATACGATGAGCTGGATTTTATATCGGTGCGTTTAATTGCTTTTATATATATATATATATATATATATATATAATTGTTGTCGGACATATCCGATGAGCCTGGATTCACATCCGGTGCGTTTACTGCTTATATATATATTTGTACATATATATATATATATATATATATATATATATATATTTACATTTCTTTCGAACACAGAGTTTACTAAAAGTGGCTTTTCTTACAATTTTATTTACATTCCGTCTCGCCTTTCTGGAGTTTACCGTGGCGAGTTGATCGCTTCTGACTTTATTTACATTTTGTCACTTTGGAGTTCACTTTGTGGTGGTTGATTATGTTTATATATATATATATATATATATATATATATATAACTGCTTACTGCTTTCCATATAAATTGCAGTATCTTGTGAGCCTAGGAATCATGTGATCACAAGTTCAGTTTACTGAATCTAGATTCGGTTCCCATGATGGATATTTTCTGGCTATAAGCAGCTTGTACATTATTTTATAGTGTCTGAGTTTCCTTGGATGGCTGTCATGCCCATGAGGAGTTCGGCATTGCTGTATATTATTTTCTCGAGAATGCTTTGCATCTCGAAAATAAAAACAAACAAGCTGGACATTTAATAATAAAATGGAAGTATGAAAAGGTCTCAATTCCTATTGAGCACAGGGTTGAAAAACCTCTTTTTTACAAAACTTCATTGCTAAATCTTGGTTAAAACTGAATTTTCATATAAAATTCAAACCTTGTGTATATAGGTGCGAACGAGGCCTCGCACTACTTTCAAATAAATTGCACATTGATCCACACACACACGCACACATTCATATAACAATTTCTTTGAAGAGTGGCGGTCACCGTGATAACACGGATGTCGGGGGGTGCCTAACACCTTCCCTCCGCATAATCAAGCCCCCGAACCCTTAATGAATCTTGGTTTCACAGACCCGTTTAGTAGTGTCAAATCACTGGGTCAATGTGCAAACCTTTTCGGTTGCGTTGGTACAACCAGTTAAAAACACCAACTGGCGACTCTTAAAGTCAATCGTCGACATTATACATGTCGGACCTTTTTCACTTGTTTTTTCAAATAAATCTCACATTAACATGAGAACACCAAAGAACAAGTAACGAAAAGGGACACTAAAAAATCCCGACGTCGACAACGAGAATCAAAAGAAATTCTGAGGGTCATAAGACCTTGAACTATGTCCTAGGTTGTCAAGTGTTTATACTTGAAACCTTTAACAGTCATAAGACTATGGACTCTTTTTCTCATACTTAGGGGGATCAGCCCTCAGTACCATACTGTGCATAATATCTTAACGCTAACACATAAGTAATCCCCTATACAGGGTTGTTCATCTCAGTTTCACATTCGAGTCCGCACCAAAGGATGTTTGGTTCGGATAATTCATCAAGGGTTCTGAAATTTAGAACGCTCATCAACTATGGACTAGTCGAATCATTAAGGGTTCGCTAGTCTAACAAGGTTTAACGATGAATCGAACATTTAACTTGAATAAAATCTCAAAAGGTATACAATAGAATAATTATTGTATAAATGACATCATGCTTGAAAGATTAATAGGCTTTAATATAACAAAAGCAGACTTGATCGATCAATAATAATGAGAACTTGCTCAATGTAGAAAGGTGAATTCATCAACTATTATAATGATAACAAGTAGGGTAAGGAAACTTGCCTCGTGTGTAGGCTAAACGATTACTACTTCCGTTCACCACAAGTCCTACACACATACCATATGTATTCACGACATTCATTAGTTACATTTTCACTTAATTATTTAATGTAAACTCCACTTTATTTAACAAATCATTACCCTTCTAATTTAATTACTTAATTAAATTAGAATATTTTCATTCCCTTACTATTATTACACTCGAATAAATTATTTCATAATAATTTCCATCGAATATTTATTTTATTCCATAAATATCTCAATTAAAATATTTATTTTATTTTATAAATATTTTAATAATAATTTTCATCGAATATTTATTTTACTCCATAAATATCTCAATTAAAATATTTATTTTATTTTATAAATATTTTAATAATAATTTTCATCGAATATTTATTTTACTCCATAAATATCTCAATTAAAATATTTATTTTATTTTATAAATATTTTAATTATTATTATTTTTATTTATTTATTTTTTTTTGCCGCCGGGGCGGGGTAATTTAGTTTGGTAACACCCGCAGGGGGCGGGGTTACCCAGACTCAATTTCTGCAGTTCACACGTAGCAAGGTTGGGCCAACAAAAATCTCCCAAGTTCACCCATATGTTCTCATGAAGAACACATAGAACATGCCCACAACTTCCAATTTCCTTGTCCATATGTTAATTTAAGCATACCCAAATACTATAATTCATATATGATTATTACCCAATCTTTATAGAGTGATTTTAACAAATTAAAACACATAATTACATAATTAAGACATGCAATTTCACTGTTCTTGATGTTCTTGAAAATATTGAACATAAAACATGAAAATTAACACTACGGATTCGTTATAACACCAAATCCATCCATTCAAGTTTTGTTTACTTTGTTTTAACATGCATAATTATATACAAGTGTAAAATTTAGGGATAATATATGATCAACGCATTAAATTTAGAGTAAGGGCCATATGGCCATATTTCTCTACTCTATAATTTTTGAGGCCATAACATACGTTGTAGTTATAATATTATGAAACTTATGATATGGAACCATATACAATATATATAAAACATGTTATGCTACTCGTATTATTACATATATCCATATAACAACACAATTTCCCATTTATTGAGACTTTACAGAATGAATGAAAGCCATTTTTTTTACGAAACTAAATGACGTAAAATAAGAATTGGGTTGAAGAGATTACCCAAAGCGTAGAATGTAAATTCGCAGGAGATGAATTCCTTCTCAACTATTCTTCAATCACAATTCACTTAACAATTCTCTGAATTCTCTTTGACTCTCAATTTACTCTAAAATGAAGAATACGTAGAATAATGCCAACTGAGTCTTTATGCTCAGAATTGAGGTCAGTTACTCCATACGTGGTTTAACTGCCCCCAACTCCTCTTAAGGCCTCATTTGGCTAGCCTTAAAGGCTTATATCAAATTAATTTAATAAAACCTTTATAATATAGTTTGAAAAATGTCACACCCTTTATAAAATAAATCAAATATCTAGTTTAATTTATTTTAAATAAAATAAAATAATTTCTCATTAATTCACATAGTCAAATAATTAAATTCTCATTTATTAATAATGTCAAATTATTAAGTCTCTAATTAATTATTAAATTAATTAAAATAACATTAGGCTTATTAAATATTCCCTTTTAATTCAATAAGCTCACATAAATACATGCTTGAATAATAAAATTCTTCACATTAATTTAATAAATATAACACATATAATTAAATTAATCTACCACAATTTCATCAATTAATTATTTAATCTAATAATTAATTCATCAAAAAATATTTATTTAATTCAATAAATATTAAAAAATTAAATTACAAAATCTCAGTTGTCACATCTTTCCCCCCTTAAAAGGATTATGTCCTCAGAATCACAACTTAAACAATTCGTCCCGTTACATTCTCCCCCTTACAAAGATTCTGTCCCCAGAATCACTTATACTAATCTAAGTAAATAAATGAGGATAATTCTTCATCATATTCTCTTCGAGTTCCCATGTTGCTTCTTCAGCATTGCGGTTCCTCCAAATTACCTTAACAGAAGGTATTACTTTATTTCTTAGAACTTGCTCTTTTCGGTCGACAATATGAACATGAATTTTTTCGTAAGATAAGTCTTTGTCGAAATATAGGGGTTTATATTCAATCACGTGCTTGTAATCGGGTTTGTATGGTCGTAGGACTGAGACATGAAAAACGTTGTTGACATTCACTAGAGTTGGAGGTAAGGCTACCTCATAAGCAACTTCTCCGACCCTCCTCAGAACTTCAAAGGGTCCAATGAATCTTGGGCTTAATTTCCCTTTCTTTCCGAACCTGATCTTTCCCTTTCAGGGAGAGACCTTTAAGAATACATAACTACCTAGCTCAAACACAAAATTTTTACGATGTGGATCGGCGTATTTCTTCTATCTATCTTGAGCTGCTATCAATCTTATTCGGATCACTTTGACTGTTTCTGCTGTTTGTTGTACTAATTCTGGGCCTAGTAATTGTCTTTCGCCAACTTCATCCCAATATAGCGGAGTTCTGCACTTTCTACTGTATAACGCTTCATAGGGTGGCATGCCAATACTAGCGTGGTAACTGTTGTTGTAGCCGAACTCTACGAGCGGTAGATGGTCATCCCAATTTCCTTTAAAGTCCATTATACAATCTCTTAACATGTCTTCTAATGTCTGAATTGTTCTTTCACTCTGTCCATCTGTCTGTGGGTGGTACTCATGCATTCTTGTAGACGTTTCTAGAAGTTCGACGTAAAGCGCAGATCTCTATCAGAAATAATTGGCACCGGAACTCCGTTCCTTAAAACAATCTCTCTCACATATAACCTTGCCAACTGATCTAAGTTAAATCTGATTTTGATTGGAAGGAAGTGTGCGAATTTCGTCAATCGGTCAACAATAACCCATACTGCATCGTAGCCTTTCTGAGTTGTCGGTAGGCCAACCACGAAATCCATCGTAATATGTTCCCATTTCCATTCTAGAATCTCTAAAGGTTATAGTAACCCACTCGGCCTCTGAAGTTCTGCTTTAACTTTCTGACATGTCAGGCACTTGGCAACACATTCTGCAACCTCTCGTTTCAAATTTGGCCACCAAAAGTGTTGTCGAAGATCTTGGTACATCTTGGTACTACCAGGGTGAATCGAATATCGTGAGTTGTGAGCCTCGCTCAAAATTTCTTCCTTAATCTCTGGTACTGGCGGTACCCAAATTCTATTATCAAACCTTAGTATTCCTTCCTTATCCATCTTAAATCTTAATTCAGTTCCTTTGGATATCTTCTTTTTCACCGTTTTACATTCGTCATCTTGAAGTTGAGCCTCCTTAACCTTGTCTAGTAGAGTTGTACCAGATTGCATCTGAAACAGCTTCTCATCAATCTCCGTAGGACACTTCACTTCAAATTTCATCTTTTCCATTGCTGAAATTAACTCCTCATGATCGGTCAAGATCATCAGTTTCTCCTGACCCTTTCTACTTAAGGCGTCGGCAACCACATTTGCCTTACCCAGATGGTATAGAATCTCACAATCGTAGTTCTTAATTAACTCCAACCACCTTCTTTGACGCATGTTCAAGTCCTTTTGTGTAAAAATATATTTCAGACTCTTGTGGTCTGTATATATTTCACACTTCTCCCCACAGAGATATTGCCTCCAGATTTTCAAAGCAAAAACCACTGCAGCTAACTCCAAGTCATGGGTTGGATACCCCTTCTCATAATCTTTCAGTTGTCGTGACGCATATGCAATGACTCTGTCGTTTTGCATAAGCACACAACCAAGTCCTTTATGTGATGCATCACTATAAACTATTAAATTTCCTATGTCATCTGGAAGAGATAACACAGGTGTTGTACTCAACCTCTTCTTTAATTCTTGAAAGCTTTCCTCACACTTCTCCGTCTAAACAAATTTCACCGATTTTCTAGTCAAATTTATCAGCGGAGTTGCGATCTTGGAAAAATCCTGAATGAATCTTCTGTAATAACCTACCAATCCAAGAAAACTTCTTACTTCCGACGGTGTCTTCGGCTGATCCCAGTTAATCACAGCTTCGACTTTGGAGGGGTCCACCAAAATTCCATCCCTATCGATCACATGTCCAAGAAATTGTACCCTTTCAATCCAGAATTCACATTTCGAAAACTTGGCATACAACTTCTCCCTTCTCAATGTCTCTAATGTCACCCTCAAATGCTCTTTGTGTTCTTCCTTGGTTTTTGAATATACCAAAATGTCATCTATAAATACCACTACGAATTTGTCCAAAAATGGCTTGAACACTCCATTCCTTAAGCCCATAAATGCTGGAGGAGCATTCGTTAGACCAAATGACATTACCAAAAATTCATAGTGACCGTATCGTGTTCTGAACGCTGTCTTCGGTACATCCTCTGGTCTCACCTTCAGTTGATGATAACCACTTCACAAGTCTATCTTTGAAAAGTATCTTGCTCCCTTTAACTGATCGAACAAATCGTCGATTCGTGGTAATGGATATCTATTCTTAATCGTGACCTTATTCAGTTCTCTATAGTTGATGCAGAGCCGTATCGTCCAATCCTTCTTCTTCACAAATAAAATCGGCGCTCCCCACGGTGATACGTTTGGTTGAATATACTTCTTGTCCAGTAATTCTTGTAGTTGGACCATCAGTTCTTTCATCTCTACCGGTGCCATTCGGTACGATGCCTTCGATATTGGGGTCGTTCCTGGAGCCAAATCGATCACAAA